>LQNS02278180.1:919124-962603 GCA_001587735.2 Parhyale hawaiensis | reverse complement strand
GGCATGTCTCCGGACGCGAAGGACCCTAACTAGCTACACCACTGCCGCCAACTGCAACATCCCTTGCGGAGACGGCCGTCGGGGCAGCCCTTGCAAAGAGTGTAACTTACACTCTTTGCTTCCTGGTAAGGCCAATATATATTCTTACAGAGGGAGAGCAGCCAGAAAAATGATAAAAGTAATTTAGTGACCGGCATATGAACAAAAGTGTGCACTCTCTGCTCTTCATAGTACGCGTGATTGGAGGTGCTAATTTTAGGGAAGCTGAATTTAACCCTTTATTACATGAATTAATCTTAATACTTTCGTAGGAATAACACTATACGGTATGACCCATGTATTACACGCCACACATTTATGGGTTAACGCTTTTACCACTGCTTGCTTCAGTCTGAAAGATTGCAGGCATTAAGTTACACCAGTTATGCATATGAACTGACACTACAAGGGAAGTGAAATGAAAGTATATCAATCTTCAAACTAGCGTGCACGGCTGCATCAATCGTTAATTACTAGTGTCCCAACCATATCCACAACTCCTGCCACTCCTTGCAAAACTAAGCTGGTATCCACACTAGTAAAAAAAAACGAGTTTTATCAGTTTTATCATCTCCGCGCCCCAATACTTTAATATGTTGATTTATTAGCACAACCTGCACAGATATATGAATTATAATTCCTTCCAAGTTTGAAGAGATCCTGACACCTCACAGTACCTACATGCTGAGCTAACAGAAGCGACCGCTAACAATTTTATACCTATTTTGGTCAACTAAAAGCTGTGTTCACGAGGGCTCAGCAAAACGTTTGGACGATGAGCTGAAAAAACTCGTTCTTTTGGTTAGCGTGCGTACAAAAGCACTGCAAAGGCCTGTTGCAATCACACCTTCGATATCAACCGTGTTACCCCGGCCTCCAATACGACACAGGTTGGGTAATAATAGTGTGGCACCGACAACAACCTCTAAAATTGTAGGGTTTTGAACCAGGTAACATCGCCTTTATTTACATACATTTCCGTTGTTTTTATCATTATGATCGATTGATTCACGGAAGGAAACAAATATTCCATGTCTACTAAATATTAGCTGAATTGTAACATTTAAAGCACTTATACACAATTTTTCCGACTTTTTATAATGAAATACAGCCAAAATAAAGCTCCGCCAGCGACGTTTACATGTGAGACTTGCACATGTTCCGCAACTGTTTCGAGGGCGCTGAGATCGCGTCGCATTTACCGCTACATCCCCGAGCTTTATGCCGCGTGACACCGAGTAACACTGCCGTCTTACTGCAACACGCCTCGGACCCATGAAACTGAATCTTTTGATTGTGACAACACAACGGCAGGTAAACAAATACACAGTGGTCTTTAGTATAGTGTTTGAAGTATAATGTATAGATAACTGGAGAAATAGACGCATGAGTATTATTATAGAGTGTAGACGATGGGTTACCATTATTGATGTTCATTGCTATTAGGCTACTATCTTTAGTTTGTGAAGTAGGTTGACATAGTTTGCACAGAGCATGTTGTTCCATCATGGGTAGAATTAAATATTCAGTGTTTTTGTTTTTCGTTAATGCTGCATGAACCTGTGTGTAACACATACATAGTGCGTTTATTTGACAAGGTGAAATATTTTCTAAGCATATATATTTTTCGTATTTTATCCGTTCTAGTTACCAAACTGCATATGCGCAGAAAATTTTTTTCATTTAAGCTTAAAGTTTGTATTAAATAAAAATAAGCAAATCAAAGCCCCGTATGGAATTTAGGAATTTATCAGTAGACTTTACAACTTGTATTAGGAGATTGATACTGGATATTTCCTCGTTCATCTTTATTTGATGCAACGATCCCGTCTGTTTTTTATTTGTTCTCACTCGGTATAGTGTTCTTGTAACCTGTTCTCACTCGGTATAGTGTTCTTGTCTTCTGTTCTCACTCGGTATTGTGTTCTTGTCTCCTGTTCTCACTTGGTATAGTGTTCTTGTCTCCTGCTGTCACTCGGTATAGTGTTCTTGTTTCCTGTTGTCACTCGGTATAGTGTTCTTGTCTCCTGTTATTCCGTTGGCGGATCTCCAAGCTAAGCGCATTCAACGAGGAATAACCTTGCGTGCAGCACCGCTACACGCCAGCTTTAATTTCCTTTTCAGTATACAGACGTCATCGTGTCTGGGCCGTCATTGGAGCATAATCATGACAACAACTTTGTAGCTGTATCTTTATAATAGACTATTTTTTTGTTCCGCAGGATCATTTTTCAAAATTTCTTTCTTTCAACTATTCTCACGGAACATAATCTGTATGAAAGCTGATCTACTATATAAATGTACTCGTTTCATACGTCTTACACACAAAGAAATCCAGAGATTGTTGAAAGCAGCAGTGTTGAAAAATGAATTAATTCTTTAATAAATATGAACTTCGTATGCTACATACGAGACGATTTCGCTTCAGTTAGAATCAGACGGTCCTGTTATGCGATGCTTAGACTGAAGAAAAAAAACAACTAATGTTGCCTGAAAACAATAAATCAGCAAAAGCACAGCTTATTTAAATACTCGAGCTCAAGGTATGATGCCATAGCATTACACAGAAAAAAAAAAGAGTCTCGGCCTATCTTCGTATTTGTACCCTGTCATGAAAATATTCTCTACGCAGCGTGAGCTCGGAGCTCACAGTAGAGCAGCAACCTCAGTTTTTGTCCCTCGTGCGCATTTGAGGATTCGCGACTCAAGAGGACTTCTTACGCTTTTTTATAGCCACAGATGAGACTTCAGTACGTCATTGATTTCTTGCCAACTTTGTGTTTTTTCTTTTCGTTATTCCTCCTGCTGATAATCTTTTTCAACATTCTCTTTCCTCCAGCTTGCTGTTTCGGCGCACGAGCTCCCCGTATTCACGGATACAGTGCCAACATGCAGTTATCTTGCGTACTCACTCATAACTTTCCATATATTTTTTTAACCAAATAAAGGCCATTTACTGGCACTGTAAAATCAAGTTATGCTAAGTTTACTGAGCCAGACTTGTCCACACATCAGAGAGGAGCATTGGTTTCGCCACCTGGAATCATGTTGCAAGTATTAGCATCAACTTGATGGCTCCTGCCACCGCTGAAAATTATAGTTTAGGAAATAAGATTGAGTTTTTGGCGCTATTAATTGGTAATCGATTAAGGTTAACTTCTAAAATTCGATTTAGCGGGGCAGAACCAACGCACGTGTCTGAAGTTCTCAATAAGCCAAGCCTATTGGGCTTAGCTTAACTTTCCTTCCCCGCAATAATCCATGGTGTCCCATATAAAGTTGGCTCACTGCAACACGGCGCGAAATGTTAAGTTTTCTACGTAAACGAGTTTTATCGACACCGAGCGCTGTGACTCGCATAACTCAACAAACCGCACCTTAACGCCCACCTCGAGTTATGATCATTTGATTTTATTTTCCTGGGCAATTTTCGGCTAACCAGATTGCATTCCCTGACCCGGCGCTGTTTCCATTTATTTTAATTTGAGCCACCTTATCTCGGGCGCCGCGACTGCCTAAGTTTAATCTTGGTTGGGCGCCCGCGCTATCGTAATATTGAGGACAGCGAGACTGAAGGCCAATATTTGGAGTCATAAGGCTGTGGTGTAAAGTTGCTGGTATTATGTACTGATGGGAACACATGAGGGCCACAGCGACACACCAGCGGGTGCCTGCATCTCTGGGCCAGTCGTGTGGCCAGCCTTCGTGATTGCTGCGCGTGTGCCAGGAACGCTCTGGTAACGAGGACCACCGTGGTTCTGATTGCGGGCGTTGGTATTTAAAGACAGTTGTGGAAGACATTACTGTTATTCTTCTATTGATATCAGAGGTGTCCGTGTATGCTGTACGTGTATCTTGGGCACTTTGGTAGCGACCATCGACTGGTTTCGGATTATGTCGTTATTAGAAGATAAGTGTGACGAATATTGAATTTTTTTCTCATTTTGATAACAGAAGAATTCGTGTATGCTCTTCGTGTGCCGGAAATAGTATAGAAACAACGAACATCGTGCTCAAATGGCATTATACTTCAAAGACACTCGAGTTTTCCCTTATAAAAGTAGCGAAATTTTTTCTTGTATTTCGCTCTATTATTCAAGCGCTACTGATCTTCACCGACAAAAAACATTGATTTTTTTATGCTAGAAGCCAACTTGCATGTAACGCTTGTACAAGAAACGCACTGAAAACGACAGCTTTCTTTCGAACTCCGTGTTCTCCAAAGGCCCTCTATTTTTTATTGAAACATACTCTTCCATGCCGATATATTTTATTTGTTTCCATACTGTCATATCCATAAATGACTGTTGCATGGCCGGGTCTGTACTTAGCGCGTTATGGCCCAAACGAACACCAGTAAAAAAAATCCTAAAGTTTCGAACTTTTTGCTGCACCATGCTGTGCTACGTACCTCGCTGTATGAAGCCCTTTTCGTATAGGAATATTATAGGGCTAAGTACACTTGCTGCCACATAACCTAGCCTGGTACGGATAAGGTTAAATGATCATGCTTTGTGCACCCAAAATGCGTTGAGAACAAAGGTTAGCTTGTTTCCGAGAACGCTTTCCTTAAAATGCGGTGAATTCTTTTTATCAGAAGAGAATTTTTTGCGCTATTGACGTGTCTGTATGGATATTAAATTGAGGAGACGAGAGCCATAAAAACGTACGGCTTTACGCCAGAGTAACTTTTAAAAGGGCCCAAAATACGGATTTTAATCATAGCTCTGTACACGTCGAGAAATTTCTCCAACTTTATATATACTTTTTACAAGGTAAAATTAATCAGACTCCTGTTAGATTTACCTCTTTGAAAGTAAATATACACTTACCGTTATTGAGATACCTCTGCGTGTCCATTCTTCTATATACAATCTGATACTAATGCTCTGGTTCACCGCCGTGTTTACGGTATTTACAAACACACTAAACGGACACTACTTCAAAAATAGCTCAGTGAATGTGTGCTCTTACATCCTAGGTGACAATGTAAACAAATGATTTGCTCACATTGGTATTGTAAATTCAAAGTCTTTATGACACCTTTTTGTTCCTGGAAAATCTATTCTTCATAGCAGACGTTCATGGTTTTGCAAACAAAGAATACGCAAAATATTTGTTTTTTCATCTCTATTTTGTGCCCAACATAAAATTATGAAGGGAGCAACACCCTGAAGGTATAATTTGTCTTAAGGCGAATATGGGCAGAAAATTGAAAGTTGGCCGGTAGATTTAGGTAAACACAGTATATGTACGTCTGTCGTCAAAGACGTGATGTTGGTCGAATGATTTTGCAGAGGAAGATGCTGGTTTAATTTTTTTTTATCCTAGACATATAACAAATTATTACCCGAATCGAATTATTAAAATTAAAAATACGGTGGGTAGTACTAATTAAGATTAGGGCAAATGCTATTGACGTGTAAGCAATGTCTGTGCAGCATTTTTTAAATGAGAAAAGATATAGGCCAGCTGAAATTTTCGCCAGGTGACTGACTTAATGTCGATTTTGTTGAGCAAATGCTTAACACAGTTATTTGGAATCCTCAAAATGCCACAGCGTCATTTGGGTGAACCGGTTGAAATCAGTCGAGTCGTGCAGCAAGTAGGCCTGTGCGTAGTGAAGAAAACAGTATCTTAGATATGACAATGGGTGTATGCATGCACTGTAAACAACAACTTATGGCGTCAGTTATACGCTAATAATATCGGAGAAATGAAACAAACGAGCAGGAAGCGACACTATCTTGCAGTAATAGAGCGCGGCACTGCAACAGTGAAAGCTTACATGTGTGTACCCTGTACAGTATTTAAGTATATAAAAGACGAAGTATTTATGTAGCATGTAGAGCATAACTTTGCTCTTCAGTGCATGGTGTACATATACCGCTCATAAAATTTAAATATTACCTCCGCAAAGGAGGCCAGATTTTTGTCGGAGTTTGTCTTTTTGCTTGGCACCAAGATGTGAAATTTACAGATGATGTTATTGTGAACAGATGATTAACTTTTGATAAAGATCCATCTAACGATTTGTTTGTTAGTCTGCCTATATATTTCTTGGTAATATATCTCAAAAGGTTACGATGGGATCTTCATGAAATTGGGAGAAATTAAATTATTGGAAATGTTTCGAGGAGCAACCGACCAAATTTTTGTTTTGATCTGTCAGTCCATTTTCTGTTTGTCTGTATGTTTGTTTTCATGTTTCTCAGGAAATAACTCAAAATGTTATGGGCAAATCTTCATGAAATTTGAATGAATTGCTAAAAATACTGAAGGGCATAAATGACCAAATTATAGTGACGATCGGCTCATCCGTTTAAGTGTTTGCCTATATGTTTCTCTTAGTATTTACCAGAACATAACTATAACTCCAAAAATTAAGGCCGGATCTTCAAGAAAATACAGTAGCTGCTATTTATGTTCAGAGATACATAATAATAATATTGCTGTATCAATATTATGTAGTTCTCCACTAGGTAAAGGTATTCATTTCTTAATACTATTACAGCATTGTTATCAATCGACTTCACCATAGGAGGACTATCAGAGCAAGGCGTATGAACTTAGTTGCAGTCAATTTGCGTACAGAACTGGTTTGTGTTGTGTTGTCGGCGTCACACCATTTACAGTCAACCCTGGATCGTCGTTCTAAGACAAACCTTGTACAGTTCTATTTTAGTGCGGCGTTTGACAGTGTCAACCGCAGGGGTCTACTGTTCAAGTTGGAGTCGTTTGGAATGTTTGGTAAGGTTCTGTCGATCATTCGTGATTTTGTTTCTGAGCGAACGCAGATGTGGTCTGTTGACAGTTTTTTAAGTGCCTCAGTCGCGGTAGTGTATGGTGTCCCTCAGGGTAGTGTACTTGCCCAGCTGCTGTCTGCTCTGTAGACGAGTAACATGCTCTCTTCGCTGCAAAACACGATGATCAACTATACTGACGATTTCACTTTATTAGCAGTGATACCTACCCTTAGCATGCGCAATGTTGTCGCCCAGTCTCTAAACAGGGACCTAGGCGCATTAGTGCATTGTGCTCAGCCTGGGGTATATAGCTGAATGCCATAAGACAAATCTAATATTGTCAGTCGGTCTCGGACACGTTTACCGCAGCATCCATCTCTGAAGATAGATGAATCTTTGCTCCAGGGGTATAGCTCCTTGTAGATTCTCGGTGTTATCTACGATGCGAAACTAACTTTTGAGCCGCATATTAGGCGACTGGTGTCACGTGCTTCCAGTAAGATTGGACTCCTGCATTAGATAAATTCTGTGTTTGGTGACAAAATTTTAGTGCTTTGATTTTTTTTTTTACATTTATGCTGCGTAGGAGTATTGCTGACCGGTCTGGGCTCCGGCTGCTGACAGTCACTTGCGTCTGCTGTACCGACTTGTTAATTCAGCCAGCAGACTGTGCTCTGCGAGTGATCTAGTGAATCTGTCCCTTAGGAGAGGGGTGACCGGACTCGGTATATTTTATAAGGTATACAGGAATGAGAAACAATGGTTGAAAAATTAGACTTGCTGTGGTTGATGCGCACTCCTTCACTTCGAAGACCGCAAGGTGCCGACCTCGTCATTTCAGTTGGTGTTTGCTGCCCTGGTGCATTTCGGTTTGGAATTCTTTGCCGGCATCTGCTTTCGAGCGTGTAGGCCTGCAGGCGTTTAAGTCTGCTGTTAATGGCTTCCTGTTGGATTTTCCTTGGCAGCATTTCAGGCTTCCTGGTGATGCATATTGCACTACCTGTCTGTGGTGGCCCGAGCGTGAAGTTTTAACAATAATAATAGATGGCTGTACCATACAACACAACTGATATCTTACAAATGGCTTTACGCAATCGTACAAAAGAAGTGGCCTATGTTGCTTTTATACAGTTTACCACTTCTAGAAAATATAAAGAATGAAAAGCCATGTACAGATTCCGCGTAGCCATAAATAAAACTAACACCTAAAATACAAGCTGCTACATAATTCTAGAACATATGAAAACCTGAAGCCACTGAGATTAGTCAGATTTCCACTGTCATTTATCTACATAGGACAAGAGATATTAACTGACAGAGAACATCACTATTTCATTACTGTCACAACGTTCTCCATAAGCTATAGCATATGGAGGATAGCTTATTTGACCCATTGTTATAAGAATATCCTGTAGGCCGAGTGAGCACAAGGAATAGACGCAAGATAGTGAACTATAATCTTTAATCTATACTCGGAGTTAACTGATACCCATACAGCATTATTAAGGGTTGCGTTTATGAGCGGAATCTTCTTTTGTACATATTGCTTAGCTAAGCTGACTCTGAAAGTGTTGTAGGCCACCTGCTTTGAAACAGGTAATTCTGAGCGTATATCTTAGGTCTTTTTGTAGATCAGTCCGCAAGAAGGCTTCAGATACAGAAAGCGCTATTTTTCCGGAGTTGGAGACGTCTGTGCATAGTCGGTAGATTGTTATTCTGAGAGATATGCCCGTTAGAGCTCATACCATTTCGAGGAATTTAAATAATATTGGTAGAACTGCTCTCGCCATACAAAGAGTGAAATACATACAGGGCTTCAGCAAGTTTCAGATTGGATTCTTTTCGGGCTATTCCATTTTTTTTTCGAGAAGAGGACTTGCGTGGTCACGAAATCTGCCCCTGAAAATTAATTATTTTTTCAGTAACGTTAAGAGTTTTCTGTAGTTCTGAGTTTCTTAACCCTTGTCCCAGACGAAGTTACAGTTGATGCAAAGCAAGAGAATGAAAAACTATATGAATAGACTAAGAAGTGCGTTTTTTCACTTTATTAGTACTTTATTCTGTTTACGAAGATAATCGTGATGTTAGCTCTTCCACAGAATTTAAAAAGTGTTAGTCCGACAGAAGATCAGAAAATGTATCATTAATAATGTAATTCGGGTTTAAAGCTACCCAGTTCGAATGAACCTTAGTAAAAGTGCCAAAATTTTTGCACATATTATTTTCAGGAGTCCTAGCATGAATAGCGTGACGTGGCCAGCAACAGCATTTTGCCCCAGCTCCACAAGAGCTATTGCAGACTATGAAAGCCTTGCGATGCTGTCGCGTGTTCATTACATCGCAGGGTAAACACAATATAGATCATTGGCTGGGTACTGTTGGGGCCGACTGCTGCGTGGCACGGTAGCAGAGCCACCTCTCTATCAACCTTGAGAATGTATTGCATCGTATTACCTGCAGGAGTTCTGCGTAACAGACTTGTTTAGAATGATTTGGAAGATCATGCTTGAGTTTGCAGAGTTGTGCAGACGCTGCAGTGTTTTATCGGCAACTACTGACTTGCATATAAGGCTTAATAGACGGTAGGTTAGCTGTGTAAAGTTGACGCTGAATCGGTTTATTGCTTTACGAATTCTGCTTTAGAAGCTTGTTAACGAGAACTTGAGAAGAAAAGAGAGCTGCGGCGTTGAATAGACACGAGTTATTATCTTTTTTCAATAATTACTTCTATTTACAGGCGCTAAAAAATCGTAGGTTTTTTTTGCGTTTTATTGACAATGTGCCTGAATTGGTTTACGATTGGGAGTGTATACTATAGACTTGCTTCCATATATCTGATAGCTCAAAACCTGTGTAAAAAACGTTGCAGTGAAACAGTAAATATCGGTATCAGTTTTGCACTAGTCTGCTTGACAGATAAACCTTTCTATTAACACTCTCTAAAGCTTTGAACTGCTATTTGTTTAAAGATCTTTTTGTATATTCATGCAAATTCACACTTATTTTCTTATTTTCACACTAAACACCGCTGGCGTTGCCAGAGCGGTCCAACTGTAGGCCCCGGGCGACAAGTTGCCCCATGTTGATGACCTCTGGGCCACCACCGCCTGCATTATGCATTCATGGTCTACACATTCCGCTACTTCATGCTTGCACCCACGTATATATTATTAAATATTACACCACAGTCTTGAGGTTTCGTGCCCAACCTGGATCAAAGATTTTCTAATCTTGCGGAGGGGTGGGAGCTGGTTCTGATTGTGCACTTTTCCTTGTCCAAGTACGAGATGAGCTTTCGGGGAGGAAGAAGGAAGGTTGGTCATGGGAAAAACGATGCGTAGTTACCGACCTCTCGGAGGGGTATCCACATGGATACAATCCCTAAAAGAATATTTTGGGGCTTATGTACCCTGAGGGCAACCCGAGTGCCTTGCAGCGGAGGGTATTCAATTTGGCACTAATTCTTGCTCTAAGGATGGTTTATTATCTTAGTTAGGTCGTCTTTACTTTCCGTTCTCTGTGAGGTGCGCCGTCGATAGGGGCAAGTGACCTAACTCACGAGACTCTTACCTGCTGTCTTGGGAAGGGCCATGAAGAAAACTCTTTACGAGTCTTTCTTGTTTCTGTCTTCTTCTCTTTCCGTTCTTCTTCTCTTTGTAATGGCTCTCGCCTTGTTTCTTCTGACAGTAGTAGCACACTGGCCGTTATTGCGACAAGTATAGAACTCATCCGATGCGTTCGCCATCAGTTGAGACTTTCAGGCAGAACCGCAGAGATAAAATTGCATATCACTGCTATACTATTAAAATTTAATTATGATAATAATAATAGCAACACACATACGCATCTATATATTTATTTACCATATATATATATATATACTGTATATTAAATTTTCGACAACTTGGGCCCCTTTAGTACTGTTTAGTAGTACCATTTATTTACTGAAGCATCCCAAGATACCCAACATATTTCATCTATACCATAATGAACATTTAATAATGTGTTAGTACAGCATTATTGAAAATTGTTCAAAATATAGTTTTCACTTAATCATTTTACTTGATTTCGTTTCGTATTTTGTCTGAAACAGAGAAAAACAAAGGCATAGTTTGATACCCAAAATAGCCGTGAAATATTGTGGTATGATATGATATTACCAGCAATCAAAAATATTTGCGAACTCGTAGGACTGCAGTCCGTGCATCATGTCTTTTTCAGCGCTCAATTTTGAATTTATTGGACTGAATATCAGCAAATGCACCAAAATTCCAACGACGAACGTACTTCCACCGTGGCAGAGGTACAAGAATGTCTACAAAAGTGAAGAAAGTAATGGACACTAGGTTTCTCGGATGAATAAATTCCAATATTAACATGAGTGTTGTTGAGACCGTCAAACTTGTGCATACTTTACCCACTCACCCTGCGCCGGCGGCATTTCGTCTGATGTGGACTACAACATTTTTATTCTTTTTATCGCAAAATTTTCATACTGCACGCGGTCATAAATTCCGGGTCGGTTCAACTCCTGAATTGCGCAGTATGGCAAAACTGCACCAAGACAACATTGAATTATCGAAGCTTCATCCAGGATCATCAGCAAGATTAAACTTCTATCAGCGTGGAAGAAACCCCCTTCTTCCAATTGAAAATGTTACTTCTGAACCCATAAACGCTAGGCAATTTCATGGTAATAATACATTTGGACACCCACTTGGCAAGGAAACAAGCGATTATAAAACATCAACTCCACAAGGTAATATTAGCAATAGCTTTTCAGTCACTCAGCTCTCTTCTGTGGGTAAGAGTCTAGCATCAACTTCTGTGGCCCTGCCTCTGACTATCGCAGAAAACACAAAAGCCAAAAGCCAGATTACAAATGCTGATAATGAATTGCCCAAATTTGAGAATGATGACACATTGTATTTAACTGCAAATAACTCTGTTACATCGTCTTCATCAGCGCATAGCAAGGAAACCTCACAGAAAGGTGCAACTACAGAAACTTCTATGACTTTTGGGTCATTTCGTAATGAACTAGGGGTTGATATAAGTAATGCAAGTATTGATTCTCCGTTAGTTACCTTTAATAATCTATCAGTCGTGGATTCTAATCATACGCTAAAGTATTCTACGGAATTATCGACCCCGCATCCAAGATATTCTAGTCAATCTTTTTTTAGAGACCAAGATCAGTTGAAGCGTCATACATCCACGGAGTCGACCACCTCGAATTCGACAACTTCTACTGCAATGCAAGTGCTTGGAACTGATGGTCCTCCCAGTCCAACTCCGTACATCTCCAAAAATGCTACATTATTGACTAGACTTTATGATCCTGTGTCTCCTGTCCCATCCTACAATAGCCTTACATCGCTTGTCCCATCCCAGGATAACTCTACGTTCCCGGTCCCCTCCAGCAATATCTTTCCATCCGATGCTTCCCGCGATAACCTTATATCTGCCCCATCAGACGAAAGTCTTATTTCTCCCGTCCCAGTCACCTACAGCGCAGTGTTTACTGTCACATCTCAAAAGAGCTCTAGGCCTTCTCTTCCATCACCCAACACTCCTGCTGTTACGCAACTATCTACCTCGAACGATGCTTCAACATTGGCTGCGTCTTTCAACACCAGTCATTCTGCAAGACGTGCGGTGTTTAGTGACGTAGAAATACCGGAGAGCAGTGACCATAACAACATTGCTCCGACGGTTACATCGCCCAATCAGTCCATTCTTGATAATGTAACGAAGTCCAGTTCATTTTCAACAACAGCGTCGTCTCGTGCAACAAGTACATCAAGCAATGACTCAACTCCGTCTTTGACCTTACCTAGTAGCATTCGCTGGGTATCTACTGCAGTAATCGCTGTAATTTTAGTTACTGGGGCAATTGGAAATCTTCTGGTCCCGCTTGTGGTGCTAAGGGGCAAGCGATCGACACCAGTTTACTTCATTACTAATTTAGCCGTGGCTGACCTGCTTGTGCTGCTCTTCTGCCTCCCGACAGTCCTCGTTGAACTTCAAACAACACCAGAATCTTGGGTCCTCGGTCCTGTGCTGTGTAAGTATATTTCTTATGTTAATTGCAAAGGTCTTCGGTCGTCTACAGTCACTATAGATCTCTAGACCACTCCTAAAAATCGTAAGTCAACCAGAGTCCTCATAGCTGTATGATCTAAGAGTTTCTCGCTCATTTTGGTTTTCGATCCCCTATACACACTCTTTGGACTTACAAATGAAACAAAAATCATGCCTCTTCTGCCCTGTGTATCTCATGCTTATACATAATTTTTGTTTCGTAGTGGTCCTTTTTGGATTTCTGAACTACACCAGAATCATGTGTCCTTGGTTTTGTATTGTACATATATATTTGTCGTAAATGTGCATAAAGGTTTTCAGTTTTTTTTGCAATCCTTTTGCATCTTCTGGGTCCAAAAGGGTTAAAAACAACACAATGATCTTAAGCTCGTGCTCAATCTAATTTAGTTTCTTGTTTGAGAACTCGCCAAGGCTTTTCTGTGATACTGATCGTTGCTATGACGATACTGCACTGCAGTGTGTCAATATTCTTCCTACGCCGGCAAGGAATCTATTATAGTGGCCTCGTTAATGACCACAAATGCATTCATTTTTTATGAAGACAGTGCTGTCCGTGAGTGTGCTGAATGAGAGTATGGACTGTTCGTCATTTTTCCTAATCAATAGACGCAGAGCTAGCACTGCCCACATACATAGGTACGTGTTCATGTCTTTTGCGTGTCATACTAAATTAAAAAATTCCGGGATTAATCATAGAAGAATCATGAATATATATACGTTTGACGAACGTACGTTAAAAGTAAAAATAAATTGCGATTATCGGTACGGAAATACAGTTTAAAGCTGGAAGGCTACTTTTGACAAGCAAGGTAACTTTACAAGTTTCACTAAATAATATTATGCTGATTATCCGATAGTTAAAACACTTGTGAAATTCGCATACTATCTCTCTATCAGTAGGTACTGTTCTTCAAACAGTTGTTATGACAAGACCTCTGCTGTACCTGTTATCGCTCTAACTGTACTTCAGTATAACAAACTTGACGACTTGGCTGGGAGATGATGAACACTTCCAGAACTCAACAGTTGTGAAAACATTCGCTAATGGTAGCAGGTGATGAGACGAAGAAACGGTCGTTTCCAAGGTCATTTATACGGCAATGCTAGTCCAAACTCTATGTTTATTCTCGGTATTCGACAGTCGTTTTTACAGTAATCAATTGGAAAAATATTCAATATCTTGTTACTGAAGGAATTTCTGTAACAGCGCGTGATATCAATTTAATACCTCTGGATTTTTACTGTCATTTCCATGGCCTTATCGGTTGGCATAATTCCGTACATTTTAATGTAATTATTTTGGTAATGCATGATAATTCTTTTCGGCATTCTGAGCTTCCCAGGCCTATTTCTATGAGGAGCCATGTTAAAATACGGTGTTCTTCGCTTTTATCTGTTATTTTACTGTCAGTTCAGTATAAGTATTATAATTTCATGTTATTATCTTCCGAAAGTCACTTCCGCAATATCTCCCTTGGCAATATGAATTATTTGCGTGCACCAGTTTTATTGACGACATTACGATTCTTGCTCGCTCTTGATATAGATTATCAAATTACTTTTTTATTATACGCGTGACTTTATTATACAATATATTGATCGACGCAAGCGAACCACAAGTCAATGTTCTCTGAGCTACTCGTACAAATGTGCTCTTGTAAGCACAACTGGGCTTATATAGAAAACGTTAACAAAATATTAGGTGCGAAGTCAATTGGTTTCCAAGTACCACTTGCAATGTTTCGATTTGCTCTTCAAACGCGCCGTGGATCAGAGCTAGAGAGCTCTGCACTTTTTGCGACTCAAGCAGATCCACCAGCGCATTCGGGTCCTCAGCTGAGAGAATACGTTAATTTAACTGTTGTGTGAAGAGGTTTCAAGTTGCCTCTTACGTTACTCCTGCCAGCAGTCATTACCTTTGCCAAGAGGGTTATGTTTTTATCGAATTTGTCTCTTTATTTTTCTTTCTGTTTGTTTGCCACGAAAATACTGCAAAAAGTTATGGACGGGTCCTTAAAAAAATTCACAGGGATTGTTAGTTATTGTTAAGTATATAGATGCATGATAAACTTTTGTTGAAGATCCGTTCAACCGTTTATTTGTTTGTTTGTCTGCCTCTTTTTCTTGGAAGCATAACTCTGAAATTTATGGACGCATCTTTATGAGAATTTCAAGAATTATTGGGGTTGTTATTAAGAGCAAGTGGCCAAATTTTTGTGTTTATCTGTAGGTCAGTTTGTTTGTTTTCCTTTGTCTGTATTCTTATATCTGTCAGTAACATAACTTAAGAAGTTATGAACAGATCTTAATGAAACTTTTAGGAATTACTGGTAATGTTAAAAGACACGACCATATTTTGGTGAAGCTAGGGTTATCCGTTTGTGTGTTTCACTAATGTTTATCAAAATATTTGTCAGAATATGACTCAAAAAGTTACGGATGGAACTTCGAGAAAATTACAAATGCTGTTATTACTGTCAAGAGGCACAAATGACCAAATTTTGGATAATTCAAGTTTGAGGAACAATTTGAATTTTTCGTTGTTGCATTGCTTGGCGAAGGTATGCGCTCTCAGAGTACTCTAGATATTAATTTTTTGGGGTTTCTGCCTGCGGCGTCTTCCAAAATGTTCAACATTCTTTACATACAGAACGACGTCATATAAGCTAGATTACCGAACGAACGTCTCTTCTGTTCCGGAGATTTCCATCTAATCCCACATTAGGTCGGAGCCCAGCCTGCCCCACAGATCGTTAATGAGAACAACTGATTTTATTGTAGTGCCTACAAATATCCCTATCACCAGCAGAAATTTTTAGGCAAACAGTCCATATTAAACTATGCTTTCTCCTCTATATTTCAGTTGTTTGCATTAATTTCTTCAATGGGACTGTGGTAAACATCATCCATAGAGTTGCGTGGTTCCAGGATGTCAAAAATGAAATATTTTAAACGAAATTGATTTCTTCGTAATCTCACTTGCTTTAACGTGCCAAGTGTCAGATGACTGCTAATAAAAAGTTTAGTCAGTCAGTCAGTTAGTCAGTCAGTTTAGTTATAAGGTACTAGCAGTTTAGTAACGACAAAACCCAAACCTGCGGTGATGTCTTTTGACTACGAAAGTATGGGCGCTGCACGCGTTTATTGCATGACGTTTACAATTCTTTCGTGAACTGGAAGGGGCTAATAAAAATGTTAGAACTCAGCTGTACTAACAAAACTATCTTCTAACTTATTAAAGAATTAGAAATTTCTGGAATTGAGCTGTGCAGCACCTCACTTGACTAGCCACGAGCCGCCACTGAAACAAAATAAAGTTTCCGGTGACGGTCAATGAAATATTCTTTACCGAATTTCGACGCGTCAGCTGCCGTCTTTCGCTTTTCCTGTCAGATGCGGAGCATGCGATTGGTTGACTTGTTGAATTGACTTGTTTGGAACTGAAGACAGGAAATTTACCTCCGTCAATTTCAGTCGTGTTAAGGTGTTGGGACCACACGATTATATTGAGCCGACTGAAATGTTCGAACGTGCCGATAACACAATTTGAGAGCGATCTGTTTTAACCCATGGGGGAGTTCTGACCCAATTTGTTTTCGATTCGCACAAATAGCAGGACTGAGTTTCCGGTAGTCTCATGGCTAATAGGCTGGCTATTGTACCTCCTGAAACTCGGTTCAAACTGACAAATGAACATCCGTTCAGAAACCCTCCGGTTATATTAAAGCTATGAGCATCGTATCGTGCCTCGCTCGCTCTTGCAAATTGAGCACATTTACGTTATGCTCTTACGCAAAAGAGTGTCTCAACAGAGGCCCGTATTGGGCCATCCTTGAGCTAGTTTCGAGCCAACATGGCGCGGTAGGTCAGACGAGCTCTAGTGTGTCATGTTGCGTATGGCTGCTGCGCTGCGACCTTCATCGATTAGCTCCATGCTGCCGGGGGCCTTAATGGTACCTGCATTGTGTACAGTACGCACCTGCAGACCAACAAACACTGGGTCCTCGTGCAGTAAGGTATGGTTCCTGCAGTGTGTAAAGTACTCGCCCTCAGACTAACAAACACTGGGTCCTCGTATGTTGAGGTATGGTACCTGCATTGTGAACAGTACGCACCTGCAGACCAACAAACACTGGGTCCTTGTGTGGCAAGTTACAGTTCTTGTATTGTGTACATTATATTTATATCAGCCAATGGTTGCTAATGTAGGTAGTACAGCCAATCTCCCTTGGAAAGATTGAAATATCTGAGGAACAAGGAGACAAAAGAATCGATACGAGGTCGAAGAGGAGACATTAGGGACAACTGATTATAATGTAATTTTGCAGAACTAAGGTCCTCGCGGAAACCCGATGTGCTCAATATAGTGGAACAGTCTGACGGGTATTGAACTGCCCCGGACAGACTTTCCGGACGTAGGGTAAAGATCCTACACTGCCTCCTATACGCTCTCGCTTTTCTGTTGCCGTCTGTAGCCAGCAATGCGCAATATCTCGTGTATTGCAGGGTGCTTGGGGGGGGGGGGTAGAGCTAGGGACCAGCCTGATAGCCAGTTGGGCGCCAGCCTGAAAACGTCTGGATACTAGAGCTGCAAACCGAAAGTCTTCTTAGAGCACAGTGTGGTGCCTGCAGCTTGTACTTTTTTTTGCATGTAGATGAATAAAAGCTACGCTAGCGAAATTCTGGGCCATCCCAGTGGCTAAATCGATAAATTAGCTTCTGTGCGGCGTTAAATTCTGCTTGGGTGGGTTTTCACATCAAATGGCTCAACATTTGTCAGAATCTTCTGCAATTTTAACCTTCAGCCCCTGTGAAATTTTCATTTGTGGCCAGGTGTTTCTGCACTTACTGTACACTATGCTGTATTGACCCGAGTCGTCATAAAACGACGCCTGAAAATATAATTAATGTTCAATGAAATTTCTGTTTTTTCTCTCTCTCTCTCTCTGTTCAACGCACTTTAAAAAAAAAAAAAACTTTCCGTATTACTGCGTTGATCTTATACTCAATTATTCAATTTACACTTCATGATCTCATAACGAAAAAGCTTTGCTGTGGGAATGAAGTGAAATTCGCTATCCATACTACCGCTACATACTTTCTTGCTTAGATTTAAACTTTGGCAAAGTAACGACCCCTTGCCTTTGAAATTCTTTTCAAGTGTAGCCATGCTACGGTTGTCACTCTAAACTTTACAGTAAAATAACGGCTACGGCCTGCACGTGAAGTGCTGACAAAGTTATCAATGTAGCTTCTTATCGGGTTACACCAATAATCCACTATAATAATGAAACGCAGTTTGCTAGCTGCGTGTTTGGTTGTTAGGTCTGTCTCTCAATCATGTTCTTAAGGGCTTGGATAGGAGAAAACGCATCTACTAAACATCAAGCAGATGAGGTAGCAGCAACTGCAAGTCCCAAACTTTTGTAGCCAATAGTATAGCTTCTGGAATGTGAACGAAATACTGCAGTTGGAGCCCTGCTTCGTTTATATATATACAGAGTGTTAAAAAGCAAGAGGTACAAAATTTGACAGCAGGCAGGGGCACGCAAAATAAACAATTTTTATGAATATTAAAAATTTTAAAATTTCTTCGTTTTCAAGATACTTATGTTTCAATTTTAACCTTTATTTCTACTTCTGAGCAATGTTGTACTAGAAAATTTAACGAATATTAGGGAAACAGATGTTTTATCACACAACCCTTACTATAACTGTTCGAAATATTTACTCCCTGCGGCAGGGCAAGTTTTGTATCTCCTCCGAAAGGATTGCTGGACACTACATAAAATTCTTTCGATTACCCCAACGTTACCTGCTTCGATCACTATTCTTGCGCCAAGATCACTCTCGAACTCAATGGGTGTGTCGTAAATCGATTTGATGGGTCCCCAGAGGAGAAAATCTTAAGATTGATGTCTGGAGAACTAGGAGGCCACGCTACTGGCCTTATCCACCTATTTCGTAAGGCATCGTTCAGATACAGGGGAGCATCCCTGTCAAAATGGGCCGGAAATCTTTGGAACTGAAACAATATCCAATGGCGCAACCTAATATTTTCCTTTTAGAGATACGAAAATATTACAGTCTGGGCCCGAAAGTTAAAGTTTTAAACCTCAGTGGCTTTAATGTATTTAAAAGTGAGTATTAAAATATTTTGCATTCGTGAAAAAGTGTTTACTTTGAATGTCACTGCCTACTGTTAACGTTTGCACCTCTCATTTGTTTACACCCCGCATAGTAAACTTGCTAAGTACTATTTGATGTCCTTTGTTGGTGTGGTGGATTACAGGCTCGATCTTGGATGGGGTTTTCGTTCCTATCGTGCGTTGTCCATTTCACTATGTCTTCCTTAGCTCAATATCTCAGTGGCAGTTGAAACGTCGCAGTCGAAGCATTTTCAATTCTTATTGCCGTCCCATACATTGAACCTAATGAGGTCACTGCTCCTATGCATCCAAGTTATGAAAAACTGAGCATGTCCTGTAAATTTTTATTAAACTATATTTTTGTGCTACTTGACTTCCAATCATTTAAGAAATAAATATTTTTTTATCTACCGGAGGGAGACTTTTACACTCCCGGACTCATGGCGGCATATCCGTTGATTTCATAGAAAGTAAAGTGCATGACAAGTTCATAGCCGCTCTTTTTTACGGCTAGGTACTCTAGCAACCATAATAATAGTAATAATAATAATAATAATAATGACCAGAGAAGCCCTCTGACAACGCATACCTTTGCCAGGCAACAGTGCTAAAAACGAAGTGGTAGACAGATGGCAAAACCAGTGACGGATCATAAAAATGTAATGATCTGTTCGGTGTAATGTCCCTAACAGTTCCTGTAGAAATCTCTCTATAACTTTGTACATTATGCTTCCAGTTGCTAGACAGACAGAAAAAGACAAACCACGCAATGTAACAGAGCCTCCTTAGCAGAAGTAATAAACCGGGAGTCAAGGCACAGACAACCCATTTTCAAAAGCATATTCAAAGAACGGAATAAACGTTTCTGGAATATTTTCTCAGTAATAACAATACAGTTGTTGTATCACACATACGTAATTTAATTAAGTATCCGTGATGTGACGTATTCTACATATATCTTTCACTTAAAAAGTCCCAGGTTCTAATTTCGTCGCCTAGAACGAGTTGAAAATGATCAAAAGCTTACAATGAGTTTCAGCTATATTCTTCATCATTTCCCTAGTATTGCCTTGCAACGTTAAAAATTTGGATTACATTAGCTCACCGACCAGAAACGGATCAACTCGTCCATTCCTAGAAAGTAGCCGAGATCCATGTGCTACAGCGATTAAGGTAACAATTTTTTTCTTTTCCTTTCTACATTTGCTACATAGATTACACACCTAGAAAACAAAAACACAATGCAGTGCTAACGTTAACAGAGTCGGCAGGTTGGAGTCCACATAACAAGGCAATGTAGCACAGCTGTCGTAACTCAATATACTAAAGCCTGTAAACCAACACATGCTCGTTGTGTAGCATCTCTATCATTTGTGGCCATGATGCTCTTCGCTCGCGTATCATTTGGTCCTACAGTTTGCATCTCTGCTGAGTTTTTTTAAACGTCGTCAGTCATTGAACAATTTTAAAAATAAGCGAACTTTCTATTTACACAAAACACATTGTATAACCCCTTCTTATCCTCACGTTAATCCCAAATTTTAAAGTTTTTATGATGTTTTGTCGCATAAAACTTCAATGAGAAGTTATTGGTCTCGAGGAAGACACGGTACGGGTTTATATGCTCTCGGTGCTCTTCGCTAAGAGGAGTGTACTTTTGTTGGGCTTTGTGTATCTGTAAGCGACGTTACTCAAACAGTTATGGACGGGTCTTCATGAAATGTACAGGAACTGTTAGGAATGTCACGAAGAAGAGATAATTAAATTTTTGTGATGATCCGTCGGTCCGTTTGTCTCTTTGTCCGTCTGCCTATACCATTGTCTCTTATGTTGTTTTGTTTTGTTTGGCGGAGATCTGCGCTCCAGGAGTACAGCTTTGGCTTTCTTTTCAATGCATCTCACTGTTATTCATGGTGCCTTCCTTCTCTTTCCACCTTATTTTATAAAGCCTTCTTGTGTTCGTTTCGTTTTAATTTATTGGCCACGTATTAATTTTTATTGCAATAAATAATAAATATAGTTAGTTACTCTTAATGATAATTTTGCTGCGTTTTTTTAGCTCTGATTTCACTAAATTTGTAAGGGTGTTCTGTATAAACAATCTGTGTATTAGAAAGAAGTGTGCAACCAACTCTTTCATGGGCGCAAACCAATATATTTTTAAGCTCTTGTGTAAAACTTTCCCATGCTTGCTAAGTACATTTCATTCTTTATTTTTGTAGCATCTTTTTCAAGCTTACAAAACGAGATAATTTTTTACTAAGGGCATACCGTGCAATTGTCCCAAGGCTTACAAAACATATTTTCAGTGGCAATGTACATAAATCAATTCTCCTTCTTTGCAAGGTAATTTTCCTCAGACTCCTCAATGTTTCCAAACATCCTAAGAACATTCCAGCTGACTGAATGGATCAAAACTTCACGTACATAGTATCCCCGAATCTTTATTACACTAGGTTCTCCATTGCCTCTTTTGTCCCTGCCCTCGTGACGTCACCACCCCTGATGAGGGGACCCGAGACAGCCCTTCATAAACCGCTGCACCCTTGCTTGCCCTGCAACATCGACTTCATCATTAACAAAGAAGCCAGGACTTTTTATCACTATGCTCGTCTTTTGTGTGAACCTCACTTGTTCTTTTTTTCCCTTACATGGTGATGAGTGCGTGACAGTGACAAGTTTGAGTCGGTTATTGCTGGGGTGCTTGCAGTACATACGTGTTACTGTCGACGGTGTGCATGTTTTTTATTGGAGAAATTTTTACACTTCGACACTGTGGCAACGCGTACTTTCGTTTTCTCAGAGTTTTGCTTTGCTCCGTAAGCTTGAAGTGCCAAATTCAGGCTTTGTTGCGTGCATTTCATACATCAAAAGCATGTAGTTTGCGTGCACTTGACATTCACTCCTAACTCGTACTTTACAGTTGATGTATATAAACGTCTTACGTGCTCACAACGGACTTACATCATACTTTGTTTTGTACTATTGACAGGCCCTACTCAGTTTCTTTCCGTACTCTTGACAGGCCCAATTTATTCCTTTTACGTACTCATGACAGGCATAATTCACTTTTTTTTGCGTAAACTAACGAGCCCAATTATAGTTTGTTGCATATTCTTAACACTAATGTTTCATTGTTTGCCCGCATAGCGTGCATTTGTACACTACGCAAAGTTCCTACGCTATTAAACGTTATAGTTACTTGCATTGTAGCGTGACTCGCTCAACGGTAGCTGCCTTGACAGACTAATTGGCAAAGTCAGGCTAGAGCGCACCCGCGGTCGTTACTTTATTAATTTCCTCCATTGCTTAACTTTGCTCGCCTTAACTTGTTAATAGCAAAGAATTCACGGTGAAGAATATTTTCGCTAATTGGTGGTTACCTTCACGCAAGGGTCGGCATGACCTTTGCTTTATGTTTCTCAAAGATTCATTCGTATTTTGTTTGTTGAGTGAAGGGCTTTCTTGTGGTCTTATGATCTTAAGTGCAATGCTGCAATGCATGAAATGTAAATTAAAGATAAGATCGGTCTTACCTTATTAATCTGAGTTTTATGAAAGACTTGTTTTCTTTAGACTCACCCCCTTGTCTTAAGGCACCTAGTTACTGATGCGTTACGCTATAACTTTGTCGCGTGTTCATTGCCGGCAACAACCGTGTTCTTTGCAAAGAGCATTTATATTTGCAAAAAATTTTATCGCCTATCATCACACTTTCATTGTCTGTTAAACTATTTTTTTTTCTTAAGTTGAACTCCTACCTTATATAACCTAGTTTTATTATGCGAAGCCTTTTTATAGCTTATATTGCCTTAGATACCTTGGAGGTTCTTCGGACGAGGCCCAGGTGATGTTATGCGCTCTACCCATATTGTGCAGAGGTGAAGCTACTTTCAAGCCGAAGGACTATAGTAGCGACTTATCTCCACATTGCTCATAACCGTTTATAGCTGGTTTGTCTGGCACTTTTAGTGATTACAGCAGACGTCCAGTGTGTGTTTTTGAACTTCGCAGCTCCAATGCTAGTGGAGTTTCGGATATAACAGGGTATTTCGTTGAACAATCAATGCACCCCGCGGGAAAGTTGAAGCAATTAAACTATTTCAGTGCAACTGCATCACCGCCATTTCTGATCGGGGCTCGATACCGATAGGGTTGGAGTGTCTAGCAACAATTTGGTCATTTACATTCTTAGTATATTCTTCTAGAATTTTCCAAACGTATATGATTGGGAAGAGCTCGAAGCTCCGTTGAACTAAATACTGTACATTTGATAGTGAGCAAGCATTTCGTGATGCTTTGATTCTTGCGTGTCTCTAATTTTAGCAGAGAATGATCTCTTACCAGTTTCGAGGCGCTCTAGGTTTTTCTGCTTTTGCTGTAGCCAGAGTTATTCTGTCCTACTATAGACTACTGTATACTAGTTATTTCCATTAGGTGAGCATTATGTCTGCTATTCGGGAAGAGTAAGTTCGAAATACCCTTCCGCTCCATTTCTTTCTGTCCTTACAGTTGCAGCCACGTGATCTTCAAAAGTTGCATTGCCTATCCCACATTCCCAAGGTCTCTCAAAATTTTCTATTTTTCGATTTTGCTCCCATCACTCGTCCTGTAGGAGATTGATTCAGTAAGGGAGGAGTTTTCCCGTATTGTAACTGTCCGAATTTATTAATTTATTGCGTTGAAGGTTGCGTTGTTATCTGATGACCAGCGAAAGATATTTTATAAATTTAATTGGACAGCACGTACTTCTGCCACTGACTGTACCGCTCATGGATGAACAACGCAAATTACGTAGTTCAGCCATGTTACGTCATTCAGCCATGGCACCGCTGCTCATACTTGTATCGTTCACAAACGGAGAGGGAACGGCAGATTTGCATTGGTGCCCAATGTCACTGACCATGATGAATGAAAGAAAAAAACTTTTATTTTCTCATATGGATGAAGTGAGAAAGAGTACTGGACCTAGCACAGTATCTTGTTGGACTGCACTAATACCGGTGGACGTTTGGATGCTTTTTCTTTATTAATTACACCTTGGGTCCTAGCTGTCAGCAATGTTTTGACCTACTGAAGATATTTCCGGAAGATGTATACCCATATTGGAGAGCTAGAGTAATAGCATTCCGTGGTCAACCTCATCAAATGCTTTGGCAAATTCTAAATAGATTACGTCCATATTTTTGCCTTAACACCCTAAATTTAGAACAGAGTCTTATAATGTTCCAGCAGTTGAGACGTGGTAGATCGGTTTTGTTAGAAGCCATGTTCTGTTCATGTAAGTAAGTTGTTGCTCTCTAAATGATAAACGAACTTAGTGCTTCGTGAACACTCTTATTCTAAACGCCTGTACTACGTGGCCTTATTCTAAACGCCTGTACTACGTGGCCTGTAGGGAGTCGCCTATATATAGTTAGCTCGATCCACACTATACACAGCTTCAGGAATAAGCCTAATAATTGCCTGTTCGTAGGTGACTGGAATTATCCCTTTATACATCGACTTCTGCCACACAAAACCTAGAGGGTACGACATGCTTAGCAGTCGCATCTTAAGGGTTTTCACAGATATAGCATCTGGTCCTGATGCTCTGTTGCCACTAATGGCTAGGGTCGAGGGCCAGTTCGATGCTGAGCTTTGTGAATTTAAAATCCTTTCAGTGGTTTATAGTTGGCTCGGTTTGCGCATTGCGGGGTTGTGGATTGTGTCACTGAAGACTTTTGATATTTACGGCTTAGTATTTTGCTCATGTTCATAATTGGCCCTATTTTAGTAATGAGAGTCACAAGAGAAAAACTATTTGCCATTTTATGCATATTTTTCGATGGCCTGCTTTTCATTTTCTTCATTAACAAATGATCGTGTGACTTAAAGTTCGACTTCATTTAGCTCTCCTTTTGCACTCAGCTTGCCGCAGTAATAGCTTTGCTTGATTGCTGGCATTTGATTAATTTTGTTCGTATCTTAAACAATCCTATGAGAAATTTGCGGTGTCAAGTTTCACTTCTTTTTCGCTGGATTAGGGAAGCTACCTACTTCATGCACTTTTCCAACAGAACGTTTTTGAATACCTCATTTATGTTTTCAGTTTTACCTATATTACTTAAAATTAATAAGCATGTCCCAGCTTGCTTTCTGCAGCTCAGCATTCACGCCGTCTCATATTTGATCTCTTTATTTTACACGTTTAGGTCACGACGACTAGTGAAGTGATAGTAGTCTTCGCGTATTATTCTGAGGCCTATTAGAATCGCATGTTATGAGCTGAGTTCTTACCTAAAACAAGCTTATAGTCAGGCACTATTATATCACAGATGCCGATGTTTTTAATTACTTTTGCGTTTTCTGCGAAAAAATGGTCTAGAACATGTCTATAACCTCGATGATGAGGAAATAATTTGAACCAAGTCATCTTTAACTTGCAATGAAGAGAGAGAGGGCCTAATCCTCTTTATCTATAGTGGCCGATGATGTTGCCGATAATAGACACCAGAAATAAGTAAAGTAAACTTACTCTGAACTCTTTTGCAATGAGTTTTGATCAAGTATTTCCAACATTTCTATGAACTGCTGCCACTAAATTTGGCGGTCGATAGTACACTTCGTACACTAATTTTATTTTTCATGACCACAATAATACACTCACACACCATCAGAGAAGTTGTCGTTAACGACATCCAAGGTGATCCTTCGTTTGCAAAACACTACCACACCTTCGGTTGTTGCGGTCACATCTCTGCAGTGCATATCTGATTTTTTGTTTTGACTTCCACAGCAATGACTGCATCATTTAGTGAGCTGCAGCAATGGCTAGCGGTGCTAAACAATCCCCATTAGTTACGTCCTGTAGCACCATTTTTTTCATTATTATTTTCTTGAATACAACGCATGTTTATATGGGTATTTCCAATCCAGCGTCTCTTTATAAAAATTTCCAGTTCGTTCTCATTCTGTGTTGTTTTAGTATACCGTATATACCTACATTCCTTAGTTACAGTCCACAGCAGCAAACCGAATGCGGTGCTGTGTCGCTGCCAGTGCACGACTCTACTACCTATCAGACTTTGATCGTATAGGTTTTGATGTGCTGGTAGCTGTAGAATCCCACAAGGACTAGTTTGTTAGGCTGCAATACATGGTATAGCGTATGTACTAAGCAGTTGGAGATATATAGTGGTTGCTGCACAATTCATTCCAGGATATTTGATTTGTAATCCCTTCGTGTCCTAGAGCAGGGGTTCCCAACAACGTATGCTTGCACCACCTGAAGTTGAGAGATGCTTTTTTAGGTGCAAAGTAACGTAATTAATTCATTTCATCAATATATTCGTTATTAATTTTGTAGGGGTACAAGAAGATATTAATTAATTGTTCTCCAAGTGTGCCAGACATAGAAAATCTTTAGAACAGCTGTCCTAGAGTATAGCTACTGACGCTACTCTGCGACAATACATGGGGAAAATGAAGTACTGAGCCTAGCACGATATCTCTGAAATAAGTAAAAAATTTTCCTCGTTGCCTCTACTATTTATATCTTTTATTATGTATCTGAAACTTTTTGCTTTGTTTTATGAGTCAATGAAGTAAACGAACCGACATATATCTAGAAAATTTAGTATCAGGCAGGAATAAGATTTCATCCGAAAAGCCTGTCTTAATATGAAGTCCAGTGTCAGTGCACCACACCATCGTGGATATTAGATGCATACGTGTCTTTCAGACGCAGTTACTTGATAACTGCTCGATATCCAGTTGTCCCTATTTTATGAAAATCTTCACATCTTCTTTAGCAACAATCTGCCGCAATGCTAGAAATAGTCTTAGAGCTTACAGCCTTGGTTTTTAAAGGTATCGATTGTCGCAGACTACAAGGGAATTTTTTTTATTATTTATAGCACAACTGTCTAAGACTTAGCACTTTTAACACAGCCCTCGTACAATGTTTTTAGCAGCCATACTCTAGTTCACGAATGAATTTCGAATATCTCGGCATGTTGCTGTACAGCACTCCGCTCGAGTCGCAACTTGTGCTAAGGTAGATTTATTCAAAGAAAAGCTAGCTATTGGTACTAAGCGCACACTCTAACGGCATTATTAACTAGAACACTCTGAGAGCGCATGCCTCCGACAAGCAAAGCAACGGTAGCAAAATATTCAAATTGGCTCTGAAACCATAATTTTCTTTGTATAAACTCCACAAGCTAATCATTTGTGCCTTTTGATAGAAATAACAGCTGTGCAATTTTCTTCAAGATCCGTTCATAACAAATGTTAAGACAAACATTGGTGAAACGTATAAACGAACCAACCGATCTGCATCAAAATATGACCATTTATGTCTTTTAACGTTACTAACAACCCCTATAAATTTCAAAAGGATCCATTCATTATTTTTAGAGTTATTGTGCTAATAAGCATAAAATTGAAAACAGTGACAAACGAACGAATGAACAAACGGATCATCACCAAAATTTGGTCATTTACTCTTTGTTATATACCTAACAACTCTTGCTAATTTCATCAAAATCCTTCCATAACTTTTTGAGTTATGGCATTGAGAAAATGAGGCAGCCAAACAAACAAACGGATGGACATATCTTCACCAAAAGTTAATCATCTGTTCCTTCTAACATATCTAATAATCCCTGTAAATTTCGTCCAAATCGGTTCCGAACGTTTCAAGTTATTTTGGAGACAGAGAGACAGACAAAGAGACAGACACACAGACAAACACGATGAAAACATAACCTCCTTGGCGGAGGTAAGAAGCCCCAACTGGAACTAGGGTAGGTTTATTCAGAGAAAAGCTAAGTTGACTGAAGATATCCAACTAAAAACCTTCACGCATATTCTTAAGTACAATAGCCCCATTATCGTAAAGAAATACTGCTCCTTTCCGTTTTTGCCGTTCGAACTACACACAAGGTAGAAGTAAAGTCAACTTTACTGCACCATCCACAGGTAAACCCACACGCACTGGTTCGTGCTGCAGATATAGGTCAACTGACCCCAGAGAAGTAAGTACAACTGCAGTCGACCACAGTTATTAACAACCTATGGTGCAATCGACGGAAGGTTCAACGACCCGCTCCCCATCCTCCCATTTCTGGGTAAGGTAAGTGTCCCCACGGTAGCTGTGCATGCCTAACAAGTTTGCCGACTGAGCTCGCCGAGCGCCACAAAGACCGCTCGGATGGCTCGTTGCTAGATCCCGGCTCCTTTAATACTCCAGACAATCACGCAAAACCTGTTGCTACCGTTATTGACTAGCACGGTGACTCTGAGCCTATATTAGCCCAATTGGCTTAACTTCTCTGAACGTCCGACAGAAGCATTTGTTCTGCTACTTTGGATTGCAGGTGATGGATGCTTCCTTTTATCCATGAGTCGGCTGAAAACCCATTTCATAGCGCAGGGTTGAAGCTTCAGCCTTCTCAAGCATAATCAAGTAAGGTTAACGCCTCAACCTCGATCCAAAAGAGCGCAACCAACGCTCCCGTCTGAAGCTTCCGACAAGTCAATTTTATTGAGCTTATCTTAACTCGGTTTACCCAAGCCTGTTGATGGCGCGTACACTGTACAGCCTCCACTTTAGGCAAGAGGAAGCCATTTGTTTTCACGATAATTATTCAGTTATCGTATCCAACCTATCCTATCCTCCCTACAGGCAAGCTGCGACCGTTCGTGGAGTACAGCGCTGTGCACGGGTCGGCGCTGTCGCTGGTGGTGGTGTCGCTGGAGCGCTACATGGTCGTCTGTCGGCCGCTGCAGGCCCCTGCGCGGATGACTCGACGGATGTGCCTCTCTGCCATTTTCGGCTGCTGGGCCACCGCAGTGATATCCTCGGGGTAAGAGAGGCGACAGCACTAACCAAAACATTATAAAGTCGTTTTCAATGTATCCATTTTAAGAGAGATATCCTAATGCATTACTGGACCCCCTTCAATTTTGTAAATAATATTAACGATACTGTTTCAAAAAGAAATGGGGCCTTGCTTTGTCTAATAACGGGCTAATGCAGGGAGTTTTCAAAGTTGGCTCTCTTATTTTGTGCAGTTTTTTTATTTGAGTTTGAAATTTTATTACACTTTTATGAGCTCGATCTGTGTGCTCTTGAATTAGGAGTACTTAATGATATCGAGTGCCTGAAAGTAAAAGTTACGACTTTAAAGAAGAAAACCTAAAATTTATTGGAGCTTTGTCGAGAACTACCCGTACTATTTGCCTTACCTCTATCTTACTCTGGCTGTGTTATTTCGCCACAAGGAATCATTCTTCAATTGGAATACGAAAGGAGAAAGAATCATTGTAGCACTTACAGCCTCAGTAAAATAAAGTTAGTTTACCTTAGGTACATACCATAAGTGATCTTCAGACAAGGTCCAAGTGGTGTCAATCACGCCGCCCGTTGTGTGAATAGTCGTCCTACTAACTGAGCAAAGCATTAGCAAGTTCTCTCTACAGTTCACCTAACCGCATTATGATGGGCCACGTACAACTGGAATATCTGGTGCTCTTAGAAAGTATGAGTTCAATTAATTTTTAGAGTATATTTTAATATTTGTGGTACTTGGATATGATGGGGTATTTTACTGAAAAGCTTGGAATCCCACAAGAGTATAGCTATTAAAACACATCGTTGAAATCGCGTCACCCCCATCTTTAACTGAAACTAACATTTAGCAGGTAAGTCCAATACGTTCCAAGCATTTGGTAACAGTCCACTCATTTACATTTTGCAATGATATCTATCAGCATTTCCAAATCAGACATGAACTGTGCGGTACAAGGCTGGAACCTCTGTTGGATTGAACGCATGTAGAGATGGGCAAGTCCTTAAGCTTCATGATACAGTAGTTTTTCTTGCAGGCTTGGAATCTTGACAGTAGATGATCACTGAATAGTCTGGATGCTTTCTAGGATTTTCATTTGCTGCATTTAGCAAAATGAGGAGTATATATTATACCTCATGAGCAGCACCAGCTGTGTTCATTCAGTGATCTTCGGGTAAAATCCCAAAGGGAACGCATGCATCAATGGGGACGCACTTGCTAAAAAACACTCCCTGGGCAAAATTGTGCATACCAATGTTGCGTACAAATTATGGAAAATGTGTATGGATGTTCAAACTTTAATTTGCACTATTTGTATGCAACATTGGCATACACAATTTTGCCCAGGGAGTGTTTTTAAAGTAGTGCGTAGCCATTGGTGCATGCGTCCCCATTGGGGGTTTTACCCTATGGCTACCTATCGTGCCGAGAGGCAACCCATCCACTCACGCTCAAGCCATCTTTGGGACCAGGACATACGGCGTATGAGAATCTAAACGTAGGCGCCCTGACGACACTTGTTTCGGCGGCCTCGCTGTAGTAAGTGCGTCACGCGCCTGAGGCGGGCACAGTCCCGGGCCAATCTTGAGGACACGGATCGTTAGCCACTGCACCGCAGCGGCTCTAGCCTTGCAGGACATTTGACTGCCGACCTACCACTTCAATATCGACTTTCGATACAGGACACTCGGTATGCATGCCCGAGGCTGAGAACAGAGCCAAGCTTTGGCCTCTCATCGCCCCATTTCCTATCCTTGCCTCTATCGATGTCGACTGCAGTGGGCGAGCTACTGACCGATCGCTGGAGCTCTTGACGGGGCTATCGCTGATGGCAACTCGATACACTTCTTGTTGGTGTTCTGAGCTTGGGCAGATGGATTTGAATGATCTCTCACGCATGGCATTGTTGTTGTTTTTGTTGTTGTTGTTCTGGCCAAGTGGTCTACTAGGTGTTTAATTCTGCAGCCACATTCTCAAGTCCCAGCAGCACCGACACAGGTTTTCACTGGAGCACTAAGGCATCGAGAAACAGCGAAAAGTCCATAAAACGAGGCATTCTTACTGGTTCACGGCGCAGCGCTCACTATCTCTCCAGTTCATTACTCCACCAGACCTTCAAAATTCTAGAATTAGGGCAATGAACAGAAAATCGTATCAAGTGTTATTTTATTTTTTTTTTTTTTGCCGAATTTTTCTGTTTGGCTGTTTGTGGGTCACCAAGATAACTCAGAAACTGTTGGACGGAAGTGATGGGTAGATGGACGGAAATACGAAATTTACATGCTTGTGAGGTATGTTAGGAGGAACAGATGACTAACTTTAGGTGAAGATCCGTTCAACCGCTTGTCTGTCTGGCTCGTTTTTCTTGGGTGCATAACTCAAAAATTTATGCACAGATCTGTATTAAATATGAAATTTTTAGGAATTGTTGGGGTTATTACTAGGAGTAAATTACCAAAGTTTTGAGTTTATCTGTATATTCATTAGTTTGTTTGTCTCTATGTTGTTATGTTTATCAGCAACATTATTAAAAAATTCTGAACGAAATAGTAAGAAAATTATTAGAAATGTCAAAAGACACAGCCAAATTTTGATTATGATAGGTTCGTCCGTTTGTGTGTTTGGCAGAACATAATTCAAGAAGTTACTGACGGATCTTCAACAAAATTATAGCAATTATTATTACTGTCAAGAGGCACAAATGACCTAATTTAAGTGATGATAAAGAGGGAATTCTAGTTTCAGGACCAATTTGATTTTTTTTTAACATTGCCCTGTTCCGCGGATGTATGCTCTCACAGAGTGCTCTAGTTATTTTTGTTTTACGTCTGAGCTGGGGAAACATCTGATATAATCTCCTTCGTGTCGTGCTGTCCTATTGTCGTGCTCAGCTATAAGCAAATTAAACCACGCTGATCTTCTGATGCCACCTGGCGGGTATCTTGGGCATTTCGACGACGCTGTAATGTAACTTATCGACTGCATGCGGTCTTATTAAAAAGTTTGCAGCCCCGGCTTTTTTTAAGCTACGCTTCGCTACCAGCAGCCGCGCAGCCATTTTTGAGCAAAATATATCGAAACTTTATCTTATGCTGCTGCCAATGCTAGGGCCTTAGTTTTTGTATTGCGAACTGGCCGCAAGGCCGCATGTAGGTCCCTAACTGCCCACCACAGATGGCTTGTGACCAACAGAAGCGCCACCTCTTAGCTTTGATATCTGCACAGTGACACCTGAGACTTTCCCTGGAAGTGTTCCTTCAGGTGCTTACAGTGGAACCTTAGTACGTGGCGACAGCTGGTTCATTCGCTCTTACGAAGCTACCTTTTACAGTGTTTCTATGGCGTATCACAGCGAGGCACTCAAACCTTTTGCAAACTGAGTAAAAACAGAAATGGGCGAATGGATATGGATTAGCTACTACATATAAGCCCAATAGTCTGACTTGAATGGTACTTCGGAGAGGAGTGATGGCCTTAACCCTTTCTGTAGTTTTGCAGGTTTGACAAGCACTGCGATTACTTTCGAGATTGTTATTCGAAAAGCTTATTTGCCGGAGCAGGATTCAGTTCCATGCAGTCTCGTTGGCAATCGATTTAGGAGTGGCCTCTGAAACGTTGTTGCAGAGCACAAAACCGGAGCATCCGTCAGAAGCTTTGAACTAGTTAAACATGTTGGGCCTTCTGGTCATATGTAGATTGTTTGTTTGTTTGTTTGTTTAATGTACTGCCCGAGGTACTGTTAGGACTCCAGTCCACGGAAAATGGATTCCACAGGCAATGTCTTCTAAAGCGAACCTTGCAAAAAGGAAACTGCTCAAACTTAATACTTATTCCTTGAGTTAACCATATTCTAAAAGATATTTACAGTCATTTTTTTTTCTTACTCAAATAGGTGTTCTAATTTTAAATTTCTTGCCGTTAACCCTTTCTTTCATTCCATTGCCTACATGCAAAGTTTGAAATGTTTATATCTGCTTGAGCGGCAGATACAATTCAAGGAAAATGGTGCTTTGAAGTTTTTTTAGACTGTAAAATAAGTCGTTTTGATACGTTGCTTCTCATATTATTTTGCAGGCCCATCCTTTGGATACAACGCTCGAGTGAAGCGATGTTTCTGGACGGGGTTCGACGTCCAGTTTGTGCTACGAACCTGGAGCCGCTCTGGACACGGTTGTATTACGTGGCCATCGCGGTGCTCTTCTTCTTTGTCCCCCTACTGCTGCTGGTGGCCATCTACGGAGTCATGGCCCAGAGGCTGTTGCAGGACACGTCCCATCTTGGTATTGCTGGTAAGCTTCAGCCATTTGATGTGTTCTGTGATAAACTATGAGGTACTATATACAGTATACTCCTCTTCACTGCATTCAACTGATGGCTATAGCCTTCCTTCTGCGAGTATTCTGTTTTTCGAATGACGAACGAAGTAAGATACACTTTTCATTCTTTGGTGCCTCTTGTAGTTTTTCTAAGTCTATGTAGGAACATATGGTGTTATTTCTCTTCTACAAATAGCATTAAATCGCGCGTTGCTTCTTGCCATTAACCACTTACGTCTAGGTATAAATTTGCTTTTCGGAAGATGTACTGCGTAGGTAGTATAACACGCATCATGGCCATGGGGGAGCTTAGTTATGTTTTTTTTTTTTTAGCATCGCAAGTATTCTAAACCTTTTACGCAAATGCTGCTTGCTATATACAGTATACACGTCTCATAAGTCTCTCGCTAAGTAGCTACTGTTCCAATATTCTCGTTTCTCCTACATTTGTTTTTACTCTACGTCATCAAATTAATACTGTTAACCCTGCTTTAGTCACGTATTGTGGAATTAGATTTTTATAAAGAGAAGTTTATATGAGCAACCATCATTCCAAAGTTTTTAGTGTGACGCAACTAAACCCAGTTAGCAACCACAGAATAAAAAAAAAGGCTAAAAGAAATTGAAAACCACTTTTATTCTACGTATGTCCAATGATCAGCTGCTTTGTACTTATGTCCAATGATCAGCTGCTTTGTACTGATTTCCAATGATCAGCTGCTTCGTTCTTAGGTCAAATGATCAGCTTCATTGTACTTATGTCCAATGATCAGCTGGTTTGTACTTATGTCCAATGATCAGCTGCATTGTACTTATATCTAATGATCAGCTGCTTTGTACATATATCCAATGATCAGCTGCTTTGTACTGATTTCCAATGATCAGCTGCTTCGTTCTTATGTCCAATGATCAGCTGCATTGTACTTATGTCCAATGATCAGCTGCTTTGTACATATATCCAATGATCAGCTGCTTTGTACATATATCCAATGATCAGCTGCATTGTACTTATGTCCAATGATTAGCTGCTTTATACTTATGTCCAATGATCAGCTGCTTTGTACTTATATCCAATGATCAGTTGCATTGTACTTATGTCCAATGATTAGCTGCTTTATACTTATGTCCAATGATCAGCTGGATTGTATTTTTGCCCAATGCTCAGCTGCTTTTTAGTCATGTTCAATGATCAGCTGCCTGTGCCCATATCCAGTGACCAGCTCCATTAATAATAATCACTTTATTAGGCACACATATGTACACGGTACACAAGGAACAGCTTATTACTTGAGCTACATTACATTACAATGTACTTATGTCTAGGGTCTCCCGTGTCTGCAGGTCCAAACCCTCACCTGCGCACCAGGCGTCAGCTTGTCCTCACGCTTGCTCTGGTGGTGTTCTTCTTCTTCCTCTGCCTCCTGCCACTGAGAATATTCCTTCTTTGGATCCTGGCGTCTCCTCATGAGGATATTTTGGCACTTGGAATGGAGGGATATTACTCCCTGTTGTACTTCTGCCGCGTCATGTTCTACCTCAATTCCGCCATGAATCCTCTGCTGTACAACATGTCCTCAAAGAAATTCCGACAGGCTTTCATGAACGTGTTTTGTATTCGCTCAGGACGGCAGCCTCATAACATGGAACTCTTTACTTCTTTTTCTAAGCGGGATGGGGATGACTCAGACCACACGGTACCACTCAGAGAGAGTGTAAAATTTTCTCCTGAGCGTAAAGCAGAGATTTTGCATAGGCAGACGCTACCTCAGACGACAAGTCTGTGCCTGACGCCGACGACTGTTCGACAATCTCGCCGGTTTGCGAACACCAGACGATAGGTTGTGATTAGAAAAGACGCATGCAATTATTAAATTATTTTATTATTGGGGACAGTGAAACATTGGCCATAGACCGCAACAGTACTTGACTCTTAGGTCTGACGCTGGCGACCAAAAGTCGGCAACGGAAAAATGAGATTCTCTCATGAGCTATTCTTTTCCTCCTACCTAATATTGAATGAAAAATTCCAAGGTACCCAACATTTTTCTCGCGGAGAAAGTATATTGGATGCGCACTTTGAAGCTTGCCTGCATGACCGTGTCTGGACATGTTCATAAAAGCTCTTGAGAATATCCCATTTTCCCCATTTTGGCCGCTAGCGTCAGAGGCCACTTGGACCTAAGAGTCAAGTACTGTTGCGGTCTATGCCTTGACTTATGAATAAAGTGTGTCTCAGAGGTCGATTTCGTAAATTCAGTTGTTCACCTGCCGAACTCTCATTAAATTAGTTGAAACGTTGAACCCTAAAGCCTCATCCACACAACCGCAACTGTGAGCAAAATTCATCGGTGCAATTTTGCAGAACGCAGGGGATATCACACAGCAGCTGCCATACTTGTACACTGTTCGCAATGTTCGACCAGTGCAAATGTTAAAGAACTTTATTGTTGTGACGCGCTTTCAACCAAGAAAATTAAAGTTTTTGACACTGCTAATAACTTACTTTGCGCATTGAATCAATGAATGGAGAGGTCATTGAATTTCTTTACATTCTTCAGCAAAGCGTCGTTACCAACAGACTTGATGGTTAACATTGTAGTAGCTCTTTTAGCAAAAACACATAGTTGTGCTCGCGATGATACAGTAAAACAATCAAGCAATTAACTCAGATAATACGTTCAAAATACTGTAGTGTGATAAAAACAGCTTCATACGGCAGTCTTGTGTTCCCCTTAGGTACTAAGAAAGGCTCGAAAAACTTTGTTTCGTTCTTTTAAACACAACTGTTGGTACACTAAAAACGACGTTAAAATGTTTACCGTCAACTTGTCTAGTATCAAGTCAGTTGGTTACCAGTGGTGCTCGTAGAGCTTCGAAAGTCTCTTCAAATTTGCAGTGAATCAGAACTCGTGAAGCTGTGTGATAATCTTACGTTGATTAGGAAGCAACAAAGCGTTAAGACCATTACTTTTTATGTTCTGCCTACGAGAAACTAAAACTAGTGTCACAAATTTTATTCCTTGTACCTACGCAGCCTAAACTGTGTGACAACATCCAGCGAGCTGGAAACGTGCAAGAACGCTATAAATTGCGCTTTTCCCAGGGAAATTTATGACCATCAGAAAAATGCAACAGTGTGGACATATTACTGTGGTAGTGTGGATGGGGCTTAAGCTCCTGTGTTTAGGTAACGCAGATTCTGGCTTGTAGGTAAAAGAAAAAATTTCGACCCAGCGAAGACTCGATCAGCTTAAGCACAAGTAAGTCAATGTACCACAGCATGAAAATGTTTCCATTTTTTTCAAGTTATCGTAGTTTGTATATAAATAGTGATAATTACAATTATTTGATGGAAAAGCTTTATTACGACTATGCCAAAGATAGTTAGGCTTCACCATAGTACCGTATGCTTGAAAATGTCCCTGTAGCTAATAAAACGCATTCTTTACAAACTAAAGTCGGCATCGACAGAGCCAGTTTCATAGATATACGATGGACTCATTAGTTTTAACTCGTCCAGAACGTCAATCATGAGTGCTGATTTCGTTTCTTCGGACTGAATTTCTGGTGTTAATCGCAAACCGGCTGCCCAAGAGACACTTCAAACTCAATTCTACTTCTTAGCATTGAGCTGAAAGCCATATCAAGGGTAATTGACTTGGGATTAACATCTGAAGCTCAGTTCAAAGTATCAAAATCAACACTCATGAAAAAACGTCCGGATAAGCTAAGGCGAAAAAGACAATATTGCCTCAGAGAAACTGTCCCCCAATCTAACCCCGTCGTAGCTCTATTCGCACCAGCCTGTGCCATTATGATACAAGGATTCTTTGGACACTTTCGATTGCGCGCCAAAATTAGGCTTTCAAGGTTTGACTGGTTCCAAATTTTTGACACAATCTTTGGTTTTCCAACTTTGAACCGCGTTACAAGCATTAGATACAACACGATTGCGTCGAACCTGCTGAAAACCCCAATTTACGGAGCAAGACTGAGTTGCTTGAAATTTCAATCACAACCGAATAAGTTTCAATGCCTAAGACTTAATTCAGTAGGGCGAAACCGGGGCACATATCTGAAGTTTCGCCCAAGTCAAACCTCGAGGGCTTAATTTTGAAGCCCAATCGGACATACCCTACGTCCTATTGTGTTCTTAAGGGAGAAGAACGCAGCGCTGCTTAAGTTGGTACAAAAACTAGGGCAACTCACGCCTTCTCTGTCGTCAAACACAATTGCCCTTACGTTCGCGCTTTCGATCCCGCGCGTAATGTGTAAGTCAGTAAATTAGATTGAACAGCTGGCAATAGACTGACCAACAGGCCCATTCCCAGGGGGAGTCGAGGCTCAGGGCTTGGCCCCCTAAAAGTTATTACCCTTGTATCAAAATAAATATAAATGAATGCTTAGGGAAAACCCGCAGCCCCTCAAGGGTAAGACTGTGGAAGCATGTATTATTATCTAGTTAATTTTTGAGTGTTCTAGTAGTAGGTATGTAACTTTGTGCATGTGGATGCATTGCAGCTAAGCGTTAGGTATGCATCCATTCTAAGGCCAGGGCCACACCAGTGCAGTTAGCGATTTACGACGCAACAAAGTTGTTGCAAAAAAAAAATAACGTAACGTCTGGTACAGTAGTCTACTACTGTCCCCACCGACGCAACCCAGATCGTGCGACACACCGTGCATTGCTATCGGTCACAGGCAACATGTCTATAGTAAAAATCGCATTACATTGCTTGTTGCACTGTTGTAGCCTTGGTCTAAGCATATAATATGTATGCCAGTGGCCTGCCAGGCTTGAATCGTCATAAGATGACGACAGATAATAAGTATTTCATTGAAGTTTCTGTTTCATCTCTCTCTTTTGTGGTCCTGCTATGACGTATATCCTTCCTTTGCCTCCCATGATTTTTTATCAAGTTATTCATCATGAGCTTATAACATGTATAGTGTTACCATTGGGAGAAAGATGAAATTCAGTATCCAAGCTACTGCTGTCGGGTACTTTAGACCTCTCCAATGCCTAGATTTAAAATTTGGCAAAAACAAGGACAGTTTTGCCGTTAAACAAGTGAATTTCTGTTTTTTTTATAGGGGAACGGAGAGAACAATCAACCAAGAGAGCGAATACCCAACTAAGAAACCTTGTTTTACTATACCTACATGTAGTCGGATGCTAATCTACACTATACAAACGAAAACATGCTTCGTGTGTTTGTTTCTAGCTTGATTTTGTTTTGCCCAACTTCCTCCAATTTTTGCTTTGAGACACACCATCAGCTGCCGAAACCAAAACACTTTCAATTTCACCTCGATAAAATTGGTTCCTCCATCTTCAGTTTGCTCTTTTACTAAATAGATGGCAACCGAAGTAATTTAATTCTGCACTTTAGCTTCAGATTCTAGTGACGGTTTGTATCTGCTTTCCCTTCCCTGTACCGCCGGTGCTGTGCTGGTGTCTTGTTATCAATACTGTCCACTTGTTTCTCCAGCTTGGCTTCATAGCCGACGATCCTGAAAACGGTGAACAGAGTTAATATTTTATTACATTGTTGCCAGCAGTGATGACTCCTGGCAGCTAAATTGGGAATGCTTCTCTGTTCCATTCCAATATGCTTTCCAATTCTTTCATAAACTCGATGGCGGCTTCTGAGATCACTATGCTGTGACGCCAATTAATTACTGTCCTCCAGTTCCTAAAATAATTTCAAATGCTCTAGGCTCACATGTACCTACGTTAGAGCACTGTAGAACTTACTGTCTTTTAGTTTATAATATTTCCATAGGCTATTCAAAGACAAACACGATCTATGAACCCCACGCTTATAACCGCACATAAGCCCCTAAGCACCCGGCCAATGAGAGAGCTCCTTGCATGCTACTTGGGCTTTCTCACACCAGGGGCGTTTGAGCTTCATAAATGAACTTACAAGTGTAACCGTGAGATACATACGGGCCGGGCTGTACAAGCTTGTATGTGCCTTGATAAATCTGGACCGTGGTACGGAAGTGTTAGCACCTCCGTTTCTACGAGCCGCCTCTAGTTGCCAATAAATTTTTTGTTGAGCTCAGTACCTACTTAAGCTACTTTTGTTTCTGCAAATTCCGTTTCGCGAACTCGATCGAATGTGCCCATTTTTTTCTACAATACATGACGGCCTACAGCTAAGGATTTGCTAAATATTTTTCGTAACAGAGCCTTGAAGGGGTGTGAAGAATAGGGGAGTTTTGTTTCAGTAAATACGGCCCGCGGCATAGTGACGTGAAAGCGGGGGCGTCTAGGTAACAGTACCGTGTGTGTCCACTCAGTGAGTGTCTACGGAGCTGCTTTCGGTGTCTGCCATGTTCTACTCGAATGAGATTGTGCTATACTGCAGGCTGAGCTATGGGTTGCCGCGAAGACTTTCTCTCTTTCGGCACTAACTTGACCAGTAACCAGTACCGAATGCTTGCCCCCCCCCAAAAAAAATAAGACTGCAGAAGTCTATTATTATGTATTATTATCTGTCTATCTCGTATATAACGAACCTGCTCGAGAACTGTCAATTTTTACTTCCTGTCACAGATGACATCAAATTACAAGCAAGAGGAATTCGGCAACTCCATAGTATAATGCAAACAAAATTTAATGTCAAAGCACTGCAAGACAACGTCAGAATCAACTGACAAATTTTCTACAAGAACAAGAAGATGAAGAAGCTCTTCATAAAGAATAAACTGCACCGACCCATTGAAGAATACAATGTGGCGTACCAATCAAGGAGCCCGTATTAGAACCTCCTTGGTGCCACTATGCATGCAACCATGGAGAATGTAATTCTCACCACACGTATATTGGACACACAGAACAGGCTCTCGCCGACCTCTTCAGACGGCAAAAATCCGTCCTCGCCCACCTAAGAGAAGTTCAGCAGCTAACAAGAGTACCTGCGAAATCGCTCCTGGACTCCGTGACGGTGCTCTGTCGTGGCAACTCAAGGCAGGAATTACTTGTTTTGGAGACTCTGTGCATTAAAGAGCTTAGACCTATGTACCCTTAATAGCCAGGAAGAGGGAAGAGATCGAGTTTTAAGTATTTTCTAGTCCTGTCCTTCTCAGGCTTCGCATCTTCACTGTGTGTTCTTTCCCCTATCAGTCCTACAGCAGTGCCATGGGGCAGAGGGGGGAATCGTCTGAAGGGGGGGGGGGGGCGTGCCCTAGATGTCGTGGGGTGATATGTGTGTTCCACTCCTCTTTTATTGCTTCAATGACCGAATAAATTACCCATGTTCATAATCGTTCATGACCGAATAACTTCACTCTAGATATTTTATTGTATACGTTGGTTTTTTCTTCTTTTTTGTACTATCCTTTCTTTACTATGCAATTGACAGTAATCTAGGAAAGTTACGAAAACTGCCACTTTTGTCTTTTATTCTTGTACAAATTGCTAGTTGGCCACCTTGAATGCGGTTTAACTTGTAAGGCAGGTACTTAGGACAGAGTTGCCACATTGGCCATTTCATGGCCAATTTACACGAAAATGGCCATTTTTACAAATGTGGCCATTAAAATGGCCATTTTTTGGACTTCATAGCCGTATAATATTCAGTTAAGACATGTTTTCCAAAATAGAGTGTTGATCGAATCAAGATGCTGGAACTTTATACGTATTATCGAAAATCGAACGAGTCTCGTTCAATCTTCGATCAGACGTGCATGTAACGCAACGGTTGCCGCCTCTCCGGGCGCAAATAATGAAGTTACCAGTAGCGGCTCAGTTCACGGATCGCGTTGGTAAGGTGACTGCACGGCCCCAGGCTTCTGCTCGTCATACTTATTTGCGAAGTTATCGACGGACAGAAGTTATTCCATGCAGCATACTCACTTCTCAAAATGGCTCTAGAAAAAAGTGATCAAGGAAAAAATATAAAATAGTGACTGAACTTGAAATCTGCACCGTAGTGGTGTTCTGCGGTATTTCATGATCGCTGTAAGATAAATTTAGCCGATCGCTTCGCATTTCTACACTTTCCAACCAATTGGGACCATTCAAAACCCAAAAGGCGTCTCTATGACTCGGCCTTAGGACCAGCTATTATATATGCTTCTCACTTGACCCACCTAAGTCTCATTTGCCCCATGAGGACAGTTTACCCCGCATTAGCCCCTACCTATTTTTCTAGTTTTTCGCTCGATTAGCTACAGATGGTCCTGCGCCAAACAACTGTTCCTTACCTCATCTCTGGTCATTAGCAAAATTTAGTTTCCCAGCTTCTTCTTTATTCCATTAGGGCAATTTATCTAGTGGGGCACCTCCAACGACCATATATTATTAATGTATCAAGTTTATTAGTGGTTTGATTTTTATTTGAGCAAATGTCCATTATTTATTCGCAATAATATAAATAACTAAGGTTCTGCTGTCCTGGTATGTGTGGTTTAAGCAATAAAAACCTTTGGCCAGTTGTTTGGCCATGGAAAATTCCGAAATGGCCATTTTGGTCATTTTTACCCGTAAAATGCGGCCATCAGCAGACTGATTTATGTGGCAACCCTGACTTAGGAGTCGTTAGGACACAGTATCCGCATGACTATGAACGAGTAATGTTCGAAACGTAGCTCTCTTACAATACCTATGTCACCCACTGGTATTTTAAGGACATGGCTTTCTTTTATTATCCTGCGTGTTTACACTACCGAAGTAAAAGCGAATTTTCGTGAAGTTGAAAAAGAAGCCGTAAAGCTCTCTAAACTCCGGAGTCATCGTCGTTTTAATGAAACGTGCATAGATAATTGACCTGCTGCCCCGATATACTAATATATATATGCATATATATATCGTTGCAATATCATGACAAAAAGGCCCACTAGCAATTGATATTCCACGCGCCAGAAACAAATTACGTCACTGCCAAAGTTTTTCTACGTATTTCCAATAGATGTCCGCTCGTAAAGGTAAATTGCAGAGCCTCAGTGGTGGAGAAGCGTAAATTATTCGTGACGGGCGCCCCGCCTGTTAGAGCGACAGGGGCATAATAATTCTTGGAATCTGATACCGCCTCAGTCCTCACAAAGCGTTCCAGTGAACATTCCAGGTCACACCTGTGACTTTACCTTGTTAAAAAGAGTGTGTCTATACGCTTGGGCATAAATGTAGCGGATCCACTTAAAAATTAGTAAAGAAAGAAGAAATTCACAATGCATCGTATTCAATTTATTTCTGCTGAATATGCCTATCTCGTACTTCATTGATTAATTTTTAATTTTATTTTTGAAAATTGCAATCTATCACTTTATGATGACAGCTCTCTCGACTGCATGATCGTCTCTCTCCTTTCCAATGCGTAGAATTAGACCGGAAAATATACATCTTTTGAAAGGCCAGAGGGCCGTTGCCGAATCAAATTTTTTAAATCGAAGTAATGAAGACGATTAAAGTACCTCTACGTGGTGGCACAGCCACTAGATTGTACGTTCTATGCAAATATTTTATTCTTAGTTTTATAATACACAAATTAAGCAAGAATCAACGAAAATTCAAGGAGAAAAATATTCTTCAGAGTAGAACCATGAAGAAGAGTAATGAAAACTGATCGAGGGAGGTAGCTTTGTCAAAGTACCAAAGTATGTTTGCTATCATTTCATGATAACGTGCACCACTAGAGTTGTATAGTATGTACGCTTCAAAAAGATAATAAAGAAAACGTAATAGTTCTCATCACTACTTTTCTTAATGTTTTTGTCCGTGTCGAAGCAAAAGTTTAGATGTAAAAACCAGCCACACTTTACTAATCAAGTACATTTACTTTTAAGCCACAAGTATGTCCGTGCTGTCTCTCGAGACACTAAAATAATTTCTATCGATAAAACTAACGTTCAGTCTAGCTACTGCCTCAGTTTTTATTCAGTTACTGTTCTTTTTACGATAAATACAGATTGCTTTTATTGCGAACGACAGGTGATCCAGTTATTGCAAGTTCTTTTTACTCTGCGACAGAACTCTCTCGAATTGCAAAAGTACTGGTAATTATGGCAATACTCTATCTAGATGATTGATATTGCTTTCATTGAATAGCGTTTTTGCATTCCGCTACGGCGAAGTGAAGACGAGGATGTATTGGCAGCCTAGTGTGCTGAACTCATGCAGGTTCCAGTGCCAGCCCAGGCAAGCGAACTCCATAAGCGAACTCCATATCGATAAAATGGAAAGAGTCCAACGCAGAGCAACGAAATTGATACCTCAGCTGAGAAACAAGTCGTATGAATGTCGCCTAAAAGAACTGGGTCTGATCTCTCTCGAGCAAAG
>LQNS02278180.1:884915-916553 GCA_001587735.2 Parhyale hawaiensis | reverse complement strand
CTTCAGGTGACTCTATGTCGCTGGGTTGCTGCTAACACGTGCAGCACGATTCAAACGGGCGAAGCCAACACTCCTGTCTGAAGTTCCACACAAGTCAAGTCAAGTTTCCAAGTTTTAATTTCACTGGCGTTAACCCTTAATTGGTAACCCTTCAGGTGACTCTATGTCGCTGGGTTGCTGCTAACACGTGCAGCACGATTCAAACGGGCGAAGCCAACACTCCTGTCTGAAGTTCCACACAAGTCAAGTCAAGTTTCCAAGTTTTAATTNTTGGTAACCCTTCAGGTGACTCTATGTCGCTGGGTTGCTGCTAACACGTGCAGCACGATTCAAACGGGCGAAGCCAACACTCCTGTCTGAAGTTCCACACAAGTCAAGTCAAGTTTCCAAGTTTTAATTTCACTGGCTAATGGAACTACAATGAGGTACTATGCTTTTCATTCACCATACATGTTTTTATCGTGATTCTTTTCTTTCCAAACAAAGAAAGATATTTAAAACCGATCGACAGTCCAATAGCACATTGTACTCATATCTTACATACAATCGTATTTCGATCCAATGACCAGTCACATTCATATTTCTGTCAAGATATTGATATGGCAGTTACTGACTTTGAAAATGATACAAATAAAAAAGAAATCTTATGCAGGACTATGAAGATGACTTTGCACTCACTAAAATATCAAGTTTCTTCCAGTTGTGTAGAACATGTCATCCCGAAACTCGGTCTTGCGTTTGGTTACAAATGAAAAAAAAAAAAAAAGAAATCTCATAGGTTATGGAAATGGTCACTAGAAAAAAATGGGTTTCTTATCAGTGGCTGAGCCTATAACTGCAGCAGTTAACAAGCTTTCCAGGGACGAATGCCCGTGGCAAGAAAGAACGTTAAGTTGGTTTTTATCGAACCGCTTTTAACTCGGACCATTCTGTTATCAGGCAAATGATAGTGAGAGAGTGATACGTAGCGCGACCCCGCTGCCCTAGGTGGGTTAGCTGTTCAGCGTGCCACCTTCTGCCTCTGACCTAGTTAGTTGCTCTGCTAATTTGCACCCGCTAGAGCTGTGCTAATGTCTCATGTTTAGGTCGTACTACGGTACCTAGTTGCTAATCTGATGGTAATATTTATTGTTATATCCGAGCTAATATTGTCTGTTCAATCTCTGCTAATATTGTCTGTTCAATCTCTGCTAATATTGTCTGTTGATACCTCTATTAAGTCTTAGCTAATTCTGTCAGCTTTATCCCTGCTAATTCATCTCTTATTGCTTTAGAGGTTCGCTGCTAATTCTGTCAGTTATTGGCTGCTTAGTCAAGCTAATATTGTCTTCTTATGTAATCATTATTAATGTTATCTATAACATTCTGTTATTTCAGTCCTGAATTACTCTTGTTGTGCCTGGAGTGCTTGACCTTTCAAATGAATAATAATGCTACATCCCTACAAAGTCCGAGCCTAAAACTGTTCATTTTTGTCACTGAGTTGATACTCAAATTGCCTGCCAACTATAGGATAATACTGTCTGTTTAAGCTTTTAAATAGGGACAATTATCATACTAATACTATTTATTTTAACTAGTCTTTATTCCAGCGAAAAGCGGCAACGTGTAATTGACCTGGTGGCATCGAACCTACAAGTTGAACTCCGTGAATCGCCAGCTTTATGCTCAGCAATATTCCCATTTATCATATTCTTCAACATTAGCTCGTACTTACTCTTTCTCTACCCAGAATCCATTATCGGATAATTGATATCTAGGCTCCATATGAGCAATGTGAGTAGCCACTCAGTTTGTATAGGGCTGTCGAGGCACGTAGCTGTCTATTGTAGTGGATGAAAGTGCGTATTTATGGCGAGTCAGTCTAACTTTAGACAAATCTTTTCGTTAAGACTTTGAAATAGTTATCTTTGGAATGGGTCTTATGCCCTGCATATGTCTTGTTGATTTGTTTCATCAGCTATTATTGTATGAAGGTGGGCAAGTAAATTTAACTTTCGACAAGACCTGCTCGTTGTAACTTTGGGATAGTCAATATAAGGTTTACAACAATAAAAGATATTGGTTGTATTCTTCTGTACCGGCCCTCAAGATCTCAAGGAGGATTACATGTGCTGCGGTTGACACACACTCTTTCACTTTAGAGAGTGTTAGATGCAGAACTCGTCAGTTCGGCCGGTGCTGTGTGACCTGGTCTGTTGGGGTTTGGAATTTATTGCTGGCATCGGCTTTCGCTCGTGTTGGCCTGCAGGCGTTTAAGTCAGCAGTTAATGGCGTTTTGTTGGATTTTCTTCAGCAGCATTTCGGGCTGCCCGGTGTTGCAGACTGCTTCATTTGGGTTACTACCTGTCCTTGGCGGCCCGGGCGTGAAGTTTTAAGTTATAGTTAGTTAGGAAGTTTAAGCCTCCGTTTCCGAGCAGAACGATATCTCAGAGGAAAGAGCAAGAGATATATTGCATGACAAGAGAAACGGGGAACCCATGCACGAAGGTGATGCCACACAGGATTAACGAGCATGCGAACAGCAAGTCGGGAAAGAAGAGAAAGAACAGAATAAAGCACAAGAAAGTAGGCGTATGAAATTGGGAAGGAAGCAAAGTGGGCACGAAAGAGAGACATCCCGAAGGCCTAGCTAATGGTTGAGGTAACCTACACGGGCCCCTTGGGGTTGCCTGGCCCCATAGCATAGGATGGACGAACCTACGCTAACCTAACCTTATGGCCTTGAAGTTTTAATAATAATATGCAAAAATGGTTCTATACTCTGCAGAAGACTTACTGTTTTTTTTAACTGTCTTACTTATGTACTAATCTTACGTGCACTTGAAACCTTTCAATTTTTATCAATTTCGTTCTCATTTTCACTCTATTTAGATATATTTATGCGTATATTTTCAAATCTAGTAATGGAAGTGTGTGCGAGATAAAGGATGTTCTTGTTATTATAAAACTATCTTGCAGTATGCTGAAGAAAAAATTTTCGCTGAAACTGACACAGAAACCAAACAAGCTACGAAATGCCAGGGTTAATTTGGTAATTTGGTTAAGAAAGTATGGTCGGTTGCTAACATAGTTTTCAGTACGAAGAGAATACGGGGTGGCAATGAAAATTATTCATTTTATGTGTTCCACCAGTTGGTTTTGACATCAGCGTCAGTTACAATGAAAGTACTTGAATTTTCAACTCTTTTTACTAATGTATTCATAATGCCAGAAAAATGTGTAATAGTCATCAACTTAATTCTTTAATTTATTTTTATTATTTGACCAAGCTGAATTTTTGCATTTTCTGTGAGCTTTTCTTTCGCGTCGATACTATGCTTTGTTCTGCGTATGTTAGTCCCCATTTTCCGAAATTTCCCTAATGACGACTAGAGGTAAATATATCCACCCTCAATGCTTGGGGAAATATATAAAAATTTACCGTAAAGAGTTGTATTTTCCCTTCGTGAATATTACTTCAGCCATTACCAACCCCCCGGTTTGAAAGTCCAGTGGTCAATCTATTTAGGTACTTTTTTGTGACGTTGTGCAAGAAGGACTGAGCCGAAGATAATCATGCTACATGCAATGAAGTCAGCGACTTATTACAATCTATCTCATCAGCAAGGTTACCTGTGCTACTCTAGTACCTATCATTCAAAATCGTGTTGTCATCTGTAACCGCTTAAGTGCAATGCAACTTGAATTATTTTATTTCTCGACTTGAAATCGTTTTTGGTGTTTAAGTGGCCCAAGCAAGGTTGACACTGCAACACGTCGGTGGAGTTTCAGTCAAACGTCTTTCTTGAGGCGAGTTCACACGACAGTCTGTTGATCGTATTCTCTCAGGTTATTGTCAGAGTCTTTTGTTGTGTTATATTGTAAACGCAGTTGTGCGTCTGACAAGAAATTTACTAGAATGTAAGACGTCAAGTCTTCTGGCTTAGAAAGTGTCCCAAAAGCAAAATTCCCGATACCTTGAAATTTACTGTGAATTAGAACTCTGATTGCTATCCATTTCTTTTTTTTTTAATAGACACTTCAAGGCATTTAAGCGCTGTGCTAAAGGAACACGTTCATTTAGCTGTCTTGTGAATGTGCCTTTGTAAAGTCGATTTAAGGAACGTCGGTCTTGTCTTGAGGTAGCCTGAGCCGAGCGCCTGTGAGGACGTTTATGCGAGCCTTTCTTCGCAGCCCCCCACCTTATTATCTAAATTTACTGCCTCCCTTGCAAAGGCCTCTTTGATCGCCCTGCGCTCCAGCATGAATGGCTGCAGGCCAAAGGATGTACGTCAGCAAAGTCTGACAAATTGCACTGATTTGCAGAAGTAACGAAACTGCTCGACGTCATTACTTGCCCCTGCACTACTTGCAAAAAACGAACAGGCCAGTTAGTGTCGTGTATTTTTTAACCCCTTACATACTGAAGGAAGTTAGACAGTGAACCATGATTACGTAGGATATGAAGTGTTTTACCTTCCACAAGGTCATTTGCTAGGAACGTCCCATTTCATACAGACTAATGAGAATCGCTGTCCGTCACACAATGAGTCTGATTAGAAAGTATTGTTTTTTCTCGTGCAAGTACTAATAACGAATTACCTTATAAGTCCATACCCCATACTTTGGAATGTTTGTAGATTAACTATGCCATCTTACATATCAACTACCCTGTCTATATTTATAAATGTTGTTACAGTGTAAAGAGATCTTAACGCGAGAAAGCAACTGGCTTGAAGTGACCATAGTAGGGTAGTATTGCATCTAATCCATAAGTTCTTTCCCTATGCAGTGCATGTATCTCCCTACCACAATTTATTTTTCGAAGGAAGAGCATTGCTTGAGGCATCAAAAATACTTGACACTTGGCTATGTAAGGCTAATCCTACATTAAGGAGCAGTATTCTTTAGGGACAATGTTTCAAACAACGCTATTCCTACGTGCAACTAACACCATTTTGGTTCGATAAGGAGTAATAGCAATTTCTTTCTTCTAAGCATAAACAAAGTAGTTTATTGCTAACCCGATATGTAGCAACACCAGAAAGCAAGCTATAGTGCAAAGGTCGTTTAACAATAAAAACCGAATATTCATTTGTGCCGTGATGTTGCTGGTCTTATTACTTATTGTTCAGCGAATAGTATAATTTTGTCCAATGATATCCTTCCTGTGTTTTTCCCCTCAGTCTTACTCTTTTTTATTCTTGAACTTTGCTTGACAATGATTTTTTATAGCCCGCTGTACGAAAAGACAACGAGGATATGTAGACACAAGGGTAGTGTGTTTCCGCACATACCTACCTACCGGGTAGTGTCTGTTCAGAACTCAGTCTGTGGTGGTGATACATTGTGCTATTGTGCGGGCTGTGCATTTCTATGAAGACTAGTATTTTTAAGTGCAATCAGTGAGTTCCTTCAAAGGCAGTTATTCCCATGGCCCCTTTGATTTTTTTGGCTTACAATAATTAACTGAGGGATAGAAAGCTTCAATGAACTATACTACACCAAATATGGAATTTGGACACTGTAACAGTTAATAAAGTGCACCATCGCCCTGTGTGTCCTCTGCTCTCGTACTGCTAGCATCTTAGGATGTAGAAGGAACTCGAGACACTAGTCTACATTTGTCATAATTCTTGGCTATTAGTGTCAATGCACTAGACTTCTTGTGTCGACACAATAGGCTACTTGTGTCAACAGATTAAGCTACTTATGTCGCCACATTAGACTACTTGTCTCAACAAAATATGCTGCCGGTGTCGACACACTAGGCTACTTGTGTCGACACACTAGGCTACTTGTGCCGACACACTAGGCTACTTGTGTCGACACACTAGGCTACTTGCCTCATTACACTAGCCTACATGTCTCGACACACTAGACTATTTGCATCGGCACTCTAGGCTACTTGTGTCGACACACTAGGCTGCTTGTGTCGACACACTAAGCTACTTGCATATAGCTCCAAAATCAAAACCACATTTGAAACTGAAGGCTATGGTGTTGAGTCCAATAAGTAGAACTGCTGAAAGGTGCGAGTAGTCCATTAAGTCATTCTAGCCATCGATTGTGAAAGAGACTTCACAGAAAGAGCTACATGTAGTTGGTGGGTGGTTTACGAATACACAAATATACTAAAGAAACAACTAATCTCCTCTTTAAAATGGGCTATAACAAGGAAAATTATCCGCATACGTACTTCTCTCCAGACAATGAGAAAACGATCGATAAAATTCGCTAAGCGTTATATTTTTTTATTACCACTGCTAAAGGAGAAAAACATTACCACCATATGTTTGTGGTTCTTCGGTAAATAGACTTAAGACTATAAGAAGACGAAATTAACCGATGGTGAGTTGTCTTCACTGACATTTTCAAATTCACTATTTCAACGATATATTATATAGTCCAGGCTCTTGGGGGAGTCTGTGTACTTTTCTCTTCTACAGCTCTGAGCCGTAAGCTCAGTAGAGTTCATGGTATAATATATGCAGTGTCTAATTATCTTAATCGTGATTTATTGAAACAAATTTACTATTCATGAGCTTATTCCTTGTTAATTCAAAATATTATCATCTGGGGTGCAGCCCCTTATTGATACATTCGTAAACTAGAAGTTTTGCAAAATAATATACTAAGGCGAACACTTCGCGTTAAACGAGATCGAAATAATATACCGTTAATGAATCGTGGTGATATGTACCGCGATTTACAAATGTTGCAACTTCAAGATGTGTATAACTATTCGCTTCTTACGTTTTTCTGATCGCTCATACATAACCGTCCTCTTGTCTTTCAGCAATATTACGGATCACTCATACCTCATCAAAACTACGAGATGATACGCTTCATTCTTAATCTTCCAAATGTTCGTGTTGATGTAGAGAAACGTTCAACTATTTTCCAAACCGTATACTTGTTAATCGGATTCCAACACACCTATTCGATCCTATGTCTAGTGACGCCTTTAAAAAGCGGTATAAGGATTATGTTATGCAATTGTATTAGTCTAATTACTACTTGTTGCCCAAAAAAGTTCTACAACTTTTCTATGGCTTATGCAGATATATTCCTGTACGTATGTTGTACTCAGAAAGTTTTCATTATTGTAATGTTTATCTGTGTGTAATAAACCTATCTACCATGTATTTTCGTATTCCATACGACGAGGACGTTGAAAAAAGTTGGGTAGAACTTCCGCCAATGGTACTTTTTTGTGGGGGGCATGGGGGGGCCTAAAATTATCAATTGTGGATCGATTGTTTTGAAACTTGCTCAGAATATGTATTTAAAAAAAAACACATTTTGCTTCTACAATTTTTTTATTTAGGCCTTAGTTTTTGAGGTAATTGGAAATATATACAAAACTAGAGCACTCTGAGAGCGCATACCTACGCCAAGCAAGGCAACGGTAACGAAAAATTCAAATTGGTGCTGAAACCATGATACTCATTGCATCAAGTCCAAAATCTAATCATATGTGCCTTTTGATAGTATGTATTAACACTTTCTGCAATTTTCTTGAAGATCCGCTCATAAGTGTTTTAGTTATGCTGGTAAGAAACATTGTAAGAAAACATGAATCAAATATACAAACGAACCAACGATCAGCACCAAAATTCAATCATTTATGTCTTTTAACATTACTACCAGCTCTTGTCGATTTCATAAAGATCCATTTAGAACTTTTTCAGTTATTGCGCTAATAAGCACAAAATCAAACACACGAACAAACAAACAGATCATCACAATAATTGGTCATTTACTATTCGTAATAAACGTAACAACTCATGTATATTTCATGAAAATCCGTCCATGACTTTTTGAGTTATGGCATTGACAAAAATGAGGCAGACAAACAAACAAACGGATGGACGGATCTTCACCAAAAGTTACTCATCTATTCCTCCTAACATACTTAACGATCCCTCTAAATTTCATCAAATCTGTTCATAACTTTTGAAGTCATCTTGATATGACAGACAAGCAGATTCACGGACAGACAGACAAATTCGACAAAAACATAACCTACTTGGCGGAGGTAAATATAAGTATTTTTGGAAATTACAAAAGAATAGAAGTCAGTGAGTTTTCATGCTAGAAAAAATCACAGTTTTGGAATCTTGAAGCATTCCTAACAAAACTACAAAGCCGGATTTTCCATTTTGCCCTCATAATATTTTTGTATCACAGCTCAATACCGAAACCTATAGTATATTCCCTGTATTTTAGTTAGCGCTTGCAACGAAGTAGAAAATAGAGAATCCAGCTCTATACTAGTCTATAGTTTAGTTAGGAATGTCTCAAGGATTCCAATACTGTCATTGTTTTTTTGTTCTAGCATGAAAACTCATTGAGTTCTGCTTTTTAGAAATTTTTAAAAATAATTATCTTTCCTATTATCTCAGACTAAGTCCTACATAAACAGAACAATGTGGGAGCAAAATGTGTTTTTCAAAATTACATATCCTGAGCAAGCTTCAGAACAATCGGTCGACAATTGATCATTTTGGGCCCCCCATGCCCCCCTTCAAAAATGTGCCAGCTAACTGGCGAAAGTTCTACCCAACTTTTTTTTAATGTCCTCATCATATGGAATAGGAAACTTCATGGTATAGCTGTAAAAGAGAAAGGTACACAGACCCCTGCCCCCCCCCCCCTTTAGAGCCTGAACTAATAATGAGATTTGCTCGTTTAGTCCGAGCCAGAAGAGCACAAATAAGGACTATTGGCTGCCGATCTCCAGCCTTTTCTAAGCACTTGCTGCCGGGGCCGCAAGACGGGCATGCGCCCACCTGCAACAATACTACTTACAGCTCTCTATTGACGTAATCGGGTCTTGTTTGAAAACGGGCCAGCACTCCTGTGTGAAAACTGGCCAGCACTCTATTTTTGTATTTGGTGCCGTATCAAAGATACTGTTTAAATTGGTTATGTATTTAAGGTTAGGTTAGGTTATATACATAACCATAACCTAACCGTATCTTTGATACGGCACCAAATACAAAAATAGAGTGCTGGCCAGTTTTCAAACAAGAGTGCTGGCCCGTTTTCAAACAAGANACGTAATCTTTAAAAACAATGTCATCCGGACTTTAGGTAAATAAAACGGAAATTATGCTGAAAATACTGTATTATCACTTGCTTTTATGGTCGAATATATACAATGGTTTATAAGTCGCTATAATAAGTTCCGGTGATATTTTCACATCAACTATAACTACTGAGGCACATGCAATAATAACGATAATATCGGGTCTATGCGGTATAGTTTGTAGTGCTGGAGACTTGCTAATATATTTCCCGAAGCCCGAAGCAATATACAATTCTTCCAAGAGTGTAAGTACTGTTTTGCAATAATAGCAGATGCTACCAATTGGCGCGATCTCAGTTTGCGCCCCTCCCAACTTAGACTTAATTTTTAGACCTGATAGCTCCTAATTCGCTTTAATTTTAGGGGTTCGCAATAGGGCGAATTAGGAACGTCTACTGTGTATTATTCCTTGAAGTACGTTTCCATAGCACATTTCTGACGCATGCACGCAGAGAAATCTGCGTACATGCGTCTATTTATCTTTTAGTGCGTAAGTTTAATCTGACTCCTGTTTAGATTCCCCTCTTTAAGAGATTTCTCCCTGCGTTCGTGCTGCTCTTCAGTGAGGGCTATTGGCAGTTAAGTATTTTCGATTTGCCCATTCCGGTCGAGAGGATTTAAACGGATTAGATATTACTTCCCCGGATCTGCAAACCTCATCTGTTGATTCGTCCTAGCAGTTACAATTGTAGCTGCTTTTACCATTGTCGTAACTTGTAGCTCGAACTGCCTCGAAAAACTGCCTCATTAACATTACGAACTTTTTAAATGCTTCCAATGCTCCCCAAAAATTAGGCAGCCCTGACCATTATTGAGCTACGGCTTGTGCGGACGCTTGCACTCATTCATGGCCATTAGAGATTTTACTAGAACATTGCGAAGAGTGAAGATGTGTTCCAATAGACAATTATGAGCAAAATAATCTAACAAAGTTACCAGTAACTTATCAAAAACTTCAATCCTGAGCGTTTGCCTCACTTCTTTGGATTAAGTTCTAGTAGTTAATCACAANGGCCATTTGAGATCTTGCTAGAACATTGCGAAGAGTGAAGATGTGTTCCAATAGACAATTATGAGCAAAATAATCTAACAAAGTTACCAGTAACTTATCAAAAACTTCAATCCTGAGCGTTTGCCTCACTTCTTTGGATTAAGTTCCAGTAGTTAATCACAAATGATTACGTTTTTAATGAAAGACAACTCAGTTCTTACTAGTGCGATCGGTTTCCTATAATACGCCTTATAAATGCATAATATTGAAATGAATTCTGGACAATTTAAAGCTAATTATAATTCTAGAGCACGCTGTGAGCGCATACCTGCGTCAAGCAAGGGAACATTAACGAAAAATTCTACTTGGTTTTTCAAACATGATTTCCTTTTTATCAGCACCAAAATTTGGTCATTTGTGCCTTTTGCTAGTAATAACTGCTTTTGTAATTTCTTGAAAGTCCATTCATAACTTTTTGAGTTGTATTGCCGATAAATATTCTGACAAACATTAGTAAAACGGACAAACCAATCATGACCAAAATTTTATCACACATATCTTTTAACATTTCTAACAATTCCTGGATATTTCTCATTAATCCGCTCTTAACTTTCAAGTTATTTTGCTAACAATGATAAAATCAAACGCTGAGACAAACAAATGAATGAATAAACAGATCATCACAAAAATTTAGTAATTTAATCTTCGTAATATAGCTACCTAACGTTTCTTGTACATTTCATAGAAATTCGTCCACAACTTTTTGAGTTATATTACTAAGAAGAAGAGGCAGATAAACAAATTACAAACGGTTGAACTGATCTTTAACAGAAGTTAATTCTTTACCAAAAGTTCCTCCTAACATGCCTGACAATCTTTCTAAGTTCCGTAAAGATCAGTGTATGACTTTTTCAGTTATCTTTATGACAGACAAAAAAACAGTAGACAGACAAACTCGACAAAAACATAACCTCCTTGGCGGAGGTAATTACTAGATGTTGTGGTTCACAGTAGAGGAATCGGTGACTCCTTTGCATTTAATTACGGGAGCTACACTGGGCAATCGCATACTCAACCTGATCAGCGGACATGTAGCTCACAAGTCATTCATGCCACTGTATCTATGCTGCTTTTACTGTGCATTCCATCATGTTGAGTATGCGCTTGCACACTGCAGCCTCGGCACAACAGTGGCATTAGTATTGTTATATCGAATACTGAGTATGTTTAAAAGAATAAAAAATGACATCATCATAATAATAATATCAACACTAGTAGTTTATCATCAACAACAACAACATAAATGTATAACAAAGCACTGCCTTAACCATAAATACTATTTTTTTTAAACCACGGTAACTATTTTTCATCACGGTTTGCGATGTGGTTTTATAATTAGATGTTTACTAACAACTTCGTGATTTTCTATCAACGTATTATTGTGTCTTAACATATTCCTTGTGATATGTTTCATGCTCAAATTTTTATTCCGAGAGTTTCCTGATTTATTACATACGCTTTGTAACACTATGCTTCATTATTACAGTATCTGAGACATGATTTCCATGCCTTGAGTTTCTGAGCTGACACCTGCCTGATTTTTTCTCTACATGGCTGTATTTTATCATCATTCTGGATAGGAAAGCGAAATCTAGGGCAACAATGAAGAATAATTTGTAATACAAGCTTCCGAGTTGCTCTGAAGTTACCATTAGGCAACGAAATTAGAACGCAACTATTGATAGTGCTATTTTGTCAACATAAAGGAATGTCATTTAGAACACAATTGCCTTTTCAAATTCCAAATTTTAGTAACATAAGAAATCATTAAATAGAAAATTACTATTCACTTAACAAAAAAAAATTTTAAAATTTAGACCAAGGCTTTGATTTTCACTTAGGTGTGCTAGAATTCAGTTATCTTCGCAAATTTCGACCGAAACTGAATCATCAAGCGAGCTCTACTGATTTGTACATTGTTATATTAAAATTTTGTTGTATTTATGGAACTTATTTTTAAGGAATCTATGATTATGTTTCCATAGTCATCAGTTCAGCTATATGTTGCATTCTAATTTCGTTGCCTGAGAATGGTTTCGAAGTACATTGAAAGATTACATTCCATTAAGCAATGTTCTTCGTCGTTGTCCTAGCTTTAGCCACAGACTAATAAAAACAGCGTCTTTCTTAGTAAGTGGTGTGAATTTTCATTCCTAAGATCCGCTTTCCAGCAGGATCATCAATCGCAGATATTCGGGATATGTTTCATGATTACAGTTCTGTGTTGACAATTTTACCGTTTTTTGCGACATGGAACGACGAGTACGATTGTTTCCCGGAGGAAATATAATAGGCGCGAATCCATAGCCCTATCTGGTACATACTGCTGCCCTGGAAAATGGCTGTAGCTTCTACCTTGGCTGAGTAACTGGCTGACAGCGAGTTCTCCGTAGCAGTTAAATGATCAGAACTACATCAGCAACTCATTAAAGAATAATGAAGCTGAATCGCTGAACCTTCTGGCATAAATTAACGTTCAGGACTGGACGGCAATTTAAGGCGGTTGGTAAATTGGATACCGAGTATTCTATTCTTCTAATCCAAGGCGTTTTAATATTAAACCTCCATGGTCGAATCCACTTAAGAAGTAAAAATCCAAAATTTGGGACTCATGAACGATATGTGCAGCTAAGACAGTTGAAGAACAGCACGAGTTTGATTCCTCCTCTCCCCCCCCCCCCCAGGGAGGTTTAATAAAGGAGGAAACACAGCCACATTTTGCATACTGGTCCTGAATCTCTTTGCTATTCCATTGTTACTTCCTCTCCTCCAATCACAGGCTCCCACCTATCCCTTCCCGTCAATCACAGACACCCAACTATTCAGGCAGCCAGTCAGAGCGTCGGCCTTGTAGGAAATTTCCGCTTGAAATCTCCGTGGTCATTGCTACCTTCTAGTATTAAACCTCCTCCTCCCCATCCACCCCCGCCCGCTTACGTCATCAGCTAAAAAGTGCAGAAATTATATTCTCAGGCTTGACTGGAAATTAGCGGAGTCGCGCACCCCAGTACATATTTCCTCCAAGGCTTGCCATTATTTACGATTAGCCTTTACGCCTGCCTTCACTTTTTGTACACACAGCTGTGTGATTTGATGCATTGGCGTTCGGTTATGCAGAAACAGTAAAATGGATATTTGAAATGGCTAAGAACTAACCGCTTTTAACAGTAACACGTAACATGACCGGCATGTCCTCGCACTTAAGAGTTGAAAATACACTCAGGAAACGTATTAGAGTATTCATAAATATAACATAAGGACGCCTTTTATTCAACTTCAAACTTTCTCCAAAATATTCTAACATAAAGCATAAAACAATAAGCGCAACCATATTCTCATAGTCAAATGGAGTAAGTTCTCGTCTGTATAACCCGTATGTCTCTCTTAAAATTATTGAAAGGCAGAAATCTTCACTGGACTAATTTCGCACAATTATCTGAGTTAGAGAAGCTGTAGCCTGCATCTACTAAGATCGTCAACAGACTCCTCGGTAATACCTCGTAGTCTAGTATGTCACGTCCCGTGACTTGAGTAAGTTGCAATAATGAGACAAGATAGGTATACATTTTTACCCCAGTTTGACTGCTCAATTGTTCACATTGGGAACATTGTGCAGTACTTGGTAGTCCACTAAGGCTTTCTGCCCTTCAAATATTCTAGAACAATCTTAAATATAAACATATCAAATAACGTCGTCACATATAGTGTAGAACATAACTTGAAAATCACTGCATTGTTCATTAGATTAAATAGTACAGTAAATTAAGTTCCTCACTGTGTACAAGCTTAAGTGACAATATAAGCATTCATCTATGTAATTAGTTAAGCAAGAGTTTCCTTGACAAAATGTTTACTCCAACAAATAACCGATTTCTCTCTAAAAACAAGAGTTGCTTAAAGTTTCAATTTTACATCTTCTATTTAAAATTTATCCGTGTTACGTGTACACATACAGCAGGTACTGACCAAAATATGAGGAACAAAACAACAAATTTCTAAATATATATTACATGAAATGTTTTGTACGTACGTTTATAAAATATTCACAAAATACACTCGAAACATATATGTGTGAATTACATATAAGGATTTTACATTTATGTTTAACTGTAAATAAATATTCTACCTAAAAACAAAAAAGATCACATTTTACCATTTTACCCTGGCCAAAAATTAAGTTATACATCAGAAATCCTCATAAAAATAACTATTTATTATCCTTTTTATGAGAACGCTGAACAGATTTCCAATTTTTTAGTGAAGGTTCCTTTACTTTGGATGTCTCCATAGCATCTTCAAATACCCGAGTTAAATAATTTCTTTCAAAAGTTGCTAGTGATTCCTTCTTCCTCCAGATCGAACCCGCCATAAATCATCAAGATTTTGAGGATTTCTGTTTTGAGATTTCTCTCCGATGATTCATCAGACATTCTATTTAGGATTTAAGTCAGAACTCTGAGGTAGCCACTACACTGCAGCTATTCTTTCCTCTTCTGGAAACATTATTACTGCTTTAGCTTGGTGGCAAGGCACATTGTTTTGCATAGCAATTGAAATTTCAACAATACACTTGCGTAAATGAGCAATGGCATGTCCGCGAAGTTCTTTGTAAACACTGGTATTAGTTTTTCTATGTAAGCGAACATTGAAACTAACTCCTGCTGACAAAATCATCTCCTGCACCATTATACTCTCACCTCCAAACTTCACCGTCTTCATTGTACATTGAGGAATTAAGCGTTCACCATTCCTACGTTGTACATACAATTTATCGTTAATCCGAAGGAGTTGAATTTAAATTCATCTGTGCAATGAATCATGTTCTGTTGCTCATCTGCCCATACAATATGCTCTGCGACGAAGTCAATACGGACCTTTCGCTTTTTCTTTGACACCGAAGGTTTACAAGCCGGAACCCAAGCCCCTAATTTTCTTTTTAAACCTTCGAGAAACAGTTTTCCTAGAGACTGATTCTCCCATTGCTGCCAAAATTGATGAGAAATTGACATAGCTGTCTCGAAACGATCTTTAAAGACATTCTAGCAATCAGAAATTGATCTTCCCACTTAGAAGGCACTGAAGGCGCGTCGGTTTTTGGTTTTGATTTATTAAGTGTTTTATCAGTCTCAAATCTCCTGAGAACAAGATAACCAGCACTTTTTACCTTCTTACCATGGCAGCATTTTTGGAAATTGACTTCAATTCCGTTTTGATGATTAGCTTGTATAAGCTCGTTTTTTCAAGAGTCAAAGATCTACGTGCTGTTGCCTCTATATATTGGTTGAAAAGAGTTCCAAATATATTCGACAGTTAAGGCGCATAAATTAAAACTATTAATTAGGCTGATTAAAAATACATAAATCGACTATTATTGCCTTGATCGAGATTATACAATAGCGTTCCTTAACTTTTTGGCCAAGGCAAAGTATGCAGGTTTTATTTTTAAATTGAGTTATTATTTACAGGTAAATATAACAGTGCAATTGTTATATGTACAGTAATTCATGTAAATATGTTCCATGTACATTCTATGAAAATTTTTCTTTATGTACTTGCAAAGCGTTTAAAATAATAGATATATAAAAATTTGTTGTTGTTCCGTTTCTTATATATTGGCCCCGATAGTACTCTGCATACACCGCACAGAGCATCCAGTCAACCGACCAACTCAATGATGACGTCACCTTGGGCTGCTTTTAAAGTTCAGTCAGTCTTTGGCTGCACAGTCTTAGGCGACTCCCACTATTCGCAGGCGTTGGCAAAATGTCCAAAGGTGACGTCAACAATAAGCAAGTCAGTCCACTAGGCGCTCTGCGCTCTGTGCTATACACTGAAGCTATCGCAAATATAGGTCCCCTATTTAATAAAGATTAACTGGCATGGAACAATTGGCTATTATTCAAGACAAGAAGGAATTTTAAGATGAACTTCAACTAATACTTTATTTATTACTTTTAAAACTGTACTAATATTATTATACTCCTAATGTAGCTACCGCTTTAAAGTTCTGCTCATGTATATGGAGTGCTGCATTGGTAAAATACCATACGACGGTTAAGAAAAAAAAAATTTTCATAAGAAACAGTTAAAGTTATCTAACATGGAATAGTTTGGCGACGCTTGAATACGAATTATTTTCATTAAGACCTGTCAATTGCCCCTCTGAGTCTTACAACAATGATGTTCTTCACATCAAGTAGCTACCTGGCAAGTAAGTCAAGACTGAGTAAGTCGACAAGTTATTTTCATAGAGCAATGTACAGTACAACAGAGCTCAGACTACCGTATTTGGCTCTGGATAAGATAAGATATTTTACTAGGAGTCTCAATTATTTTAGGTACCAAAATAATCCGTGTCTGTAGTATCATATATCCTTAATAAATAACCGTGTACGGATCAGTGTGTTTATGACTTTTAACTATAATTATCTAAGTCCGACACTATAAGTGCTATCAGTGTGATAAAAATTTTAAACTTTTAAAGCAAAGAAATTATCGTTCACATTGAAGAATGTAGCTGGGTGCAGAAAATATAGCGTTGGTTGAAAACGAAGAATTTTGCCATGACCCTCAATTGCTGCTGGAGCTCACGCAAGACCTGGATCGATGATTGGCCCATCGCTCTACCGGCTGGGCAGACAGACTGGCAGAGCTGTGCAAAAACAGCTCCCTCAACGTTGGATTAGTGATAGTAACCGTGGCAGCTCGTCACGAAACTGCCTGCCGCTTTGAATACAGTTTTGACTTTGACAGAAGTTGAACTCTTTACAGGGCAAGCGACATTTTGGTTACTTCCATCATGAAATTCCTACGAAAAAAGGTCCGGTAGAGGGTTAAGATGGGTTCACACAAGTCAAAGGATGGGGTTCGCTGAATTAATCTTGGCCATGTTTTGTTTGGCCTTTGTTAACACAACAGTGTAGGTCTCAAAAAATTACTAGCATGTTTTCCGCCAATGCAGCGTACTTGGAAAGTGTCACTAATTAAAGTTTTGGATATGTGATCAAGCTTGAAGTAAATTAAATCAAAGGAAGCTGTACACCTTTCTGTTGTTTCACTTGACATGGTAGCCCATTCAATCGCTGAGTTGAAGAAACGCGTTCATTTGACTGTTTTCTGAATAAGGTTTCAAAATATCCAACTTAAATCGCGCCTAATCCTAACTGTATGCAAAAGAGCAAGAATTTTTCAGACATATATTAATTCATTTTCATTTCGCACACTGCATTCAGGAGAACTTAATTCCGTCAACTTTCACGAGTCTTGAACTTCAATCGCTTGTGGTCAAGCGCAACAAGAATAAATTTTCGGCTATGCCAATCTATTGTCGATTACCTATTGAAATCATTTCAAAGTGGCAAATCGAAACGCCTACAATTGAACGCTTATTCAGATTAAAGCTAACGTATTAGGTCATCCAGCTAATACCGCACGGGAGTGAGACGCTTCTATTCTCATGCCAGGATCTTCGTCAGGAAGCTAGCGACGTCCACACGCGCTAGTCAAATGAACGAGAACGTCATCTTTTCGTCCGAATTTGCTGATGTGCCCATTTAAATAGCACAAACTTGCTATGAGTTTTGTGTTATAAATCCCTCCAGATATATTGATGTGTCCGAAAGTGAACTAACGGCACTTGCAGAGTGAGTAAATTGAACATTATTACACCATTTCTTGCCAATCTCAAAGTTGTGTTTAGGAGAGTTCAACATAACGATCGGACGAAAAGATGACGATACTCATTCTTTTGACTAGCTTGTGGCATCGGCATTACGCTCTCTAAGCTCCATATAAGGCAACTACCTTATCATATGGACCCGGGCACAAAGAGGGACGGCTTTAAGTTACTGGCATATACATATAATACATATTTGTGAACGACAGGGCAATTTTGAATGAAAGTTTATTAACATGTGTGTGTGAACCCATTCGTACCTTAGATAAATATCCCCTTTCCAGAGATAACGTTTTTATGAAAAGGCTAATATATGCATTGAATAAATTATTTAGAACCATACTAAACGAGATACCGGGTACAAATCACTTAATTGTTATTAACGAAGTGAGTAAATGAAACATTAGATGTGTATTCCGTAGACATTTTTGTTAGACCTGACAGTTCCTTACGCTTTCTGTAATAACATATTTCAATCGAATAGTAGCCATTCGATATGGATGGCCCAAATGGATAAAAAAAGTGATATGCTAGATGGTCATTTGTTTTCAGAGCGTAACAATGAGTCTTTCGTTCTGCGGGATATATTTTAAATCTAATAAAGGGACTTGAAATTTTCGCTTATAGACTATGACTGCATATTTTCCTCTGTAAGGGGCAACGCTCACTATATTGAAATGTACATTCTTTTATCTATGAGAAGCATTAGATTAAGCTAAGGTGTCACTCTCAAATAGAGTATTTGACATTATTTCTAACTGTAAATAGAATTAGTAGCTTGATCAGTAGAAGCTTTATTATTCGTCGATCCTGTTTGTTAAAAAAAAATCAGGGTAATATAGTTCGCTTTGCCCTTGGAATATTTGAGGAGGTAAAACGTATCATTTCCTTAAATCTGAACTAATCTGCCCATTGTATTGTGGAGAATCGTGTCACCTACTTCAAGTGCACTAAAGTGCTTCTCAAGCTATTCAATCTATTGGCTGATATCGTCGAATAAGTAGTGCTTTTTCTACAAATTTCACTATGAAAAATTATTAATATGTCCCTTTTTTCAGTTCATCGATAGTGTCTTACTGTCGTAACTGCGTAAAATACTTCAAATTTTTAAGCATCTCATAAGTACAAGACGGAAGAAGAATGTAGTTATTATGAGTGATAAATACTAAGCATGAACAGGGTTTCCCTCTGTATTTACTAAATTGCTCAACATAAGACTCATAGAGATGCATGAAAGTGCCGTGGGACTCAGTCATGCGAACTGATTTTGTCTGAATTACCGGACTTGTTACTCACTTGGCTTTCATATCACATTCTCCATTATTGGTAATGCAACGCCAACGAGCTGCTATGTAATTGAAGCTCTCTCATAAGGTGGATTTCTGGTTACAAAAGATAAAGACCCAGCGATAGCTCATATCTCAAATAACTCGCCAGACGTACACTCTTAAGTTAAGCTAGCACTACTGTAGTTCAAGATAAAAAGTTACTTTTATTGAAAAAGTCTTTGATGCTCATCAGTGAAATACATGAGGGGTTGTTGACGCATTGTAGTACAAAACTATTTCATGATTTGTTATTGTGTGTGTTGATTTAAGTAGTACAAATGTAATAATTACCTTTATTGGAAGGCCATTAGAGGTGGATACCTAGGTACATTTATTTTAACAATAAGAACATGAATCATTTTGATGAATAGGGCACTGACACATGAGAAGATACTCCACTCTTCATCGTGCACGACTCGCGTTTTTTAGCATGAGACCGAGCGACTTTCAGGCACTAAAATTTCATATGATAATACGCATGAACGACAGCTTATCAGCGAAAACAAAGAAGAAGAAACAGCAAGGCAATGATAAAAGGCCCTGAAAAGATAGCAGTCCTCTTCCCTGGCACAATTTAACACCTCTAGCTACTATATAGGGGGGTTCACATGACAGCCTTCCGATCATCCTCCTAACTACTCCGGTCCTTTTGTGTTTTTTTATTCATTTAATCACGAGCAAATTCCACAGCTTTCTCAATTCCAGTTCACTCCAATTTTAAAGACATCACGGAAATTTTATCCATGGCACTCAAAGCCCTGACGCGACGGCTAATCTTTTAGTAAGTTCTTTGGTGAACATGCAGCTTTATTTACAAAGTCATAACAAAATATCCAGACCACGTCCAGGGATAGAAAGACTGTCCTGTGAAGCAAGTATTAAATTTAACATATGAGACAAACTTTTCTGTATCCCTTCGGAGTCACATACCTACAAGGTTCATAATTACACACTTCCTTATAAATTTATGCCTGTTTTTTATATTTTTGAGGACGTTATTAATTACTGTGTGAGAATAGTATTATAATGTTAGAATGGCGATCACGCTGACGCTAAATATTCCAAATAAACTTTACATAGATTACTGTCGAAGAAGATTCCAGCGATACGTTTTTTACTGAATTTATGCTAGATACTCACAATATAAGAATTGGTTGCTCTGTTGGTTGATTGGTTGGTCTCCCCGCCAGATATCATTAATAAATAGCAGCAAAAATTATTTGATAAACGAGAAAGAGACCGTTGCTTTGCCAAATTTAAAATTTAGGTTTTGAATGCGTCTGATGTACACATCTTAGAGGTATATTGGATACTGAATTGGACTTCTTTCTCACAGCAAAGACTTGTTTGCTCTGAGCCATAATGTGAAACTGAGTAGATGAATGAAGGAAAAGGGAAATATATTCTTTCGAGAAAAACACAACGAAGAGCATATAACGTTGAAGTCCGATTGATCTATTTCTTGTCATCATTCATGACGGCACAGAACATTAGCAATTATATTTAAATAAAAATTACTCTTTTTTTGCGCAGCTAGCTCTTTATTAGAATAAAAGGAAAACATATCAGCTGCTACATTTCTTTTTTTAGAACTTTTGTGGCACAAAAAAAATGAACGTTAGTTGCACATGGACATTAGTTTTTCATCAAATATTACTAATGCTATTTACGTAAGCTCCTGAACTGCAAGTTGTAGGTCTATCTATTATGGCTAGAAAGGGATATCTAATGTGCACGTCGTACCAGTCGAGCTAGAACACGAGGCCTCTCGGTCACATGGAATGAACGTTATACAACGTGCTTTGGAATATGGGCCTCTTAATCACGAGTTGTTAGGTAAAGGTAAAGTCAACTTGACCGCAACCCTAACTGGGATACCCACACGCACAGGTTTGTGCAGAAGATATACACCGACAGGCCCCGGAAGAGTAGCCAGCTGCAGTCTACCACAGATCGTCTAGAGTTATGGCGCCAGTGGCGGAAGGCTCCATGCAACAATCCGGGCCCCCAACTCTCCCCATTTCTGATAAAGGTCAGTAAACCCACAGCAGTACGCAGACCGGATGCTGACTGATCACGACAAGCGTCGCGAAGAACTTGCATATTTAGTAGGGAGGTTTGAACCTGCTGCCATGAGAATCAATATCAGAACATTTAGTCTTCTGCTACAGCGGGTCTACTACACGTCATACCAGGTACACTGGTACACGGAGCCTCTCAGTCACTAGGTGTGCACGTCATACCAGTCGCGCTGGAACACGGGGCCTCTGGATTCTTGAGATCTTCGTGGTAGCGAGAGTAACGATAGTTCCACCACAGATCTGAAACATAAATAAAACTAAGTTTACTGAAAGCGATCTGTAACACATTTAGTGATAAGTGCATGGCATGTAGACTAACAGCATTTGTAAAATAAAAATTTGCTATATAATGTAGCATTGCTTATTTACAACAGTAAAGGTTTAGTAATGATGACCTTGATAAGAGCCGAGATTGTGCTCCATCAGTATCGCCATGATTAAATGTAAATGCAACACTATGCATTTTTTTTCTGAAGGGAGTATGGCCGCTTTCCTTCCGCCCGTACACTGTATCATAATTTTGCTGGTAGCTATTTCTTAAGTGCTTTCGTTCTACACGAAACGCCTCAATCATTACATAGGAACAATATTTATTTTATATATAAGCCACGAGCGAACCCCTCTATCTACTCTGTTACTGCCACCAGTGCGCCTTAAGTTTCAGTTACAAAGGAAGTGTCATTCGTACCCGAAAGGTACAAATAAGTTTTGCCATCAGTAGTAAGAATTAAATTCTGCAGGTATAACGTTATTACCTCCGCAAAGAAGGTCAAGTTTTTGTCGGCGTTAATTTATCTGTTTGCTTGTTTGTCTGCAATATAGCTCAAAAAGTTATAAACGGATTTTCACGAAATTTACAGGAATTGTTAGGTATGTCAAGAGGAAAAAATTATCAACTTTCGTGAGGATCCGTTCAACTGCGTGTTTGTTTGTTTGTTTGTTTGTAAGTCTATCTGCTTATTCTGGGCAATATAACTCAAAACCTTATTACGAAGAACTAATGACCAAATTAATTTTTAGTGACAATATGCTCCAACGTTTGTCCGTTTGTCTCTCTGTTGGTTATTCTGTTTGTCGGAACATAACTCAGAAAGCTATAGACGGATCTCCATGAACTTTGCATAAACTGTTAAAATGCTAAGATGAACAAATGACCTAATTTTGGTGATGATCTATTTGTCTCTTTGTCTCTCTGTTGGCTTTTCTTTTCATCAGAATATAACTTAGAAAGTTCAGAATAGATCTTCATAAAATTGTCAGGAACTGTTTGCAAAGTCACAACGAACAACTGATTAAGATTTGGTGATGATAGAAACGAAATATTAGATTCAGGACCGATATATTTGCTCTTCGCACGTACAGTATTTGTATTCTAGCTCAAAATTTTATACCTGTAAACGCATTGCTATGTATATTCTTGGTCATTTTAAACAGAACGTTTTAACGACCGTCTAAGAAGGTCATGAACGATAACGAAAGCAAAGGTAGCATGGTACCCACCAAAACGAATCGTTCACCCACCGTTCTCAAGTTTAGAGACTCTTGCTTTATTTATAGATCCGGCGGTACGTCTTATCCCTATTACTCTTCATTCAAACGGCTGTAGTAACCATCTCTCAGATACTTTCCGGTCTAGCTAACACACGGATATTCTTTCGGAGGATTTGATGAAACTTCCGACTCTTCAAAAGTTAATGGAAGTTAGGGTATGTGCCGGCTACCATAATTTAAATGTGTGGGCGGAAGTGAGGTGTTTAAAAGTGTGCCTTTAGAAAGCGCGAACAGCATTAACTGTGTAGACATCGTACCTTTCTTGTCTGTACATAAGAGCATTACACTTAGCCTCCATCTCAAGTAGCTGTGCCCTAGCTGCTACACACTTGTAACCTACTCTTAAAAGAGCATAAAGAAGATGTAAATAAATAAAAACGTGTCGTCGTTCCTTCATCGCTCTGCATTATAGCATGACAACATATTATTCTGCAGCGCCATCAGAAATCACAACGCAATACTTGGATGAACTCTTGAAGAATTCACACGCTACCTTATAACGTAACAAGCACCAATTTGATTATTTCGTTAGCTATGCAGTGCTTGGTGGAAGTCTGCTCTCTCGGAGTGCTTCTCTAGCTTTGAAAGTGACCAAACGCTGCTATTGGGCGAAAAAAGGAAAATCATGCAAAAAATGTAAAGGTGAACAGAGGAAAACTCAATTATTGACGTAGCAGCTTCTACAATAATCTATGTTCATTCAATGAAAATTATCTATAGTTTTCTTATTAGATAACTATTTCTATACTTTGCTCGTTCTACAACTACAGTATTCTTAAAAGTATCCACGTTCAATTAATAATTCATAAATAGTAATTTTTGTCTGTCGGTGGCTAGAGTCTTAATTTCCTCACTCATTGAGTATTTTTCAGTATTTTCGTTCGATGACAATATTTTATGGTTTTTCGTTCCTTGACTACCTACTCTTCGTTTTCTCTGTAGATGACTGTTTTCCATAGTTTTCCGAAAAGTAGTTATAACGGATGTTCTCTTAATCAAAGTAACTAATTTTTTGTCAGCTTCTTTAAGGCCCGTATAAATTCTATATCGATCAGCTAAATGAAAAGAAGACAAAGCGAGGTGCGATATAGAGCAATAGTCTCTGGTATCGTTGCTCAAGCCACACGTCATTTATCATCTAAATTTACGGGCCATATGTCTGCTCTGAGTTAAAAGGAGAAGAAACTTCTTCATTGAAATTGTGATCATCTGCTGTAGTCAGCGAATCATTTGATGAAACGGTAGTTTGAACCAAAACTGTAATAAGAGACCATAAATGGGGACCAAGTTTTATGAACAGAGTCTGGAAATATGAATGAAATCAGCTTGTAAAAAGTACGACACCGTTCGCAATGAATTTTTGAGTATAGTGTGCGAAAAAGCATGATGACAGTTTGCATGAATATCTGACTGTAGTTTTCAAAAATGCATGAACACACTTTACAAAAATATCCATTTAATTCCCCCAGGAATTACGGTGCCAAATCGTGAATATTGAATTTTATATGCCATGCAAAGGAAATATCTGTCTGTATTTCTTTTTATCGTTATTATTATTTTTTGTGAACATCATTTTATATTCCTTCAAATAGGGTCCATCGCTTGCCCTCTGCTAATTAAAACGTGATTGATTTGCCCGTTAAAAAATACTTTTAAAATTAGCGTTTGGACTTTCGCTTGCCCGTAATTTAGGTTTTCAATGTTCGATTCATCCCTCAGATTCGATCATCAGGCACTTGCACTTGATGCAGATGAAAACACGATCCTACTCATAAATTTGGTTTTGGAACGTAGGATTAAGTTGGATCGGATAAGCTGTAATTGGCATAGTTCGATCGAAGAGATCAATTCATATATACGATTGTCCTTCAAACAGAATTGAAATATCAAGTATCAGTACCATTTCAAATGTTGCCCCATCTGTATCATGGCTGACTCGCCAGGTTAGGACATAGCTACTCTACCATCTTGCATCTTGATAGGTCAGCTAGTTTGGGACTGACTAGTACTCTGCCCTCTGAGTAAAGTAGCTAGTTGCAACCAGTTTCCTTTTCCTCATAATAGGTAGTAGCAAGTGCTGTTTCTTCATGACAACCTGGGCACTTTGGGACATGTCTCACTGCGCCCCATAGGCACCATGACCCCTAACCCAGCAGGTTGGCCCTAATTTGGCCCCCATAAATAAAGCCAGCAACTCTCCTTCTCTCCGCTCCTCTTACTGCCACTAACCTCAGGCAAGCGGTCAAGGTTGAGACACTTGTGGACGATGCACAAAATATTGCACCCTCCTTTTTAACATGTTTCCAATTCTTTTAGAAATGATCCAAGCACTTTACTGACATTCCAGCGAGCAGCTAGAATTATATACTGTGTGATTGGCTGAGAAAGTTTGAGTCTCTTCTCTTTTCGTAAGCAAATTGTCTATAGCACAAATTGGACTACACTACTTAATTTACTAAATCTTCTGACATGTGACAGGCATTATACGTAATGTAAGTGGATTTTTATACATTGTAATTACAAGCTAAGTATTTTGTGAGATGAAACCACGAAATTGTGAGTATTTATCCACATTCATTTCGATTAGTACTCGGAAAAAATAAAATCACTCAAAAGAGCCACTCAAAAAAAAAAAAAAGGAGAACTCTATTATTTATATAAGAAGGAAGTAAGTTTTTTCCTAATTTTTCAACATATTGTGAGCAGTAGAACTAGTGCGGTGCATACCAGAGTAAAATAACATATATTATTGTACCGAGTCTTCCTTTATGAAAAGTTCATAATTATTTCGTACACGAGTTGAATAAACTACTATGTGCTTGCTGAATTCTACAGTCTGTACATACAGTAAGATTGATTGAACAAGTTAGATATTCGTAAAAAAGTAGGGCTGCTGCTGGCGAAAAACAAATTGCAGTTTGAGAAAATATATGAAGAAGACTTCGAGAGATGAAGCATATACTAAGAATTACTCGAATTTAAATTAAATCTGGTAGAAATTGCAATGGGTTCATTTGCGCGAAACTGTAGTTCTAGTTTTTATGACCTGCATACGCGCTTTCACAGTAATAGAACACCAACGTAACACGACTAATTGCTTCCCGTTGGTAACAAGTGCACTATACCAGTATATTAGTATCTCGTAGCAAGGTCTTCAGTCGATAAATATCAATATATCTGCAAGTGATATATTTTATTCAATGCAAATGTATATTATGATGGTTAAACTATACATACAATACGGTAACACCTACAGAGTAACGTCAGCTATGGAGAAAATGAAAGTAAAATATTCAAAAAACTGTTTTAAAACTACCGGAAGAAAAGTAAGAGTCAAACATTCAGAAACTTGCTCGCCCCTGTAACATTAAATATTGTACAAAATATGAAATAGCGTCAAAACAAAGCAGCAAGTCCGAGGTACGTAGGGAAATGTAACACCATGTAAAAAAAAGATTCCATAGTAGCACAAAGGCAAGTCTACAATAACAGTGCAGTAGAAATTATGGGGAGAATACACCAAAAAAATAATACAATCTGAAATGATGTTATTCCGAAAAACAACCTCCAGAAAACCCAGGGGTCAGCCGATGCAAGCAAATCACCAAAAGTAATTCCGATACGACACCTGCAGTATAAGATCTCAAAGTACCAGGTCTGTCAAGCGATGATCTATCGATCCCGGCAGCAGTGTGAATATCAAGAACGTTCGATACAAAAAAAAAAATGCCTGACGTGCTCTACAATTTGTCTCCCTCTGTGGCTATTGTCGTCTAAATAGATGTGTGTGTGTGTGTATGTGTGTGTGTAACACGACAAAAAGAGATGAAGAAAGGTTAGCAAAGTGACGTAAGCTTTTTTTTATGCTACATTAACCGCTTACTGCCTAAAAGTACCATTCGTTCTTCTTCCAGTTAGTGACACTGCTACGAAAACTTAAGGTTAATGTGAACCGTTAAGAGCGACGGATTTATAGTGCATACTATTAAATAAACTAGAGTGATACACTATATGTGACATTACTTATAACCACTTATCACTCTAACGAAGATAAAATCAATACTGTATAATAGCAACTGTTGCGTGTCTGTTTCTAAATTTAGTATTAACTCGAGATGCACTCTGAGAGAGCATACCTCCGCCAAACAATACAATACTAACGAAAAAAAAATTAAAGTAGTCCTGAAACCAGGATTTTTAACTGATTATCACCAAAAGTTGATCATTTGTGCCACTTAACATCCGTAACAGCTTCTGTTATTTTCTTGAAGATCCACCTTTAACTTTTTGAGTCATGTTCTGACAAATATCATTATAAGCAGAAATGGACGAACCGATCAACACTGAAATTTGGTCTTTTGTGTCTGTTAATACTTCTAATAATTTCTACATTTTTCATTAATATCCGGCTTTAATCCTTTGAGTTAGTTTTAACAAACAATGTGACAAACATATAATAAAACACACAAACTGATGAACCGATCATCACACAATTTGGTCATTTGTGTCTTTAACATTTCTGACGACTCCTGCAAATTTTATGGAAATACTTTCCGTTGTTTTTTTTTTGTTATGTTACTGACAAACACAAAAACAAACATCGAGATAAACAGACAAACAGATTATCACAGAAATTTGGTGATTTGTTCGTGCCAATTAGGGTCCATCGCTTGCCCTCTGCTAATTAAAACGTGATTGATAACTTTATGGGGGCCAAATATCAATTTAGGCTATCACTATTATTTTCGGCAGGAAGGAGAGGGGGTTGGTCATGATTTCGGGATTATGTGGTTCTTTATTAAAAAATAGACGCATGCCGTCCGGTATTTCTTATAAATTTCAAGGAGAGCTTATTCTCGACGCCACCGTTTTTGGGACAGAGCAAAGATGAAACTTACTACTCTTATCGGAGGTTAATGATTGGCGATTGGTTTGGTATGATACCATTAAGACTTCTGATTGATTTTGCCGAAGAGTAGCAACTTTATTAATGTACACTATCATACAATAATTCTGCCTGTCACGGTGCGAGCATGTACGTACGTCTCGGAGAAGGGGGATGGGAGAGAAGGGTTACGCTTCCAGTATTAGAGAGATGAAAATAACCGTGTCACTGATGCACATTCATGTGCAAGAGGGAGCAGATTTATTTAAGAGATTTCTCAGAGGTCGTTGGTGATATACTTGACAAGTCACAATTGGGAAATATTTGCCCAAAGGAGCTTCTATAGAGAAGAGGGAGCCAGGAACCTCGTTCGTAAAACTCAAGAGTATCTTATGGCTGTAAGCCAGTCGCGTATGCACCAATCGCATATCAGCAACTCGGTTTGTCTGCTGCTCCCCTATGAAATTCACTGCTCCCCAGTCACTTCCACCAATGAGATTAATGAACGCGTCTCACAGCCATAAGCGATCTGGTTGACTCGCTTGCGAATCTGTGCTTAGGCCACAGGGCTCCCTTCTCCTCTATAGAAGCTCCTTGGTTTGCCCTCTCATACGTATACGAGTGCAAGCGGACAGAAATGAAGAACAACAATTCTATGCTCTGGAATTTCTGCGGATTTCAGCTAGTTTACGGTAATGTTCCACTCTACAGTCAATAGCACCCATCTGATATCTGTACTGCTGCTTCTTACTTGCTGAGATCTAATCAATAAACTTTTAATGCATACATGACTGCTGCGAGCTTCCGGTATACCTTGCCAACTTCCCCTGACTACGCCAACGGCGATCAATGCTCAACAGTTTGCTCGTATTGATGTCATTCATTCATCTAGAATTAATCTACAATTAATTCATTCCAGTGGAATCCAGCTAAAACAAAGATGGTTGTAGTAGAATTCATTCATTCATTCAAGTAAATTTTACTTCATTCAGCTGTAGAAATCTATCACTCATGTAGAATTCATTGTTTCATCTGTAATTTAGAGACATTAGCATACAAAAGCATGATGCGCCAACGAAGTCATAAAACTACAGTGAAAGTCATGTTACACGGGGAGTGGATTCGAGCAAGCTTTTTATTTAATTACATAGCTTATATATATAATCCCAAACTGTGGCAATTGCAAAAGCCTAATCTACTATAGATTAATAAGTAATAAAGTCAGTTTGTTAGGTAGACAAGGGACTTGGAACAGATGGACGAGACACCTCCCTAGATCAAAAGAAGGTATGTCTTGGTACCTTCGTAGAATAGCTTAAGCCAAAGAACAGATATGAATTAACAACTTTATATACTGTACTGGGACGAAATGAAATTGCTTATAAAAATTTTAGTGACCTTTCAAAGAATAAAATATTATTACTTGAAATTTAATGCTTCTGATTTTCAATAAATACGGGGTCTTTAAGAAAAATCCAAACAAATTTTGAAACGGCGGTAATACCGATTATACTCTAAAATTGGGAACACCAAACTACGCCACTTATGTTTAGTTATATCAACAATCAAGATTAGCGATTTCAGGCTGTTAATATAAACACTACGCATTGAAGCAGTCAGTTGTTCAGCAATCCTGAATTATGCCATGCGGGCCACAGTCCAGCCTTGATTGCCAAAACCCTCCAGTATCCTAGGGAAGCAGTTTACGATGTTTCTAAAGGTTTTAATAAGACTGCACAAGATTGCATAATTACCCACAGCTAAAGAAAAGATAATATTCGCAAGCTACGCTCCTTGGTCGATCTCAAAAGTAGCACTGAAGCCAATCCATCCGTTCCCATGTCAACATTCGCTAAAGAAGAATTGTTAGCTTCCCTAAAGTTCACAGGGCAGGGAAAAACCTTGGTATGTCTTTTTCGTCCAAGCTTGAAAGCATTTCCTAATATATATGCTGAAAAAAGTTGGTTTGGAGAGGTGAGTTGTTTCAAGTGAGGGTGATATCTTTACCCATTTCTTCGCTACGATGAAAAAGTGAATGCCTAATCCTGCTGCAACGTCTTGGAAACGGAAATCATTCCATGGATGTAGGTTAAAGCTTCAAAAAAGAGGTTAATCTTCCAACAGGCCTCTATTCCCGCTTTAGCGGTGCAATAGACTGTTGCACTACTGAAGAGTTTTGAAATCCAATTTTGGCAGAAAGACTTTCGACCTTCAAAATCCCCAGATCTAAGCAAATTAAGTTATTTTATTTGGTCGCGAATTGAAGCCAAAGCATGTACTAACCCCCATAACTCTTACAATCCTCGTAAAGGATATCAAACAGGCAATGGGGGGTCATTGAAAATAAAAACAGACCTTATTGGCGCTGTGCCTGAATTTTGAAAGCGTGTAGGAGCCGTGGTAGTTATCATCTTGAATAAAACATGAATTCGTGTAGTTTCACGAATAAACTATAAAAATTTTTAGGTCCTGTGTGATTTTTTCTTCGAGTAGTTAGCGTATAAGTACAGGATAAAAATTTCTACGGATTTATCTGAAAGACACGGTAGTCCCAGGAAAATGGTTGTATAAAAGTTTACTTAATTAAAAGTTAAGCAACAAAATGCAATGAAAAAAAAAGGAAAGGTATATATACGCTTCTAAAATCTGTTTCGCCGCTCTCCGGATGAGAACCACCGAGGCTAAACAGGAGTTACCATGCAGGACTCCCATATTATTGTTCTTAATATCCACTATATAAAAAACACAGTTGTTGGTCGCTTGCTTGCTTGCTTGCTCCTTTGCTTGCCTGCTCCAATGTTGGTGCGTCTCTCCGTCACGCTATGAGAATAAGAGAGGAGTAAATTCAAGGACGTAGCGAACCGATGAATGGGAATAAGGTAGTAAGAAATTTTAGGGCGTAGCGATCCGATGAATGGGAATAAGGCTCTGGATCTCCGGCCTCTGGATTCCGAGCTCTATATCCTGGGCTCTGAATACCCGGCCGTTGGAGCAGTTAGAGAAGCTCAGTCTTGCTCCTCAGTCTTGGAGTTTTTGTTCCTTTCGGGCATAATCCATTCCGCTTATGCTTTTATTAGCTGAAGCATATGGTAGCAGTTCAATCTTCACGCTTAGCAGACGCCTTTTTGTTCTGAATTCGCAGCCAAATTTCAACGCTTGAGGTTCAACAATCAATTGATATCCACAATACGGTAAGCCCTGGGCATTTCTAGTGAATTATTTTGACTGAACTATATTTTCTTAACGTAGCTTAACGTTTGCCCAATTCCAAGCCGATAATAACGCCTTATCTTGCAAAGGGGATATTTTGCTACCGCAAAACTCATGGCTGTATAACTTGCGTTTCACTGGTGGAAGATCAGGCCTGCAGGGATGAGACCTATAATACAGCAAAACCTATACTGGGAACCGGGACAGTAAAAAATTCATTCACAAAATTTTTGCCGTCATATTTTACGGCTGGGCCCTCTAGTTGTTATCATAAAATACACATGCCCGGGCTTCCACGGACCGGTAATGAAATGAAACAGATCACTCACAATATTCCATGGGAGAAGCAAGATAAGCCTACCTAACAATGCAAGCTTAAAGCAAGGAAAACGGCTAAGACGCAGTGATCTTCGCCGCATAGGCAAGTCAAGGGACCTCGTGTAAAGTCAATCAATCTTCTGATAGAGTTCAGTACAAAAATACCTAAGGCCAATCACCATATTATTCTTTGCCAGACTCTTAGAGTGAACTAACTGCTGCGGTCATCACCGCTCTGCTGCGGGTAATACCATTACCATAAAATCTACATTTCCATTCCAGAAACCCAGTTCGTGACCTCAAGCCCCTCATTTTCGTCTCAGGCACGGCTGCTATATGCAAAGAAGATATTTCGCTGAATGTGTGACGACATTAAGGTGGACAGGCAAGTGCCTTAGTGTGCTAGGGCCGCTACATGGCCCATTTCCTGAACTTTACGTGCCTATTCAAGGCTCTTCTACTT
>LQNS02278180.1:846121-875384 GCA_001587735.2 Parhyale hawaiensis | reverse complement strand
TTTGCTGCACCAACAGAGGCTTTGTTGTAGTAAAGCGGATGAAAGAAGTCTAATTTGGGGACAGAGAGTTTGCTAATGCCGGGATCGAACAGTTTGTCTAGGAACAATTTGCAGTGGTGGTCTAGAAGATGGTGCGGGTAACCGTCATTTTTGAAGAAAGTTCGGAGAAAGTCAACTCTGTTTGAGAAGGTAAGGTAGGAGTTTTAGTTCGCTGTCGACTTTTTCATTGTTTGTAATTTACCTTAGGATAGTGTTTTCAGTACTCAAATAATTTAGAAAAATGGCCTGCAACCAGTGCCCGCATATGTACGATGAGCGAGAAAGCACCTAGGAGGCGACTTTGCACGACTGTCTACTCTGACCGTTACATTGAAACGTTAACCAAGCTGAATACCAGAGACACATTTCGTTTGCAACACGACAATGTCAGGTCACACAAGATTTGGAAGACCACGCAATGTACGAAAAAGTTCAGTTGAACGGTGCTGTCTCACCCACTGTGTATAGTCCAGACCTGGTACCGTCAGACTTCCACTTGGTTGGACCTCTAAAGAACGTATTACGGGAGCAACGTTTCTCTGAAAACAACGCCGTAATCGCAGCCGTGAAAAATGGATCGCCTCGGCAGTTGCTACCTTTTACGACCAATGTATCAATGCTGTCATTCATTGCTGGTAAAAGTGCATTGAGAATGATGGCGACTACATTAAAAAGTAAATTCTGGAGTACAAAAAAGTCGCTCATTTTAATGGTGCCACCTCCGTCTTCGTAGCTCTTCAACTTTTTCAGTTCAAGAATAAGAGGCATTTGTATTGGAACAACCCTCGTGTTTGATATGCAGCATGCAACTAGTATGTACGTACTTGTTTGAAATACAGCATGCAGCCAGCTCACACATATGTGTTTGAAACAAAGGTGTGTTCTGTCTGATTCTCAGCGGGTCCTGTCAACCACGGCAGCAAACACGTGTGGAAGTATTCCGTGTGGAGGGGCAATCAATGTTTGGCCAGCAAAACATGTAGCAAGATTCGTGTTTTCATTGAACCCTGGAATATTTGAGGCCCTCGTGTGGACAATTGCACAGGACCCTAGGTGGCTCTGCACGCACGTAGTCTATCCTGCTTGTTTCCGTGAATGTTTTTGAAAGCTTGCCATGCATCACAGTTCAGTTTCTCTGATACGGTTCCTTATAATTACCAGTATGGAGCCGATTTGTTACTTTTCTCTTGTATGTGTGTATATTTTTTAATAACATGAAATGCAGAAGTAGTTCGGTTTCCGATTACCGTGTTTCATAATAAGTACTTTACTACTGATTAAGTTAACCATCACTTGGCATAATGTAAAAAAAACATGTAGCATTCACCTTACGCGTCGCCATTACCGTCTTGCTTCATGCATGTACAAGTAAGATTGCTTTCAGTAACTATATATATATATTAACCATTCTGAGTGAGATACAGAATTGTACCGATATGGTACTATATTGTAGGTATAGCAATGGTATACACTGGTGTAGTAATCCAAATCTACAGTACTACACATGTCTCAATGCACTACAGCAAGCAAAGTTGGGGAAAAGTTTTCGCTGTACGTTTCCATTCCTTTAGTTAATGAAACTGGAAATATTTTTAGCATTACATCATCTACTAAATTCCTTCGTTTTTATCTTACGATACGATGTGTGCTTATAAAAATATAATATTTAATAAATGGCTTAGTGTGCGTATAAATGTTGGATTGGATTTATATTAATGTATTTTTTGTGGGTGGAAATTCTTCCAGTTAGTCTTACCAAAAATAGGTGTGACATTTTATGCCAGGAGATTCAAAATGGTTAACTTCACTGCACTACGTAAGTGACTCGAGCACTTATTACTTACATATGCGTATGATCAATTCACTGCATTGAAAGCTTATTTATCAACAACGATGTAGAACTAAATATTAATAAAACGGATAGTCCATATTTTGTTGTTTGACTCTAATTTGTTCATCAAAAATCTTCACAGCTACTCTACAATGAAACAAAAGACTGCAGAAACCTAATATACAACATAAAGCTAATTAGCGATATTGATGAAATTGATAAAGGATTCCAGTAAAGCCAGCACAGGTTTCTNGGATAGTCCATATTTTGTTCTTTGACTCTAATTTGTTCATCAAAAATCTTCACAGCTACTCTACAATGAAACAAAAGACTGCAGAAACCTAATATACAACATAAAGCTAATTAGCGATATTGATGAAATTGATAAAGGATTCGAGTAAAGCCAGCACAAGTTTCTTAAAGGAGTGGTAGTATGGGCTATTGACAGCAAAGTTTTACTATAGTGCTTGATCGACAACAGACACTATATCTTATAGAACCATTACTAATATTGCATCAACTTAATATTTTCCTAATGAAAATGTTACACGGTCATGTTACAGGCAGGATCTGCAGGCAGCAATTTGTAAGCGGATCTTACTAAAATAAAATATTATTTGCCACATCAATGGCTTTACTAGGAGTGCTACAACAGAAATTTCGTTGGCGGCGCTACTATACTTATGGTGAGCAGACTGAACGAAAGGGAAAGATAGTCTTGAGAAAGGAGCCACAAAAAAGAGGAAAGAAGTCTGGGCTTCGCGGAAGGAATTGTTTACTTCATATCATGACGTCATGGGACACTAAAGTTGATGACACAGGTGCCACTTAGGTACAGCGAGAGTCACTCATCAGTATGAGGCAAACCTTGCAGGCAATTTGTTAACTGCAAGTAGCAAAATGTTATTGTATATTTATTGGTAGTTAACACAATCCGCGTTTTAGATTCATACACTTTACTCATTGTATTCTTAAAATTAAAAACTAGCTGGATATTTTAAACGAATGCTAGATAATCCAGCTGTTAGCGGTTACATACATTGGGAAGATAATGCGCTGTTGGCTCTCCCGTTGGGCGCAAGATACGACCCAGTAGGAGAGACACAACATCGGAACTCTACACGTATGCGGTGGCGTGACTAACTTCACCTGAACCTCATCTGCAGACACTTAAGGTGTTCCTTTACATACAGCACATGCATTACAGATGAACATGACAAATTTAAATAAATAAATAAATAGAAAAAGTAAATAAACGACTTACATCAATGCATAACTGCATATGTACTGTGCATTCATTGGTACTACATAAACCTATCTGCCTCGCTGAAAAAGTTTTTTAGTCCGTAGGAATACAATAGGACAAGAGCCCTTGTAGCAAACTAACACAGCCTGGTATGTATAGGGTTAAAAATTGGAATTTTGATAATTTTATTAGTTGTCAGCCACGCTCGGCAAGCAAAAAAAAAAAAAATGCGCAACGCTTTATGGCAGCGAAAAAAAGTAAGTCTTAAATAGATGTTGTAAATGGGATTTTTCTTCCAGCTTAGTTCGCAAAAGCAATAGCCATTTCTCTTTATCTTTATACTTCAATGGTACAAGTGGGTATAGAATCTACACATCCACATTATTTTTGCACTAAGGCACTTGTGTCTGTGTATCAGACCGTTTTACAGCGAAAGCAATAATACTAACATCTACACACACACACACACACACCTGGACACACCTACACCTACACACACACACACACACACTCCTGGACACACGTGCAATTATTGCTTGGAATTCATCTGTTGAATCTTGACGTGCACAGCAAGAATACGAAAACCCGCTTCACTATCTGTAATACCGATCACCTATTTTTAGACGTGCGCCGACTATCTTGAGTTGTTGAGCTAAATTTAGAATAAAACTTTCTGTGTAATTTATGAGGCGCATCACTGCCGCCGAAAGTTGGTTATCAAGCTGCCATGCAGCGACGGGCGATGCAGACCACTTAGTTGAGGATGGTATCAGTGATGCACTATATTCTGTGTAAGTAAACGTGCACGGTCGAAACTTGTCCGAATGAGTGAATTAATGCAAAAATATTACTACTCGCATGCGAGAAAAAGCCAAAATATACTGTATTTACGAACAAGCGAAAATTGGTGTATATCTGCAACTTCCAGCCGCAGTACCTATGATATGCTAATGACTTTTCACCAGAACATGACTGATTCACCCTACACACATCTGTCATCATATACTGACGTATGCATTAGATGTTATTGATTAACAGGGCAACATCGGCTGAAGTTAACACCACTGGGATGGACTTAGCTGGAATTCAGAATGGCGTTTTGGTATTGCAAATTTGAATGGTGGTGTGCTCAGCAATCCGATTACGATTCAGACGGCCGAAAACTCCGCTTTACCGTGCAAGGTAATCAATTCGAGGGCTAACATCTAAAGCTCGACTCAAAGTATCGAAACGAACGCTCTTGCCTGAAGTTACAGATAAGTCAATCTTATAGTATGTAGCTGGCTTAGTTTAACTCAAGTTTGCGTGTCAATCAACAACACCGATCGTCATAAGCCGCGCACTTCTACGATGTCCGGTGCCATAATCCTTACCGGTAATTGCTACTCGCGAGCTGTGTCCTGCCCTGGACCTATAATATCCTTGCCGTCCTTCACGGGGCAATTCTCGAATGAGGATGGCACTGACATTCAAGGAATACTGTGGAAAGTTTTCGAACCTTAACCTCACGAGTGACGTGTTTGACCTCAATTTTTTTATGTATAAGCTTAGTAACTGTAACAAAAGTTCGCTTATACTATTCACTATAAGCCTGAATTACAGTAGAAATGGTGAAATTTGAAATGAAAATGAAAAATATTTAAGGGGAGGCAGTGCTTAGCACATGTTTCAGTCTTTTTACGTTGCACGAACACAATAAACTTGAAATATATTTACGTCCTTGATAATCTTCACTATTCCCAAAAGACAGGTATTGAAGAAACTAGCAATCCATATCAGTAATTGAAATCAGTTTTTTCATGTTCTCTACTAAGCTGAAGCAATACGTGCTAAAATAGATTCGGCAAAGCCTTGCAAGAATTAAGGCAAAACCTTCTGTTCCATGTAAGAGGTCGCCATTACCGTCAATTGACCTGGAACCCGCAAGAAGTTTACTGCCCAGGAAGTCTATTTCTGGCCCCAGTTACGACAGCGGCGGCGATGCAATTGAGTCTAAGTGCCTTATGCTTTCCAAGAGTACCTGCAAAGAACCTCTGATCACTGAAACGTGGTCGTTTGGTCAGCACGCGAACACTGACGCACCTTTCGGTTGCACTTAAAGTATAGATACTCGTCATAAGTGTTGATTTTGGGTATGATAACTTCATGATATTTTACTTTTAATGATGTCAGAGTTTTTAACATTTATTGAATGATGGTAACTTTACCGTATTTAACTTTTAAACGATGATAACAATAGACTTTTACATTCATTGATGATAACTTTATATGAAGCTTTTTACTCAATGATGACTTCATAATTGTTTATTTCCTATTTACGGGCGTGAGAATGCAAGATGAACATGCAGCTAGAGTTATCGCCGTGAGAACGAAATGAATTGGATAGGCTTTACGGACTCTCTCGTCAGGCAAAGTAGAGGTGATGCTCACTTTATGGAAGCATTTATAATACTACCGAGGATAGAGCACTGTTCTCCACTTTGAATGCCGAGTACGAGAAGCATGCAAGAGTTTGACTATCACCAACGATGTCGCTGTCTCACATCACATGCATGCATCACAATCATAAACATATGGCTGGGAACGTAAATTTATCATTGTGAATGGACGATAGTAGCTAGAAGCTCAGAGAGAACTGGACACACTTGTGTACAACGCATACCAAGAAGAGATGGTGGCAACAAAATATTCTAATAGTTCCACTCTACGGGGAGCACCACTATATAATAAAATACCGCTGAATTTCCGAAATGTCAGTGGGAGCACGACTATATAATAAAATACCGCTGCATTTTCGAAATGCCACCGTAATCAAAATTATAGAGTCCAAAATTTGCTAGATTCTCATTGCAAAAAAATGCCAGGTAAACCAGCTGTGAGCGGTTCCGTGTACTGGGAAGATAATTCACTGTTGGTCAGGGGTCGGCATCTCCGATTATGCTACGATGTTACGATGGCAAAATCGATGGCAATACTATTGATCCATCGGCATCGGAACCGAAAATCACCAATTTTCATAACCTACTATGAAATAACCGTCGGCGATGGCCATCGTAGGGCGTCACAATCGGCGATGGACCATCTCATTAACACATTTCATGTTCAGTCATTTCATCGGACCACTTTTTCCTCATAACACCATCGCCGATGGAGAAAATGGCCCTCTTCGATTGTTTAATACAATTTCTATCGGACCATCGCTATCGCCGATGACTTTCTGCGATGTTCCATCGTAACATCGTAGTTTTTCCGATGGCGATGGTCTACACACCATCGCCATCGTATAATCGGCGATGGCCATCGTGCCAGGCTCTGCTGTTGTTTCTCTCTCTGGTGGCTAACTAAGACCAAAGAGAAGAAACCCACACAAGTAAAGTGATGTGGAAAACGTCATCTGAACTTCGTCCGAAGACCCAAAATGGTCACCATTGTTTTGCTTTCTATTGGCTGTCTGATAACTATGCTGTTGTAAACTTTATATCAATTTTAAAAAATTGATGATTTATATTATCAGATATTTACAATAATTAACCCCTCCACGTACTAACCCGAGTGTATCCGTCCCGTAGGTCCTAGTGTTTGTACGTTATTTCTGCAAAACTGTAAAGATTTAAAAAAAAAATTATTCTCTGAGGAGTTGACAAATGCTCTGCATATGTACTATTATACCCACTTGGTAACAGAATAAGGTTTTTTTTTTTAAATTGACTGATGATGAGAATGACACATCACACATATTGAAGAAAGTGAACGATATCCAGGCTCGGTATTTTCGGGTATACAGAAGTGAAATGTTGACAATGGTTAGCACGCGTGTCTTTCAGCTAGAAAATATTCTGGTAGAAATTTGTTCATGAGCGTTATGGAAATTTCGACGTACAGTTTCCTTCATTTTTCTGTGAAACAAAATTATTTTGTATTCATTTTTTACCATTTTACTATATATTTACTGAATTATCAAAAAATTGAGTAATAAGAGTATTAGGATTTATCAATAAATATTCTATCTTGCTCTCGATGAACTATTACAGACAAGTAGCTACCATAAAGAATGATGGGCGGACATTGTGATGTGGCTCCAACAGTGGACTAAAAACCATGTTTCAATATACAAACGATTGTCTCTAGTGCAGTGCTGTAGTTTAACCATTAAACTGTAAAGTGTGTCTAAATAACAAATGTAATGAACCATCCTTTCTCTTATGGTTTCAGCATTAAGTGATAGACACTTTCCGTAAAGAAAAAGAAAAGGTTCTCTTCTGCGCTGTGGTTCCTACATAAATTTAAGTTGTATTCTACGTCTTAATGTAGAGAAGGTTCTCTCTCTCTCCCTCTCTACTGCTGTGGCTCCAATGTTAAACTGTAGACTACATATTCATCAATGCAGCATACCTCGGTTATATTCAGTATCACCTCTATATCTTACGTATCAGCTACCTACTCATCAGCCAGTGTACACCGGTTACAACTGGAGTAGCACAAAAGCGTCGATCACAAAAGTAGCGTGAAACAAAGCAGCTGAAGTGTGCTTGCTCAGCCAATGTACCTCAAGGAAGTCTAAAAACGAATGAGACATATGTGCACGGTAGTTCATAGGTACAATAAAGAAGAAGAAAACAGTTTATTCTCTCGTTAGTGACGGCTCTCAAGAGATAGGTTACACTGACTCACTAGTTCGTGATAGTTCAACGTTGAGTTAGATCAATAATTCTCTATTCGCCCCAAACTATTTTTATCACTTCGGATTCCTAAAATAGTGAAAAATTATGCCAGTTTGCGAGCAATACAACACCTGCAAGATTTAGTTCCATCTTGAACGTGAAACTTTGCGTTCAGTGCAGTATGAGAAGCAGCACGTGTGACTGGTAATGCGAACGCCTCGTACTTCCCGATAACCGCACAGTAATGGGTCACCAAAAGTTACTGTTTATGCAAAGCCATGCATTTTCAGACGAAAGTGCTCCTTACGTCCACCGAGCAAATGACAGCGACGCAAAATGAGAGGCAAATGACACGAACGATTTATCAGGACTGGCACGACAACATTTATCCACGTGTAAAACTTTTAGGGGACGCAGTTTGGCATCAAAGTATCTTCGATTCCCCTAGAAAAATGCATTGCTTGTTAATGCTGCACTACACCGTACTTGCCTCAATTTCTTATGGATTTGAAGGAAATCATTCAATCCTACGTCTACTATGCTCCCACATAGACCCCGTACTGATACCCGTTTTCTCACCTCTGTTTTAACCAAGGATTCATAAATTTTAAAGAAATCATCCCACGCCATGTCAACCTCTCACCTCCACGGATGACCTAAAAAGAAATTACTTAGAATCGTGTCAAAGAAAAAACCTACAACGGCTTCTTTCATATAAATATATACGTGAGTCATCTGAGTATACTCTGCTCACTCCTCGACGGCATGATCGCATCATTTATATCTATATCTTTTTGCGGCTGTCAGCTTAATGCTCGCTACATTATCTATGACTGTAATACATGTAGGTAATAATGCTGCCCCTAGAGTCATAACTCCGCTAATATTAGGTAATCAATAATTACTGGAGGTGACCACACATCTTCGGCACCTTCTCTTAACGTTCCTAACCATGACAACAGAGCGCTGTTTACCGCTCGCTTCTGAGCAGGCATCCGTCACGCCAATGCTTGGTGTTCATTAAGATATAAATCTTACATGCGTGCAATCACCAGCTCCCTTGTGTGTCCGGCTCATCAATCATTCTCTGGACTGACCTAAGCTGGTTGGGTGTGAAGGTTTTACAAGAAAGAGACGAATCAAAAATTTTTATTAACCCAAGCTAGTTGAGGTATCAATGTTATTTAAAGTTATTGCGAAAATATAAAAATCAGTAGTTTTCTAATTACCTAAGCTAGTTGAGACATAAAGGCCACACAGTACTCAAGGAAAATATAGGCATCTGTATTTTTCATTATGCTATTACGCCAGTTGAGATGTGGAGATTATTTAGACGGTATGGAGTAAATCTACAGCATACATCAGCGTATTACTAGATGTACTGACTAAAACTGGTTGAGGTGTGAAAACTGTGCAGAGGTCATAAGAACAATTCAACTATAAAGTAGAAATTTTTCTGGATTTACGGAAGGGATTTGGGTGTCAACAAAAGACAGGAAATAGTGCACATGATATCTCTCTGACACTTTAGTTGCTAGTTAGGTATAAATTTTAAAAAAGAGCAGTGACAGGAATTACGGAGATCAAGTTTTATTCAATAGAGTTTCAAGATGCAAAGAAATTTCGTTAAAACAATTGACGTTGGCTGCAGTGCACAAAAATGCCTCTTCGTATCAAGTTGATTTTTCTGCAGAGCCGATGGTCCATGTCAAAATTAGCTCGAGCGTTTTACTTTCATTTTTGCTTAGCTATATTAGAGGTGCATTTAAAGAAGTGAGAAGCTTCAAGGCAGTGAATCACAGATAAATTTCATGTTTTTGCATCCTTAACTTTCTTCTACCTCCAATGTATGTAGTTGGGCTACTCTACGTTAATATCAGCGACTTTTCCTCTACATCTGTCGTCCAATATTTAACGTATTGTACCCTCGTTATGATTATATGTTTNTTCATGTTTTTGCATCCTTAACTTTCTTCTACCTCCAATGTATGTAGTTGGGCTACTCTACGTTAATATCAGCGACTTTTCCTCTACATCTGTCGTCCAATATTTAACGTATTGTACCCTCGTTATGATTATATGTTTCATCACGTACGCTCAACTCATTTCTATTTAATTTAAATAAAACAGCATTAATAAAATTTCAGATGAGAGCAAAATTTTTCTACCTATATAAAAGTGGCAATAATTTCAGCTGTTCTTTGTTTGCAGGTGTTGAGCGCAAGTCGGCGAATTTTTTTTTTTTTTTGCTATAAATTTGTCCCTATAGTTGTAAAAATAACTATTAGGTACTACAATTCAGGTGGTACAAACAATGTAAAAATATAGCCGTTTCTAAAGCAATAAACAATTTTAATACACATGCCAAAGGTGCTGGTATTGATCCATTAGTACGGTGCGTAGAATGTTGCTTCGAAGAAGGCCCGGCCGCACTATCGTCTCTCACGACGATTTGTGTGCGTGTTTGTGTACGCAGATCGTGTGCGCATGAGCGGCGTTCACGTTGGTGCGCCGCGCTGCCCACTGTATCGCTGATTAAGTTGGGTTAGGTTAGGTTAGGTGAGGTTAGGTAACGTTAGGTAACGTTAGGTAACATTAGGTAACGTTAGGTAAGGTTAGAGAGGTTAGCTTGGGTTAGGTTGGGTTAGGTAAGGCTAGGTTAGGTTAGAAGGTTAGGTAAAGAGGCTAGGTTAGGTTAGGGAAGGGAAGGTTAGGTTTATCTAGGTTAGGTTTGGCTAGGTTAGATTTGCCTAGGTAGTGTTTATTTTAGTGGTGGCGCGCGCAGGAAAGCTTACGTGAACGCAAAATCGCCGTGAGAGACGATAGTGCGGCCCGGCCTTACAGGGACGAAATCTGACGTTTTGTTGCTTAATGTGTAGAACAAACGCACTGGTAATGGCAGTGGAGAGGTGTTAACAGAGGCTAGTGTATGGGCGGCGTGATCGATTGGGCTCCAAATTTGAGCCTTCGATGCTTGACACCAGACTGGCGACGCAGGAACGGAGAAACTCCATGAGGTAAACAAACCCCCACGCAACCAGCCCAGCGGGTGGAGAAAACAAAAGAATAAAAAAAGAAGATCCGAGATCACAGAATAGCTCTGTNCACAGATAAATTTCATGTTTTTGCATCCTTAACTTTCTTCTACCTCCAATGTATGTAGTTGGGCTACTCTACGTTAATATCAGCGACTTTTCCTCTACATCTGTCGTCCAATATTTAACGTATTGTACCCTCGTTATGATTATATGTTTTATCACGTACCCTCAACTCATTTCTATTTCATTTAAATAACACAGCATTAATAAAATTTCAGCTGAGAGCAAAATTTTTCTATCTATATAAAGGTGGCAGTAATTTCAGCTGTTCTTTGTTTACAGTCTGCGAAATTATTTTGCTGTAAATTTGGCCCTATAATAGTAAAAATAACTATTAAGTACTACAATGCACGTGGTACAAATAATGTGAAAATATAGCCGTTTCTAAAGCAATAAACAATTTCAAATAAACATGCCAAAGGTGCTAGTATTGAACCATTAGTATGGTACGTAGAATGTTGCTCCGACGAGAGCACAGCCTTACAGGGACGGAAGCTGATGTTTTGTTGCTTAGCGTGTAGAACAAACGCACCGGCAATGGCAGTCGAGGGGTGTTAACAGAGGCGAGTGTATAGGCATGCTTGACTGGGCTCCAAATTTGAGCCTTTCATGCTTACCTTGTTCGAAAAATCAGGCATGTGAGCTACCTTCGACTGACTTACTTGAATTTCAGGCTTTGACCCTCGGTCGGTTACCCTTGTGGCCTTCAGAAGTTTAATGTTTCTCCTCGTTATGAAGTTTTCGCAGGTTCAACATAATTGCGTTGCTTCTAACACTCGTAACGCGCTTCAAAGTGACAAAATCAGAGTTGCTGTCTAAAGTTTCAGACAATTCAAGCCTCTACTGCTTAATTTTGACGCCAAATCGAACGTGTCCCATGTATACTTGCAGCCCATCTACGAGAGTAAAATAAGACAGGAGATTTGGGACCTAAATGCATTTCTTACTCCTACTCCTGGACCTCAAATGAAGTGGCTGTATGTTCACATCTCGGGCCACTTATTTTTCTTGAAAAGTTCAATTATATTTTGAAAAATTCACCTCAAGATACCGCATTGGAAAGTCATCAGCATTTATCCGATGTCTGCGATTATAAAATCAGTGGCATCGGATAATCAGCTGGAAATTATTTCCGATTGGTTATTTCGAGTTACTCTGTTGATGGTTGTACTAATAACTCGCTGCTGACTCTCCCACTGATCACGGAATAGAGCAGTACTTCTACGCATGACGAGCAGGATGTATAACACCACCTGGACCTCGTCCGAAGAACTGTCAAGAATCAAGGCAAGATTCCGTACTGTTTAAAACACCTGTTGTTTTATGGAAAGTCTATTAGATATTCTATTAGATAAATCTAACAAGTCTGAAATACAGTACCAAATATATACCATAGTACCTGTTTATAACACAAACAAAGTCTTCGTCACGTGTGGTGCAGAGTCCAACAATAAAATAGAAAGCTTAGTAAGCCAGAGGTCTTTGTTCCTTTGTTTAGGAGCCGTAAAAAAATCGAGAGAATTGCGCTTTGTGTTGCACTGCACCATTCATTTTGTACATTTTCCACAGTGTAGATTTCGCGTGCCATTCAGCAAGTAAAATTACAGTACCGTTTTAGTTATTCGTAATAGGTGCAATAATTACTACGAGACATCTATGGAAACATAATTCCATAAACCATGCATGGAGTTCATCACACAGTGTCACTGGACCACATGCATCAGTTTTAGCTGACGTATTAGGGAACAAAAAGGGCAACCTGATATTGTGGACACGATTCCCTGTTGTAAATTAATGTTACTTTACTCATTGATACTCCCAGCGTACGACGTACCTTAAATAACACACGACGGCAGTCAATAATAACATGAACACAGTGCTTCAAAATTGATGACAAATAATAACTTAGCCAATTACCGATGATAATGATGGACAACCAACACACGTCTACGTTTCGTCAACAATCACGGCAAACAACAACAACAATCTACCCATTTCGTTAACAGTGACGGCAAATAAACATTTGTTACTGTGCCATAAGAATGAAGGGCGGATGAAGTGCATAGCCCAACTTAGGCCTAGGCGAGGGCATAACGCTCCAGTGATCATATTGCGCATTATCACCTCGTGGCAGTATTAATTTTAATACTTCGTCGATTGAAAACTACTCTTTAAACTATTAATAAACCACTGCGTTAAATTGTGTCTTGCCGGTTATGTTAACTCATTATTGCACTACATTCAAAAAAAATAAATAAATAAAAAGTACATAAGGTTAGCTTTAGCTACTGTTATCGGTAGAGGACTTCTTTATGTGATTTTCGTATATTTATATGCACATCTGGTTAAGAATAATATCATATTGTAAGTTTATTATATTTTTTTACATCTATTCTTTACAATCATCGCAGCTTAAAAAATGATATAATTTCCAGTTAAATTGAATAATTGTCCTGAAATAAAATCATACTGAGATTATACGTTGGTGCTAGATTCCATGTCTTTCAGTCCTATAGGTATTAACGATCATAAGTAGAATGCAGGGGTTGTTTCCTATAATGCATCGGTGTAAAATCAAATTTAATATTTTTTTAGTGTCTTAGCCTGTTCCAAATTTTTAGCAGTGAACAGCTCGGCAATAGCATCTTTTTGCGCACATGAAACACGTTATGACCGGCTGCCCTGCTTTTTCAGCACAAACTGTCCGTTATCTATACGACTGTTGTTTTCATCAGCTCACTATTTTCTCAACATCAGCTCTGCCGAGGTCAGAAACGTTCTCATGTGCGTGACCGATACCAACGGCCTGTCAGAGAACCTTCAAGTATTAATATGATTATATAAATAAAAATATTTCTTAGCAGAAGAGGAACTTTAGCAAAAGGTCGGGATCAATCCCGATGACATGAGGTTTTTTTGGTGAATCAAAGGTAGAAAATGGGAAAGAATTTACCAAGAATATTTTGAGTAACACACATAAATGTGGAGTTCTTCAGACAAGCATCACAACTAATACGTAGCGAAAATTCAAGCAGAACATGAATGTATTTTAGTCCATAAGAAAAGTACATTCTTAGCCTAATCGCAAAGAAATTTTGGGCAAAACAGCAAAATCTCATAAACAGTCAATTTAAAAAAAGCATTCTTGCTTTGCTAGAGATCAAATGTTGAAACGCAGTATGCTTAAAACTTCGTTACATAACAGCCTATCACAAGACAGAGAAGGTAGTTTAGAACCAGTACATATATCGCAATGAAATTATTTGCAGAAAATATCAAATGTGCCACCACTAACGTGTTAGTAACACGTAGCATATGGATGTTACATACAAATAGAAAAAGGAAATAAACTATTCCACCAAAATTGTAGCATGTCGTTGCAGAAGTTTTTGTGACAAGAAACTATGCAACACAATAAAATGCTGAAGAAAGCTAGATATAAATATATCGTAGGTGTCGACAAATTTCATTAAGGACAACGTTTCGGGAAATTATTTCCCATCATGAGAACTTCAGAACTTATAAACTACAAATAATGCCTACAAAGACTTTTTTTTAATTTGCATGAACTAAGTTTGGACATGATATAACAGGAGGAGGACGTAAAAGGCAAATGACTACAGTGCGTAGTGAGAGTCCTTATATAAGCGTCGGAAGGTATGGGAAACGGAGGGAAACAAGCTAGTACAGTCAGAGGCAAAAGCGTCAGTCATGGATCGTGACGAGGGGTACGGCTGACGTCATTCTGTTGAGGCTATGTTTTGTTTTATGGGTGTATAGTGATTCTAGAGTTGTGAGTTCTATTGAATTAGAATAAGCTATGATAGAGAAGTCTTTCCTGCTAATTGGATGGTTGTTTTGCTCTGCATGAAGGCAGGGAGCTGAATGTGCAGGTTTTGCTAGTATAAACCTGTTCTGCTTGATATACCTAAATGTTGGTCAAAGCGGCCTTTGAACTGCTGTCCAGTACTGCCGATGTACAGAGCTGAGCAGCTCGTGCAAGAAAATGCGTAAACAACACTGAACTGGAGGTTTGTGGGAGGTTTGAATTTAAAATAGGATCCTAAGGTAAATGTGTTTTTGTAGGAGAACCTAAAGTTTATGAGCGGATAGGCCTCGGAGAGGAAAGCTTTCAGGGAATTGACTTTATCTACAGTGGTTTTGCTGTACCATGGGAGGGAGTGGAAAAGTCTAATTTACGAACGGTAGGTTTAGTTATACCGGGATCGAATAGTTTGTTAAGAAATAGTTTGCAGTAGTGATCTACAGTAAAAGGTGGTGTGGGTAGCCGTTATTCTTGAAAAAGGTTCGGAGAAAATCTATTTCATTGGAGAATGCAAGATAGGAGGAGGATATATGATATGCCCTAAATAGTATAGTTTTTGTAGCATTTATTTTAAATTGATCGTAGCAATGACTAAAGAAGCTAGTTCCAAGGCCCGAAAATGTCGGTTTCCTGTAAACTCTGGTGGTTCGTGCTGAGTCATGCTTTGTGACAATGGTATCTAAATAAGCAACAGAATCATTTGATTGATTTTCGGCATTGACCTTTAAGTTGGGATGCTTAATATTTAAATATTGTATATATATATGTATGAAACTGAAAATAAGAAAAGTATCATCTACATAGCGTTTATAGTGGATGGGTTTCAAACTACACGGAAAATCGTTTAGCCATATTGATTCGAAATGGCATAAAAAGATGTTGGCTAAGGTGGGGGCGAGCGGGGAGCCCATAAAAACTCCGTCGATTTGTTTGTATAAACTGTTATTAAAATTTTAAAAATCTTTGATGGCCAAACTAAGGAATTTTCTGAATTTAGGTTGGTCCATATTGTGGAACAGGTCATTGTTATCAAACATTTTATTGCACATAATGTCTATGGTTTCGTCAATGGGTATATTAATAAACAGGGAAGTGATCTCAAAACTAGATAGGTAAGCACTGGGTGATAGTAGAAGGTCTTTGATTCCGTCTTTAAATTCATAAGAGTTACGCAATGTGTATTGATTAGTGGTCAAATGTTCAAGTAGCGGAACGAGAAATTTAGCAATTGGATGATATGGGCATTATATGCAGCTAAAATTGGTCGCAAAGGGATATTGGTTTTATGTACTTTAGGGAGACCGTATATAATTCCAGGTGAGGCGCCAGAGTAGTAGAGAGAACTGTAAGTCGATTTAATGATGTCTTGATCTAGCAACTTTTTCAAAAATCTATGGATTTTATCTACTAATTCAAGAGTAAGTTTCAAAGGGTCGGTATGTTTATCGTAGTGGGTGAACTTTGCTGTGTCCGTTAAAATGGTGTTCATTTTTTGATCGTATTCATTCCTATTGATAATCACGACTCCTCTCCCCTTGTCAGGCCTACAAACTACAACCGAATTATTTTTGCTAAAATGCGATAAAAGAGATAGAGCAGTTTTTGAAACTATAGGAGAGAACGGATTGCTGTGAGAAGTGTACAAGTTATTGTAAATTTCTTTTATTTTGTTTTTTTTACTGCGGCAAAGGAAAATTTAGGACTGAGTGATTGGAATTTCAGTCTACTTGCGAGGTTCTCGAAACTGATGAAATATCTATAGTAATTAGATTTGAATACAGGCAGGCAAAACTCCAGACCAAATGACAATAAAAATTTCAGGCGTGGCTGTAGGGTTAAGTTGGAATAATTGAAAATGACGTTACCCGGGTTGCCAAAAGTTAAGTTAGAGGATGCGTCTAATGTGTTTAATTTTTGGCTTTGAACAGTTTTCATTACATCAATAAATTTCCTATTGTTACGGTGTACAAAATGAATTAAACTGAGACTATCAAGAAACGAGAAAGAAGTTTTAATTTGCGATATAAATAATAGTTTGATGAGTTGGCATGATTTGTAATGTTACTATGCTGGGTTTGGATTTCAAGGTCTTAGAGCTTGAACTGCCATTTTTGTACAGTTGGCTATTTTGGAGTGATTGTCTACACAAGCGAAAACCAAGAAAATTAAGGATAACCTGGTAAGTTAAGTCTTTAATGGAATTAGTCGACACCTACGGTATATTTATTTTATGATATTAGCCTTAGTTCAATAAAGCTAGATATTGTTCCTAATCATCTGCTAAAAAAAAAACTGTCGGCATCAAATACATCATGCTACTGTGCTACAGATATCATATGTAGGCCATCAAGAACTGCATTCCAATTACCAACAGATGTATTCTTAGGAGCAACAACACAAAGAAACCAAGTGCAGAAATAGCTGGGGATCACAGGGAATAATCAACAATATGGACGTAACAGATTCTCCGCAAGCTCAAAAGAGCAGACGGCTCTTGTCTCAGTCGGTGCCTCTATAGTCTGCCATCAGTTGATTAAAACTGCAACTTTGGTGTGAACTGCAGCGGAGAGGCTGAGGGCTTGCGTGATGTTTACGGGGAACCAATAGCGAAAATGAAATATTTAGGCAGTCTGAAGCCAAACTATCTAATTAAAAGCATAAATATAATGAACACTGTTAGTAGGGACCCTATATACGAACAGTATCATGGGTACTATTGGTTCTACCTCTTTTTATTAGCAACATTCTCATAACATAAAAAGTATTGTATAGGTACAGGTGAGTCAACGTTCTCATTATTAGCACTATTATCTAAAAAAAACTTTTGCATAATGGCTCCCTCCCAATGCTATGTGTATGCACAGTTTCAATTGGATTGATTAGCTCCAGACTTCCTAAATATTTCATTTTCGCTATTGGTTCCCCGTAAACATCACGCAAGCCCTCAGCCTCTCCGCTGCAGTTCACACCAAAGTTGCAGTTTTAATCAACTGATGGCAGACTATATGTAGAGGCACCGACTCAGACAAGAGCAGTTTTCTTCTTTGAGTTCGCGGCGATCTGTTGCGTCCATATTGCTGATTATTCCCCGTGATCTAGCGTTATATTATGCGCTTGATTTTGCTGTGAGGTTGCTCGAGAGAATACCTATGTTAGTGACAGGAATGGAACTTGTGATGACCCAAAAACATACGCATATTTCAGTTGTGCAAGCTGAGGCACATTATGTATCTGAATTTGAAATCTTGTCGTCTGAACAGATATTTAACAACATCAAGTTTTGTTGTCACCTTTTATTTTGAACTAAAGCTAGTATCATGAAATAAATATATCGTATTGTCGACAAATTTCATAAAAACTTTACGTTTCGGGAAGTTAAATTCCCATCCTCAGAAGTTATAAATCTGTAACAGACAAAGGATGAATACTAAAAATGTTTTATTTGGCATGAACTAAGCATGGGTGTTGGCATGAGGGGACCTAAGACGCGAATGACTGCAGTGCGCAACGAGGGTCTATTTATAAGCGTCGAACAGTATGGGAAGCGGGCAAACACAGTTGGAGGCAAAAGTGTCAGTCATGGGTCGTGACGAGCGGTACAGCTGAGGTCATTATGTTGAGGCACTTTTTTGTTTTATGGATATATAGTGATTCTTGAGTTGTGAGTTCTATTGAATTAGAATAAGCTATGATAGAGAAGTCTTTCCTGCTAATTCGATGATCGTTTTGCTCTGCATAAAGACGGGGAGCTGAATGAGCTGGTTTTGCTAGTGGTAAACCTGTTCTGCTTGATATACCCAAATGTTGGTCAACGCGGGCTTTGAAATCTGTTCAGTGCTGCCGTAGTACAGAGCTGAGCAGATCGTGCAAGAAAAGACGTAAACAAAACTGGACCAGAGGTTTGTAGGAGGTTTATCTTTGAATTTAAAATAGGATCCTATTGTAAATGTATTTTTGTAAGAGAACCGAAAGTTCACGTGCGGGTAGGTCTCGGAGAGAAAATCTTTCAGGGAATTCACTTTATCGATAGTGGTTTTGCTGTAGTGTGTGAGGGAATGGAAAAAGTCCAATTTACGAACGCTAGGTTTAGCTATGCCCGGATCGAACAGTTTGTTAAGAAATAGTTTGCAGTAGTGATCTAAAAGGTGGTGTGGGTAGCCGTTGTTCTTGAAAAAGGTTCGGAGAAAATCTATTTCACTTGAGAATGCTAGATACGAGGAGGATAAATGATATGCCCTATATAGTAGACTTTTCATAGCATTTATTTTAAATTGATCGTAACAATGACTAAAGTAGTTTGTTCCAAGGCCTGAGAATGTCGGCTTCCTATAGACTTTAGTGGTCCCCTCATGCCAACACCCATACTTAGGTCATACCAAATAAAATATTTTTAGTATTCATCCTTTGTCTGTTATAGATTTTAAAACTTCTGAGGATGGGAATTTAACTTCTCGAAACGTAAAGTTTTTATGAAATTTGTCGACAATACGATATATTCCTTTTATTTTGTTACAATGTGTTTTGCAGAAAAATAGCTGCAAGGGTAGGCTGTAACTTCACAAAAATAGATACATTATCGTTTTTTAACGGTATGTACTAGCCATACATTTCATCTTTCTGGTACAATATTGACGACTTTTTGCTATTTTCTGTGAATGATTTCGTCTTGATATTGTGCTTCTAAATGCCTTTCCTGTCGTGTGACGGGCTCTTACATAACGAAGTTTTAATCATACAGTGTTTCAGCTAAGCATATACAGACAATGTTTGATTATTTGATAACGATATTAGCATAAGTTTTCAAGTAGATTAGTTGCAATGCCTTGCTGTATGTTGAGTAAAACTTAGTTGCGATTAGGCTTGGAACGAGCCTTTCCAATAGAAATAGAAGATATTCATATTCTAATGAATTTTCTCTACATATTAGCTGTGATGCATCATCTGAGGCTATCTACATATATTTTATGCGTATTTTTAATAATAAAATGGGTAATTTCTTTCCCATTCTGCCTTTGATTTAACGAAAAAAATACCTCATACCATCAAAATAATATCCAAGCTGTGCACTGCCTCTTCCCAAAGTGCCTCAGTCTGCTAAGAATCGTTTATATATGCGTGTATATATGTATAAACTACATATATATGAATATCCGAAGCTTCTCTGACAAGCAGTTAGTCTCGGTCACTCAAATGTAGAACATTTCCGCCCACACGAAAGGTGACTTTGAGAATATAGAGAGCTGATCAACCCCGACTGTATATAAATAACACAGTTTGTGTTTTAAAAGCGGGGGAAGCCGGTCATAGTATATTTTGTGATAAATGTTTCTGTTGTTAAGCTCTGTATAGAAAAAAGGGAACCGGGTGAGGGAGGAGCTAAAATAGATCTAATGCAATTTATTTTTAGCTGGGACAATGGTAACAATATGGTTGAAAATATACCGCACAGCAAGATGTCATGGAAACTCCCTCACCGTCGTGGCAATTACATTCTATTTAGCCCCACTCTTCATATGTACCAAGCTCCTGCTATTGACAACTGGCAATCTAGTCTAGCATCAACGAAAGAACGAGGTATGAGAGGTCAGAGGTGCCAACAGGTGAACAAGCTGAAGCAGTCACAAAATCAGGGGCGTCGATCTTTGCGAGGTCAAGATATTTTCCATCATTTTGTGCGAAGATATGAAAAACTTGCTTATACAATTAGATAAGGTACTATGCCCAAAGCGGCTTTACCGTGACTATCAGCAGGATACGCTGATTGCGACAGCTCCCTATCTGGCACGTTCAATTCTCTTGTAAAATAAAGGCTATTTTTTAGACCCGAACTTTAACAGAAGTCAAAGTACTCAGAAAAGACAGTCATTTATCCAGTCATCAGTTGCCTGCAGCTGATATAACAAGAAGAATTAAACATTGCTTCGACGGCCACAAATCCTAACTATTGGCTACTGCATGTGGCCTCGTGGCAAACATGTTCATGCTTTGATCGCCGGTATGCAGAAAAAGGCCACCTTAACACAAACAACCAGATACGAAATCCAGGTCCAGATCCACGTGGCCTGCGTAGAGGGGAACGAAATCCCTCCAGGAGAATCTCTGCATCGAGCGAGCTGCCTACCAGTTGCAAGCACCTCTGCTCATCGACACCACGGCATATCACTGCGAGCTCATTTAGGCTCGCACTGAAGCCTATACATTAGAGGTACACGACCATGGTAACAAATAGAAAATCTCAGCTCTGTATGCTATTGGCTCAGTCTTGCACTTCCACCTTTCATGCGTTTCTTGCATATACAGTAAAACGTGACATTGTCACCGAACAAATGTAAAAAAGGAGCTTGATTTATTTATTGTTAAGCCAGGATATGCGGTGAAAAAGAAAATTTCATCAAGCATTACTATGGAAAAGACTTTTATATTCTTTAACTAACTTGCAACAATGGATAGCATTTACTTTTTAAAGCCACTTCACATATTGAGGGCTGTGCAGCACATGCATGGCCAAGCATGAAGGCGTCTTCACCTTGGCATTTTTCCCATGATATCGTCAGCTGCCTTCAACTTGGGATTTTGCAAAGCGTTCGAATAAATGAAATCATGAACGAATACGATACAGGTGTATGTACAAAAATCGTTATTTTTATTGTATAAGCGATTATAGCATACAACAATGAAAACCATTCACAGTCACACACAGTAAAATGACCCGATTGATGTCAGTTCGCTACTTACATATATGAACTTAGTTTTAATTCGTAAATTCCAGATTGAATAGATAGCTGTCTTCATTTAATTTTCAATACTTTCTAACCCTAAGACCAGTAGTGTTGCTATTAAAACATGCTGGCTGCGAACTGGTATCAATCGGGCCATAGTACGCACAGTGACCGTGATTGGTTGCATCTGAGGTTTTCTGAAATATTTATGAAAAGTTTGGCTTACGTATGGGTTGCTGATTGCATATTATTAAAACTGGAATAAATATCAACTGTTTTTTAACACAATCAAAACTTTCTAACGAAGTGCTAAGACGTTGAGAAAAATCCTAAAGAAAGACCTAACTTAATTGCGCTTGGCCACGCACTGCACTGTCCTCAATGTGAACTGGGCTTTAGGCATAAAATATCGAGTTCACCGAGCAAAAATATTTATATGATGTCATCTTTTCTGGCTAGAAAGATCTTGATACAAGAAGGCGCAGCAAAAGAAAAAAAAAAAAGAGCCGTTACACGTTCGCTCTGCTGATCACCAACTTTTGTGAGGCACTCAGAAACTCATGTCGTGCTGCAATAGTTGGAGAATTCTTGCTCTCTGCCGTAAAAAATAGCGGCAAGTTCTATGAAAGCACATGTAAGACAGCATACATACCATCACTCATATTTACAAATTATTTTTGCCAGTAACGGCAAATTTTTTACAATTTTCGAATATTGATAAATCATATCTTGTCTCAGATTTCTCCAGTACCAGTTCTATACAGGTGAGTTATATTTCTGCTGTTATACTTACATGATAGCTATATACAGTATACCGTTTACAAAGAAGCGAACAAATACACAGGTAAACTATTGATTGCAAACGTGACTGAAATTCAGCTAAGTTAGGGGGAGGAAGGTTACGCTGTCTCAAACGGGCAAAAAGTTTTTCAAAGCACACAAAAAATCGGTAATAATCTAATCTAAAAACTGGGAGACGAAGATCCAGACCAAAAGCCAAAAGAGTCTTTATGCGGGGAGGAATAGAGACCAGTTTTTAGATTGAGTGAACAAGATAAAAGCCAAAAGAGTCTTTATGCAGGGAGGAATAGAGACCAGTTTTTAGATTAGATTATTACCGATTTTTTGTGTGCTTTGAAAAACTTTTTGCCCGTTTGAGACTTCATACACAGATAATTATTATACTGTTTCGTTTTGATTTTTCCTAATGCTAATTAAACTTAGATTAGCTCTGCTCATTACATCGACGGACTAAAACCAATTCGTTCTCTTTATGCGACTGAAGTCTGTCACTCGACCCACAAAGAGACCCAACAATGGGCTCATCACTTTCAGTAACAAGGCCGACAGCCGCCAGAGGTCGCAGAGTCGGGGACGTATTTACTCGCTTGATAGACGCCGAGTTAACGGTCACGGAATACGGTCTGTGGCTTGCGTGACCCGAGCGCCACTTGGATACGCAGCATGACAGGCGCGGACCGAGCACACCATGGAAGATTTTAGCTCACCGTCGTTTCTAATATGCACGAGCACTGCTCTGTACAGTCAATTGTGACATCGAAAATTTGTAGAAAAGGAGGCTCAGTTTGCCAATTCGGATATGATAGTGTGTGTAGATATTAGCTTCCAGAGTGCGACAGACAGACGAGAAGTGATGAAGCTCATACCCAACGTGGGTTTGTATATTATAGAATTGTTTTACATTTGGATCTTTCGTTTCACTCTCTGACAAAAAGAGATGGGCGAAAATTAGGCCAGGTTGGAGACTGTGGCGATCCTTCCTGTCACGCCCAGTTGAAAACCGCTAACATGTTATATGCCAGGTCACACATGACAGCTCTGAGTTCAAGATGCAGAGATTAAGTAGATAATCAGCGAAGGAAAAAGATGCACTAGCCTTCAGAGTTGATCCATGATTATGAGCAAACAAAACACGGGCTTCGTTGCAGTAATTATTTTCGGCCAGTTACTTTTTTTTCTTTTGACGATACAGTATCAGCCTTTCGTTGCAGCGACAAATTTGCCTTGATGTAATACCTATGTGTTTCAAAGATACGAACATACGGTTCATGTTTCAAGCGCTGCTTGACTCTCTAATAAAAACTCAGAGTAAGTATATGCTAAAGCGCGCACGTCTGCTAATTCCCACTCAAGCCAGCGTGCCTATTTGCCGTCTTCCGGCTGGTGGCGTGGAGAAGGGGAAGAAGGTGTTCAGTGTCAGGCTCATGCTGTTCTTACACAGTCTTAGCTGCACTTACTGTCCACGCCTACTAAAAGTTAAATTTTCAGTTTTTTAGAAAACTCGACATATATAGCTCTCGATACCCAATTAACCAGCCATCTTAATTTCAGTCCCGTCTTGAAAGTCTATTTTTTGCTAGAAGTTTAAGCGAGCCCCCTTATGCTGATGTGGTGCAGGCCATTTAATTCCACCATAAAACGGTTCTAGGTATTTTCGCTGTGGGCCAAACCGTCGGTCAATTTCATTTCGCCGTGAGGGCATTTCGCCGTAATGTAATTCAAATGGCATGGAAATACATAAATTACACCCAACCACGCCTAACCTAATACGCTATCATTATTAGGAAAAGTTTCAGCTACAGCTTTTGACCCATATAGCAGCAGAAAGTCCCAGAAAAAAAGGATGATATAATGAAAAGAAGGAATAAAAGGAAAAATACAGTACCTTTAAATGTAATTATGCACAACATCACCGATTTAGTCAAAAAATATAATTCACATGAAAACTGCACATATTAAATAGTCATTTAATACGTTACGACAGAGTGACTAAAAATGAATAAAATTAATAATTTGACCCATTAGATAGCGTTTGGTTTGGCTAGTTCAATTTTTTAGCTAAAACATTTTTTAGTTTGTTTAACTTTTACTTAGGAATATGTTTAATATTGATAGATTCTCCGCTAATATGGACTTGAGCTATAAATGAAATAAATTGTTCAGTCGGGACTGTGTCTGTCACTATATATAGCAAATATGATAATACAGCAATGAAAAGAAATGGTGAAAGTGGTATCCAGCAGCTCAAGGGGAATTAAGATCTGATGTGAAGAACAATAATTAGCTACATTCTGAATTTTATGAGAAAATTATAGCATTACCACCATCACGACCGCTACTGTCGTCTCTGCTATTTCAACGCAATTGCTGCAAATACTGATGCTACTGAAACTGGAATGTATGGCATTAGCAATGGCCGGCTGAACTCTAGCTGGCGATAGCTTTGATAAGTTTATTACACACAGATAAACATTACAATAATGAAAACTTTTCGAGTTCAATATACGTACAGTAATATATCTGCGTAACCCATAGAAAAGTTGGGGAACTTTTTGGGTAACAAGTAGTAATTAGACTAATACAATTGCATAACATAATCTTTATACCGCTTTTTAAAGGCGTCATTAGATACAGGATCTAATAGTTGAGTTTGAATTCGATTAACAAGTGATATTGTTTGGAAAATAGTTGAACGTTTCTCTACATCAACACGCACATTTGGAAGATTGAGAATGGAGCGTCTCATCTCGTAGTTTTGATGGGGTATGAGTGATCCGTAATATTGTTGAAAGACAAAAGGATGGTTATGTATGAGTGAACGGAAAAACGTAAGAAGCGAATAGTTATACATATCTTGAAATTGCAACGTTAGTAAGTCGCGGTACATATTTATCACTACGATTTATCAACGGTATATTATTTCAATCTCGTTTCACGCGAAGTATTCGCCTTAGTATATTATTTTACACAACTTCTAATTTACGAATGAAACAATGAGGGGCTGCACCCCAAATGATAATATTTTGAATTAACAAGGAATACGCTAATGAATAATAACTTTGTTTCGACGAATCACGATTGCCAGTCTAGACAGCAGCCCATTTTCACACTAATGCAAACGGTATTTTATACTGAACACCTGATTAACATATTATATTGCGAACACCATAACAATTTCCAGTTCATACGTAACAACTGCTTAAAACGCAATGTAAACAACCTGTACATGATCTGCAACACACAAGATATGGCGGCAGCAAAACAATCATACAGAATCAAATAGCAACTATTTCTTACTGGATGACAACTATTTATTTCCTAATTAAATATAGTTTTATCTTGATGATCAATCACTAAAAATTACCTTTTTTAATTCAAACAGAAACAAAAGACAAAAAAGATTAGTTATGTTTGAATAAATAGTTTAAATCTTAATGATCAAGCACTAATTAACTTACCGGCGAAGTGACATCACGGTGACATATCAAGGCAAATGCCATCAGGGTGAAATGTCCTCACGGCGAAATACCCTCACGGTGAAATACCCTAACGGTGAAATGACCTACAGTGAATTGACCAGCGGCAAAAAGACCTGTCACGCATGAAACTCGTTGTCACTCAGTCACCCAGCCTGGTTGACCGCCGCACTTGGAGGTATTACGGTAGGGTAATTCCAGCCAGCTCCTACAGCAGCCGCTCAATTCCAGCAACGGTAGCTACGGCGCAGTCCAGTATAACTTTTACTTCGAGGATAACAAGGAATTGCTCCGCTACGTGTTGCCAGGCGAGAGGACTGTTGTACTGCTCAGGAGCACTGAAATTGGCCGAGCTCTCCTCTTCAGATTGTTAAAGTTACTAGTCGCGAAGTATGTTTTATAACCAAATTAATTCCCAAGTTTCTCCAAAAATAACAGAACATTGTAAATATTTAACCTTGATTTTAAATTTTATTGTCAGGTATTTCAGCAAAATCATAAAACAGTTAAGGTCCTCAAGTTGAGTTTATTCTTCCAACTAAGATGTAGTACTCGCTATACATTTAAATAAAAATCTCTTTCCTGAAATTAAGGATCCTGCAAGCTGTCAGCAAAGCTAAATATAATAAGATGCAGTCAGTGTTCAGTTGTTGACCTTAAAGAATGACTACCTGGCTCATATTGGCTGTACTATACTGTGTACAAAGTTTAGAACTGTATTCAGCTTTCCCATTATCATTGGAACTGAACCCGAAATAATTCTTAAATTAGAATTAAATCTATGACAGTTGAATTTATTGATTTGCTTTTTCAGCCGACCAATTAAATATTGACGTGGAAGGGAAGAGTGAAGTGAATCTGAGGGTCAATGAATCATACTTAGTAGTACAAACGTGCTGAACTTCTTTGTTTATCGTACTATGTGCAGCACCCAGTCACAAAGGTACGTGTCTCTTACAATTACGTTCATGAATGTTAGAAGAGTTGCGGAAGGAACGTAATTGACGCATCAGTTATTCATGCTAAATGCAACCGAAATGCAGCAGATCATGCACTTGGGATTTGAGTAAATTTAAACTTCTCAACCTTACTATAATCATTATTGTTGTTGTTATTATCGTTGTCGTTATTATTATGGTAGATTGGTTGGTCTTCCTATCGTGATCTAAAACATTAGACAGAAAAAAATTCATAAATTTAACATCATGGGGAGGGAGCCTTATCCAAACTTTTGAAATGTAAGTACTACTACTGTCTGAAGCACCTTTAAAGTTGTAACATAAAATTAGTTTAAAATCGTTTCACGGCGCATATGTATTTCTCTCGTTATTTTTGAGCTCGTGAAGCGAAAATTGAGGATAAATTCATGATGAAAAAGACGAGATATTTCTGAGAAGAAACCCATGGCGAACAGTTAATGATACCATTTTTTACGTAATTACTTTAGTTTCTTTCGTCAGCAATGATAGAGCAAACCACTAGTTACATAAAAGTTGCAAATAGTTTGGTGAGATATAAAGTTTTAGTGACTGTGTTACAAGTGCTAGATATGCCTTCCGCCTGCCCTCTCGCCCGTGTTACGGAAGTCAAGTGATTTCAGTTCGAGTCTACTGATTTATTTTATATTTTTGAAACATTCAGGGCGCATACGTTCGGCTCTTCAAAAGTCCATCTAAGCCAAGTCCAATCGTCCGAAATCTCAAACGGGTGCCTTGGCTTCTCCCGAGGGGTCTTTGGTTCACCCCGTTGAACAAAATTTTCGGCGGTATCATAACCGTAAATGAGTTACCCGTGGGGCGGCTGGAAACGGGAACATGTTCCGTAAAATAGAATTTCCAACCGGTTCAAGTGTAAATGGGTTGCTTTTAACACTTGTAACACGATTTTGAGTGGCGAAACCAACGCTCATGTCACAGGTTTCAGACAAGTGGGATTGGCTTAGATCGACTTGGACGTGACAGTCGAAAGAGCCTCTGATATCCCGAGCGTTCAGTGAAGCTCAGCCTTGCATCCCAATTGTAAAATTATATGCGATTATCCGATGTCTATGAGCGTATAGCGAGCAGCATCAGTTCATTTGGTCCATCACCTTAAGATTTCCATTGGCCAAGAGCACACCAGTTGACAAGAAATCTGTCTGAATGGTGAGATTATGCCGCCTGATTGTCCCATTCCTGGATAATTGTCCATATCCTGAGCTGAGAGGAATTAAGACAACAAACATCTCTTATTCCCAGATCTGCATCGGTGACACCCTATTTCCCCTTCCCTTTACAAAAAGAATAGAGCCTGATAACAAACAATCAAATAAACAGTTCAGAGTTTCTGCAAATGTAGAAACAAATTTTTCAACTAGTGTCTTTATGGCTCAGAGAAAAAAAATTAATCAAGGCATAGTGAACTAGACTTTGACACAAACATTAGGAATAAAGAGAAGTCTTTGCACAGAGCATCAAAGTCGAGCTTATTAGGGTTGCCTCGTCGAGAACTTTCGACAGAGAGTTAGCTTCATGAAAACAGGCCGAATAGTTCATTCTAGGGGAATGACTGAGATTTTGACCTCTCAAAATTAAGCAGTTAAGAATTGACGTCTGCAACTCGATGCAACGAGTCGAAACAGCGCACCTGTCTGAAGCTAGCTTAGCTCAACTTCGACAAACCTGCTAAATGACACCTAAAGCTTCACTTCAAGCTAAATATTAATGATGCTAAAAATTAAATCCTGTTATTCTTGGAACAAAATTACAAGCTTTGCAGCGCATACCTAACTGCTCAAGTTACTCCTCATTTGATTTTACTTTAATCATGCTAATGAAAGCGAAATCTCTGGATAATATTATGATTTTTTTGACCTGAAGATGTAGCGCAATTATTTTTTTTATCTGTTTTTTTTTTTTTTTTTTTTGCTGGGAATTTCGCACAGCAATTCTAATAGCTGATCAAAAGTAACTTTTTTCAGCTATGAATTGTTATGAATTACTAGTGCACGCAGCCCTTTTGTTGAATAAGTCATGAAATATGTATTTGAAAACATCTTACCATCCCATCGAAAAAAGTTCACACTACTTCAAAATTCACAAAGTCCACAAAGTCCACGAAGTTCACCAAGTGCACAAAAGAAACCAACAAGTGTTTCCGGGCACTGGTCCGGAAGTGATTATTGGGCCCTTAAGGGCCCAAGCATAGGACCTATGCCAAACCGTTTTTTTTTCAACCCACGGAACCTTAAAAAAAGAAGTCATAATCTATCCCCAAAATAAGGCTTCGGACAGACGGACGGACGTACTGAAAGACAGTTCTCCTATTATAGTATAGACTAGCTGTACCCGTGAAACTTTCACGGCTTTGCAAGGCCTTTCAGACGGTCCCGTGAAACTCTCATACTTGAGCATGGTAATGCCGCACTTATTCTACAAACCTGGGACTCGATATATTAAAACCATCCTGTTATTTTGGCTGATAATAATTCCCAGCACTGGCGTAGCCATGGGGCCGGGGAGCTTGGGAGGACGCACTCCATCCCAAAACAGTCTCACCCCCCCCCCCCCCCCCCCCCCCTCCTCCTC
>LQNS02278180.1:815999-828239 GCA_001587735.2 Parhyale hawaiensis | reverse complement strand
AGTAGAAGAGCCTTGAATAGGCACGTAAAGTTCAGGAAATGGGCCATGTAGCGGCCCTAGCACACTAAGGCACTTGCCTGTCCACCTTAATGTCGTCACACATTCAGCGAAATATCTTCTTTGCATACAGCAGCCCTGCCTGAGACGAAAATGAGGGGCTTGAGGTCACGAACTGGGCTTCTGGAATGGAAATGTAGATTTTATGGTAATGGTATTACCCGCAGCAGAGCGGTAATGACCGCAGCAGTTAGTTCACTCTAAGAGTCTGGCAAAGAATAATATGGTGATTGGCCTTAGGTATTTTTGTACTGAACTCTATCAGAAGATTGATTGACTTTACATGAGGTCCCTTGACTTGCCTATGCGGCGAAGATCACTGCGTCTTAGACGTTTTCTTTGCTTTAAGCTTGCATAGTTAGGTAGGCTTATCTTGCTTCTCCCATGGAATATTGTGAGTGATCTGTTTCATTTCATTACCGGTCCTTGGAAGCCCGGGCATGTATATTTTATGATAACAACTAGAGGGCCCACCCGTAAAATATGACGGCAAAAATTTTGTGATTGAGTTTTTTACTGTCCCGGTTCCCAGTATAGGTTTTGCTGTATTATAGGTCTCATCCCTGCAGGCCTGATCTTCCACCAGTGAAACGCAAGTTGTACAGCCATGAGTTTTGCGATAGCAAAATATCCCCTTTGCAAGATAAGGGGTGATTATCGGCTTGGAGTCGGGCAAACGTTAAGCTGCCCTAAAAAAATATAGTTCAGTCAAAATAATTCACTTAAAATGCCCAGGGCTCACCGTATCGTGGATATCAACTGATTGTTGAACCTTAAGCGTTGAAATTCGGCTGCGATACAAATTCAGTCCAAAAAGGCGCTTGCTCAGCGTGAAGATTGAACTGCTACGATATGATTCAGCTAATGAAAGGATAAGCGGAATGGATTATGCACGAAAGGAACGAAACCTCCAAGACTGAGCAGCGAGACTGAGCTTCTCTAACTGCTCCAACGGCCGGATATCCAGAGCACAGAATCCAGAGGCCGGAGATCCAGAGCTCGGAATCCAGAGGCCGGAGATCCATAGCCTTATTCCCATTCATCGGACCGCTACGCCCTCGAATTTCTTACTACCTTTTTCCCAGTCATCGGATCGCTACGTCCTTGAAATTACTCCTCTCTTATTCTCATAGCGTGACGGAGAGACGCACCAACATTGGAGCAAGCAAGCGACCAACAACTGTGTTTTATTATATAGTGGATATTAAAAACAATAATATGGGAGTCCTGCATGGTAATTCCTGTTTAGCCTCGGTGGTTCTCATCCGGAGAGCGGCGAAAACAGATTTTAGAAGCGTATATCTACCTTTTCTTTCTTTCACTGCATTTTGTTATTTAACTTTTAATTAAGGGAACTTTTACACAACCATTTTTCTGGGACTACCGTGTCTCTAAGATAAATCCGTAGAAATTTTTATCCATGCTTATGCGCTAATAACTCAAGGAAAAAATCACACAGGACCAAAAAATTTTATAGTTTATTTGTGAAACTATACGAATACACGTTTTATTCAAGATGATAGCTACCACGGCTCCTACACGCTTTCGAAATTCGGACACAACGCCAATAACGTCTGTTTTATCTCAATGACCCCCCATTGCCTGTTTGATATCCTTAACGAGGATTGTAACAGAGTTATGGGGTTAGCACGTGCTTTGGCTTCAATTCGCGATCAATTAAAACAATTTCATGGGCTTAGATCTGAGGATTTTGAAGGTCGAGTCTTTCTGCCAAAATTGGATTTCGAAACTCTTTAGCAGTGAAACAGTCTATCGCTCCGCAAGAGCGGGAATAGAGGCCTGTTGGAAGATAAACCTCTTATTTGAAGCTTTAACCTACTTCCATGGAATGTTTTCCGTTTCTAAGACGTTGCAGTAGGATTAGGCATTCACTTTTTCATCGTTGCGAAGAAATGAGTAAGGATATCACCCTCACTTGAAACAACTCACCTCTTCAAACCAATTTTTTTTTTCAGCATATATATAAGGAAATGCTTTCAAGTTTGAACGAAGAAGACATACCAAGGTCTTTCATTGCCCGGTGAACTTTAGGGAAGCTAACAATTCTTTTTTAGCCAATGTTGACATTGGAAAGGATGGATTGGCTTCAGTGGTTCTTTTGAGATCGGCCAAGGAGCGTAGTTTGCGAATATTATCTTTTTTTTAGCTGTGGGTAGCTATGCATTCTGGTCCAGTCTTATTAAAACCTTTAGAAACATCGTAAACTGCTTCCCTAGGATACTGGAGGGTTTTTGCAATCAAGGCTGGGTTATGCAATCTGGTCCAGTCTTTAAAAATCTTTAGAAACATCGTAATCTGCTTCCCTAGGATACTGGAGGGCTTTTGCAATCAAGGCTGGAGTGTGGCCCGCATGGCATAATCCACAGATTACTGAACATATGACCGCTTCATTGCGTAGTGTTTATATTAACAGCCTAAAAACCTTACTCTTGATTGTTCATATAACTAAGCATAAGTGGCGTAGGTTGGTATTCCCAATTTTAGAGTATAATCGGTATTACCGCCGTTTCAAAATTTGTTTGGATTTCTCTAAAAGACCCCGTATTTATTGAAGATCATAAGCATTAAAATTCAAGTAATAATGTTTTTTCTTTGAAAGGTCACTAAAATATCTTAGAAGCAGTTTCACTTTGTCACAGTACAGTATATAAAGTTGTTAATACATATCTGTTCTTTGGCTTAAGCTTTTCTACCAAGGTACCAAGTCCCTTGTCTACCTAACAAACTGACCTTATTATTTATTAATTGATTGTAGATTAGGCTTTTGTAATTGCCACAGTTTGGGATTATAAGCTATGTAATTAAATAAAAAGCTTGCTCAAATTCACTCCCCGTGTAACATGACGTTCACTGTAGTTTTATGACTTCGTTGGTGCATCGTGCTAAATTACAGATGAAACAATGAATTCTACATGAATGATAGATTTCTACAGCTGAATGAAGCAAAATTGAGTTGAATGAATGAATGTATTCTACTACAACCATCTTTATTTTAGCTGGATTCCACTGGAATGAAATAATTGTAGATTAATTCTAAATGAATGAATGACATCAATACGAGCAAACTGTTGAGCATTGATCGCCGTTGGCGTAGTCAGGGGAAGTTGGCAAGGTGTACCGGAAGCTCGCAGAAGTCATGTATGCATTAAAAGTTTATTGATTAGATCTCAGCAAGTAAGAAGCAGCAGTACAGATATCAGATGGGTGCTATGACTGTAGAGTGGGAACATTACCGTAAACTATCTAAAACCTGCAGAAATTCCAGAACATAGAATTGTTGTTCTTCATTTCTGCCCGCTTGTACTCGTATACGTATGAGGGGGCAAACCAAGGAGCTTCTACGTAACGTATAGAGGAGGGAGCCCTGCGGCCCATGCACAGATTCGCCAGAGAGTCAACCAGATCTCTTATGGCTGTGAGACGCGTTCATTAATCTCATTGGTGGAAGCGACGGGGGAGCAGTGAGTTTCACAGGGGAGCAGCAGACAAACCGAGTTGCTGATATGCGATTGGTGCATACGCGGCTGGCTGCAGCCATAAGCGACTATTTATTGATATGCGATTGGTGCATCGGCGACTGATTGACAGCCATAAGAGACTCTTGAGTTTCACGGACCAGGCTCCTCCCTCCCTCTTCTCTATAGAAGCTCCTTGGGGCAAACATTTCCCAATTGTGACTTTTAAAGTAAATTACCAATGTCCTGTGAGAAATCTTATTTTAAAGAAATCTGCTCCATCTTGCTCTTGAATGTGTATCAGTGATACGGATATTTTCATCTATCTAATATTGGAAGCGTAACCCTCTTCCCCCCCCCCCCCTCTGAGACGTACGTACATGCTCGCACCGTGACAGGCAACATTATTGAATGATAATGTAAATTAATAAAGTTTCTATTCTTCGGCAAAATCAATGAGAAGTCTTCATGGTATCATACCCTACCAATCGCCAATCATTAACTTCCGTAAAGAGTGGTAAGTGTCATCTCATCTTTGCTCTGCCCCAAAAACGGTGACGTCGAGAATAAGCTCACCTTGAAATTTGTAACAAATACCTGACGGCATGCGTCTATTTAATAAAAACCATATGATCCCCAAATCATGACCAACCCCTTTTCCTCCCTACCGAAAATAATAGTGATAGCTAAACTGATATTTCGAGTTGGTAAAACTTAGGTCTTTATATGCCTGTGATTCAGACAGCTGTACGAAGCGCCGCTTAAGTTAATACCTGAAGTTTCTCCATATTTATGCCGCAAATCCAATTAGCAAGATGGTGAGAACTACCGTTGATAAACAGGATTATACGTAACTGTAGCACTCCGAGAGCACGTACCTCATCCAAACAAGGTAATGTTGGTCCTGACAGTGGGATTTAATTTTATCATCACCAAAATTTTTCATTTGTGCCTCTTGACAGATTATTCGACAAAACATAACCTCCTTAGCGTAAATAATTACCTCCTCCGAGGAAGTTGTATTTCGTCGAAGTTTGTCTCTCTGTTTGTCCGGCTGTCACAAAAATAATTCAAAAAGTAGTAAGCGGATCTTTACGAAATTTACAGGGATTGTTCGGTGAGTTAGGAAAGTAGATTATTAACTTTTGGTGATGATCCGTTAACCGCTTTTTTGGTGTCTACCTCGTCTTTCTTGGTAACATAACTCGAAAAGTTATGGACGGATCTTCATGTAATTTGCATGAACAAATCACCAAATTTCTGTGATGATCTGTTTGTCTGTTTATCTCGATGTTTGTATTTGTGTTTGTCAGTAACATAACCCCCAAAAAAATTATGAACGGATTTCCATAAAATTTGCAGGGGTTGTCAGAAATGTTTAAGACACAAATAACCAATAACCAAATTGTGTGTTTTATTATATGTTTGTCACAATGTTTGTCAAAACTAACTCAAAGGGTTAAAGACGGATATTAATGAAGTGTGTAGAAATTATTAGAAATATTAATACACACAAATGACCAAATTTCAGTGATGATCGGTTCGTCCGTTTCAGCTTATAATGATATTTGTCAGAACATGACTCAAAAAGTTATGGATGGATCTTCAAGAAAATAACAGAAACTGTTACGGATGTTAAGGGACACGAATGATCAACTTTTGGGGATAATTAAAAATCCTGGTTTCAGGACTACTTTACTTTTTTCGTTAGAATTGTATTGTTTGGCCGAGATATGCTCTCTCAGAGTGCATCTCGAGTTACTACTAAAGTTAGAAACAGTTGCTATTATACAGTATTGATATTATCTTCGTTAGAGTGATAAGTGGTTATTAGTAATATCACATGCAGTGTATCACTCCGTAGTTCACTTAATAGTATGCGCTATAAATACGTCGCCCTTAACGGTTCACACTAACCTTAAGTTTTAGTAGCAGTGTCACTAACTGGAAGAAGAACGAATGGTTCTTTTAGGCAGTAAACGGTTAATGTAGCATGAAAAAAGCTTACGTCACTTTGCTAACCTTTCTTCATCTCTTTTCGCCGTGTTCCACACACACACACATCTATGTAGACGACAATAGCCACAGAGGGAGACAAGGAGACAAATTGTAGAGCACGTCAGGCATATTTTTTTTTTGTCGAACGTTCTTGATACTCGCTCCCACACTGCTGCCGGGATCGATAGATCATCGCTTGACAGACCTGGTACTTTGAGATCTTATACTGCAGGTGTTGTATCGGAATTATTTTTTGTGATTTGCTTGCATCTGCTGCCCACTGGGTTTTCTGATGGTTGTTTTTTTCAGAATAACATCGTTTCAGATTGTATTATTTTTTGGTGTATTCTCCCCATAATTTCTACCGCACTGTTATTGTAGACTTGCCTTTGTGCTACTTTGGAATTGTTTTTTACATGGTGTTACATTTCTCTACGTATACATGGGATTTGCTGCCTTGTTTTGACATTGATTTCGTATTTTGTACAATATTTAATGTTACAGGGGCAAGCAAGTTTCTGAATGCTTGTCTCGTACTTTTCTTCCGGTATTTTTTAAACATTTTTTTGAAGATTTTACTTTCATTTTCTCCATAGCTGACGTTACTCTGTAGGTGTTACCGTATTGTATGTATAGTTAAACCATTATAATTAGATGAGAAGCAGATGTGCCACCTATTGGAACCCGTACAGGTTGTAAGCTATCGCTTTCTGCACTTCTGTTTGTCTGTACTTAGTGTAGTAGCTGAAGTGTACAGGGAGGACTTAGTTTAAAAAACGACAAACATTTGTATTAGAGAAAATGTCAATTATTGCTTTCGTCAAACCGGTATCGTATTTACAGCTTCATGTGATGACCACTGAAATTTTCAAGATGTCATCGAAATTTTCTTCACCATCTTCGATCCTCCCATCTGATGATGAGGTTACAGCGAAACGTGTCGTAGGTAATAAAATTTCAACTAATTGATTTGCTTCTCATCTAATTCTTCAATATGTACGCCATCTACAGCCACAATTTAACCATTATAATATACATTTATATTGTATAAAATGTATTATTTCCAGATACATTGATTTTATCGACTGAAGACTGTGCTACTAGATACTAATATACTGGTATAGTGCACTTGTTACCAACGGGAAGCAATTAGTCGTGTTACGTTGGTGTTCTATTACTGTGAAAGCGCGTATGCAGTTCATAAAAACTAGAACTATAGTTTCGCGCTAATGAACCCATTGCAGTTTCTACCAGATTTAATCTACATACGAGTAATTCTTAGTATATGTTTCATCTCCCAAAGTCTTCTTCACACATTTTCTCAAACTGTAATTTGTTTTTCACCAGCAGCAGCAGCTCTACTTTTTTATGAATATCTAACTTGTTCAATCAGTCTCACAGTATTTACTGACTGCAGAACTCAGCAAGCACATAGTAATTTATTCAATTCGTGTATGAAATAAATATGAACTTTCCATAAAGGAAGACTCAGTCCAATAATATCTATTATTTTACTCTGGTATGTACCGTACTAGTTCTACTGGCTCAGAATATGTTGAAAAATGGCGAAAAAACTTCCTTCTTATATAAATAATAGAGTTCTCCTCTTTTTTGAGTGGCTCTATTGAGTGCTTTTATTTCTTCGAGTACTAATCGAAATGAATGTTGATAAATACTCACAATTTCGTGGCATCATCTCACAAAATACCTAACTTGTAATTACATTAGGTAAAAATTCACTTACATTACGTATAATGCCTGTCACATTGGACTACACTACGTAAATTAAGTAGTGTAGTCCAATTTGTGCTATAGACAATTTGCTTACGAAAAGAGAAGAGACTCAAACTTTCTCAGCCAATCACACAGTATATAATTCTAGCCATTCGCTGGAATGTCAGTAATATGTTTCGATCATTTCTAAAAGAATTGGAAACGTGTTAAAAAGGAAGCTGCAATACGGTATATTGTGCATCGTCCACAAGTGTCTCAACCTTGACCGCCTGCCAGCAGGTCAGTGGAAGTAGAGGAGCGCAGAGCAAGAGAGTTGCTGGCTTTATTTATGGGGGCCATATTAGGGCCAACCTGCTGGGTTAGGGGTCATGGTGCCTGTGGGGCACAGTGGGACATGTCCCAAAGTGCCCAGGCTGTCATGAAGAAAGAGAGCTCTTGCTACTACCTATTATGAGGAAAAAGAAACTGGTTGCAACTAGCTACTTTACTAAGAGGGCAGAGTACTGGTCGGTCCCAAACTAGCTAACCTATTAAGATGGTAGAGTAGCCATGTCCTAACCTGGCTAGTTAGCCATGAAACAGATGGGGCAACATTTGCAATGGTACTAATACTTGCTATTTCAATTACGTTTCCAGGACATTCGTATATCTGAATTGACCTCTTCGATCGAACTATACCAATTACAGCTTAATCGCTCCAACTTAAACCTACGTCGCAAAAACCAAATTTATGAGTAGGATCGTGTTTTCATCTGCATCAAGTGCAAGCGCCTGATGATCGATTCTGAGGGGTGAATCGAACATTGAAGACCTAAATTACGGCTAAGTGAAAGCTTAAACACAAATTTGAAAGTATTTTTTTTTTTAACGGGCAAATCAATCGCGTGCTAATTAGCAGGGAGCAAGCGCTGGACCCTATTTGAAGGAATATACATTAAACGATGTCTACAAAAAAATGATAATAACAATAAAAATAAATCCAGACAGATATTTATTTCCTTTGCATAGCATATAAAATTCAATATTCACGATTTGGCACCTTAATTGCCTGGGGAGAATTAAATGGATAATTTTTGTAAAGTGTGTATGAAGTTTAGAAAACTACAGTCAGATATTCATGCAAACTGTCATCATGCTTTTTCGCACACTATGCTCAAAAATTCATTGCGAACAGTGTCGTACATTTTACATGCTGATTTCACTCATATTTCCAGACTCTGTTCATGAAAACTTGGTCCCCATTTATGGTCTCTTATTACAGTTTGGTACAAACTACCGTTTCATCGAACGATTCGCTGACTTCAGCAGATGATCACAATTTCAATGAAGAAGTTTCTTCTCCTTTTAAATCAGAGCAGACATATGGCCCATAATTTTAGATGAAAAATGACATGTGGCTTTGGCAACTATACCAGAGAGTATTGCACCATATCGCACCTTGCTTTGTCTCCGTTTCATTGAGCTGATCGATATAGAATTTTCATGGGCCTTAAAGAAGATGATAGAAAATTAGTTAATTTGATTAAGAGAGCATCCGCTATGACTACTTTTTCAAAAAACTACGGAAAATAGTCATCAACAGAGATAACTAAGAGAGTATTCAAGGAACGAAAAACCATAAAATATTGTCGTCGAACGAGAATACTAAAAAATACTCATCGAGTGAGGAAATTAAGAGTGTAGCCACCGAAAGACAAAAAATTACTATTTAAGAATTCGTATTTGAACGTGAATACATTTAAGAATACTGTAGTTTCAAAACGAGCAAAGTATAAAAATAGTTATTTAATAAGAAAACTATAGACAATTTTCATTGAACGAACATAGATTATTATAAAAGCTGCTACGTCAATGATTGAGTTTTCCTCCGATCACATTTACATTTTTTGCATTATTTTCCGTTTTATCGCCCAATAGAAGCGTTTGGTTACATTCAAAGCTAGAGAAGCACTTCGAGAGAGCAGACTTCTACCAAGCACTGCAAAGCTAACGAAATAATCAAATTGGTGCTTGTTATGTTTAAAGGTAGCGTGTGAATTCTTCAAGAGTTCATCCAAGTATTGCATTGTGATCTCTGACGGCGCTGCAGAATAATATCGAGGGCTTAGAGCCAGAAGTGGCTATGTCTATTTTTGGTGAAATCGTGTTCTCCTCACTAATAGGGTGTCCGTGAGGAATATTTGTAGTATCACGGGTGTCTATGCCATATCTCTTCATTAAGAAGAGATTTGGCATGAAAATATATGGCATAGACACCCGTGAAACTAAAAATATGCCTCACGGGCACCCACTTTGTGAGAGGAACCCGATTTCGCCAAAAATGGACGTAGCCACTTCAGGCTCTAAGCTCTCGATATGTTGTCAGGCTATAATGCAGAGTGATTAAGGAACGACGTCAAGTTTTTACTGATTTACATCTTTATATTCTTTTAAGAGTAGGTTAGAAGTGTGTAGCAGCTTGGGCACAGCTACTTGAAATGGAGGCTAAGTGTAATGCTCTTATGTGCAGACAAGAAAGGTACGATGTCTAAACAGTTAATGCTGTTCGTGCTTTCTAAAGACACACTTTTAAACACCTCACTTCCGCCCACACATTTAAGTTTTGGTAGCCGCACATACCCTAACTTCCATCAACTTTTGAAGAGGCGGAAGTTTCATCAAATCATCCGAAAGAATATCCGTGTGTTTACTAAACCGGAAAGTATCTGAGAGATGGTTACTACAGCCGTTTGAATAAGGCATATGGAATAGGGATAAGGCCTACCGCCGGATCTATAAATAAAAGCTCGTGGCTTCCATGTAAAATAAATATTGTTCCTGTTCAATGATCGAGGCGTTACGTGTAGAACGAAAGCACTTAAGAAATACCAGCAAAATGATGATACAGTGTACGGGCGGAAGGAAAGCGGCCATACTCCCTTCAGAAAAGAATATGAATAGTGTTGCATTTACATTTAATCATTGCAATACTGATGGAGCACAATCTCGGCTCTCATCAAAGTCATCCTTACTAAAACATCACTGTTGTAAATAAGCAATGCTACATTATATAGCAAATTTTTATTTTATAAATGCTGTTAGTTTACATGCCATGCACTTATCACTAAATGTGTTACAGATTGCTTTCAGTAAACTTAGTTTTATTTATGTTTCAGATCTGTGGTGGAACTATCGTTACTCTCGCTGCCACGAAGATCTCAAGAATCCAGGGGCCCCGTGTTCCAGCGCGACTGGTATGATGTGCACACCTAGTGACTGAGAGGCCCGTGTACCAGTGCACCTGGTATGACGTGTAGTAGACCCGCTGTAGCAGCAGACTAAATGTTCTGATATTGACCCTCATGGCCGCGGGTTCAAACCTCCCTACTAAATAGGCAAGTTCTTCTTGGCGCTTGACGTGATCAGTCAGCATCCGGTCTGCGTACTGCTGTGGGTTTACTGACCTTTATTGGAAATGACGAGAGTTGGGGGCGCGGATTGTCGCATGGAGCCTTCAGCCACTGGCGCCATAACTCTAGACTATCTGTGGTCGACTGCAGCTGGCTACTCTTCCGGGGCCTGTCGGCGTATATATTCTGCACAAACCTGTGCGTGTGGGTATCCCAGTTAGGGGTGCGGTCAAGTTGACTTTACCTAACAACTCGTGATTGAGAGGCCCCATGTTCCAAAGCACGTTGTATAACGTTCATTCCATGTGACCGAGAGGCCCCGTGTTCTAGCTCGACTGGTACGACGTGCACATTAGATATCCCTTTCTAGCCATAATAGGTAGACCTACAACTTGCAGTTCAGGAGCTTACATCAATAGCATCAGTAATATTTGATGAAAAACTAATGTCCATGTGCAACTGATGTTCATTTTTTCTGTGCCACAAAAATTTAAAAAAAAAAAAGAAATGTAGCAGCTGATATGTTTTCCTTTTATTCTAATAAAGAGCTAGCTGCGCAAAAAAAGAGTCATTTTTATTTAAATATAATTGCTAATGTTCTGTGCCGTCATGAATGATGACAAGAAATAGATCAATCAGACTTCAACGTTATTTGCTCTTCGTTGTGTTTTTCTCGAAAGAATATATTTCCCTTTTCCTTCGTTCATCTACTCAGTTTCCCATTATGGCTCAGAGCAAACAAGTCTTTGCTGTGAGAAAGAAGTCCAATTCAGTATCCAATATACATCTAAGATGTGTATATCAGACGCATTCAAAACCTAAATTTTAAATTTGGCAAAGCAACGGCCTCTTTCTCGTTTATCAAATAATTTTTGCTGCTATTTATTATTGATATCTGGCGGGGAGACCAACCAATCAACCAACAGAGCAACCAATTCTTATATTGTGAGTATCTAGCACAAACTCAGTAAAAACGTATCGCTGGAATCTTCTTCGACAGTAATCTATGTAAAGTTTGTTTGGAATATTTAGCGTCAGCGTGATCGCCATTCTAACATTATATTACTATTCTTACACAGTAATTAATAACGTCCTCTAAAATATAAAAAACAGGCATAAATTCATAAGGAAGTGTGTAATTATGAACCTTGTATGTGACTCCGAAGGGATACAGAAAATTTTGTCCCTGATGTTAAATTTAATGCTTGCTTCACAGGACAGTCTTTCTATCCCTGGACGTGGTCTGGATATTTTGTTATGACTTTGTAAATAAAGCTGCATGTTCACCAAAGGACTTGCTAAAAGATTAGCCGTCGCATCAAGGCTTTGAGTGCCATGGATAAAATTTCCGTGATGTCTTTAAAATTGGAGTGAACTGGAATTGAGAAAGCTGTGGAATTTGCTCGTGATTAAATGAATAAAAAAACACAAACGGACCGGAGTAGTTCGGAGGATGATCGGAAGGCTGTCATGTGAACCCCCCTATATAGTAGCTAGAGGTGTTAAATTGTGCCAGGGAAGAGGACTGCTATCTTTTCAGGGCCTTTTATCATTGCCTTGCTGTTTCTTCTTCTTTGTTTTCGCTG
>LQNS02278180.1:783892-815899 GCA_001587735.2 Parhyale hawaiensis | reverse complement strand
GACCATCCTGTTATTTTGGCTGATAATAATTCCCAGCACTGGCGTAGCCATGGGGCCGGGGAGCGTGGGAGGACGCACTCCATCCCAAAACAGTCTCAACCCCCCCCCCTCCTCCTCCTCCCCCACCACCCACTGAAAGTGAGGCCTTAAAAAGGTTGCATTGCTTAGGGCCCAGCTTGTTTTGTCAAGCAGTTCCTCACCCTTCCCCCCACGGAAATTTTCCTGGCTACGTTACCGATTCCCAGTGAAGCTGCCCCGTCTTACCAAAAACCGCGGAATGCCCCCTCCAGCAGCAAACAACGATACACGTTTATACATACAGGAGAGCTCAGTCGAAGAAAAATAATCGTTATAAAGACCTTGCCCAGCTGCACCGAACTGCTGACCCCAGCCGTATCATAGATACCCAGTTCCCCAAAGTCATCGAATCTCCAATTTCCTTCCGTCTGTTAGTGATAAAAAGTGTGACACACACCGCAGGTAGGTAGGTAGGTAAGTAGGTAGGTAGGTAGGTAGGTAGGTAGGTAGGAACAAGCGTATTAATATATAGATTATGATGAGTATTTCACAAAAGACTATCAAAAACTTGCAAGAGCCACATTGCAGGACGGTAAAGAGGTTGCATGTTCATATTTTTTCATAGGCTTGAGAATCGATCTCAAATATTTCTCCCTTAGGAATCTCTCACATTTTTCTTGTGAATTTACACGAGTTTGAAAAACGCTACAACAAAAAAAAAATAGTATTTGAGAGCTCAGCTTTACAGGAAGTGAGTTGTGTGACAAAAATTTTAATTTGCCAAGGTCATTATTGAAAATATATAGAGTGAAGGGTCACGGAATGCGTAGTATGTGGCCTACAATGGTTAGGTTAAGTTACATCGGTTAAAAATAGTTTCGATGCAACTAGAACGGCACCTAACCTATATTACTTATAGGCACACCTATTTTACCCGAATTTGAAGTCGGCAACCGGCACGTTATAATACTCATAACTCGGGAGAAAGTAACAGTAGAGAGTCACTTGGTGTATACTTTTATAGTCACATTCCATTTCCCAAATATTCCCTAGAAAGCCCTCTATTTCACAGCTGTAAGGCCAAACCGCAGTATCGACGTAGTCCAAACGTAACTGCCTCATTTTCCAACTAAGCCAAGGAATGTTGAAGCGGTCCACCGTCAACCTGGCGAGACTAATGGCAGTTCAGATAATGAAGCGAGTTATAGATTTTTCTCTGAATGAAGGCGAGTCAATACGGGAGTAATGACGAACTCGACTCTCCACTAGTAAGTACTTTACGAAGTGACGATTGAGAGCACGGGCCATAATTTTAAATGTGATGGAGTGGAAGAGAACATTTACAATGTGTTTGCGATAGCGCTTGGCGTCGCCCAGAGGCGTTTATCACAAATCATTACCAACGCGCTGAGTTCAACGAGGCCATGTTGAGTAAATTTTACATGTTGTTATCCCTCAACAGTGCAACGAATTCGTTCTTTGCACTGGTTTTTTCCAAAAGAACAACAATGTACAGTTAAATATAAAATTCTGTTTAAATAAAAATTTTATTATTACTATGCAAGCATTATGATTTGGGAAATGCTTTGTATATTAAATACTTTGTAAATTAAAGCTACGTGACCGGCTGGCAAGTGTCGGATGAATGTAAATGTAGCACCAAGTAACACTAATGTCGGGGCTACCATATGCAGTGGCAAGTTCAACTTACGGCAAGACGCTTAGTTCGCACCTCGGTCAGCTTAAGTACATTCCACGGGCATCTTTGCTACCAACTTTCGCAGTGTATTGCGACGAAAGGCGAGGGAGCTGAAGGTCCTGTCATTAGTTGAATGTGCGATTGTATAGTGAGGCTCCAGCATAAAACACTGGATGTGTGGTTTGGAGGCACCGTTTAAAGAACCAGTCACGACTGTTATCACCCGCCGTAATCTTATTTTTTAAAGTTGTCGATTATTTATTCTGATTAATGAATGAGAACAACAGCATATCAATAATATTTATTTAGCCTTTGCACTCGCCTAAAAAAATCGCGGGTATCGGACAGCGTAAAGTAAAGAGAAAACATTCGCTAGCTTCTCTCCATGTCAGAGACCGCAACTGCTACGGCTGTTTTCAGGTCACTGATATTACTAACTTGGTCTAGCAACAAAAACTCTACGGGAAGCCCATGCCAGACTTAATGGTTGGTAAGATCGACCGAGAACTGAACAGCGAATGAGAGGCTCTCTACAGCGTCCGTCTATTGTGTTATTGAGGTCTCTGCTACAAACATTTTGTCACGTGCTGTCGGGTGTACTAGAGGTTCTATAGGCCTCATAGTTAATGCATTTTATTTTACTACTAGAACGTCACATAACTAGAAGTAAGGTCCGAACCTAGGCAACGTTTTCTATCTAGAATAGACTTCTTAGTCCATTCAATGTCCGATATATTATCTATTATTCTAATATGAGGCTTTGAGCCTTCCCTCTCCAAGCTTCTCTCAGGCCTCCTAGATTGTTAGCGTGTAACCAACATACAGGTATGTATGGATTATGAAGCCCTTTTTCCACATTTTACTCTGCCTATGCACCCCCTCCAATGCAAATTTCCTGGCTCTGCCACTGTATGTAAGGAGCTGTATACAGTGAAAACTTAACGTTTTAATCTTAATAGCCTGCAATAAAAAGTTAGGTTAAATAATACACTTACAAAGCTACGACGCACTTGGCAATACATGTACTTTTCAATGTTGCGCCAGCAACCCACCGAGAAAGCTGAAGTTGTTTTTCACTGAAACAATACACATAGGGCGCTGTGGCAATGGTGTCAAAAGTTGGGTAATGTTCAGAGATAACTTCTTATTTGCAGGCTCTAAAGACGGAAATACAAGGCCGAGTAAAGAGAAATACTCTGAGCTACTAAATAATGGTATTTTGGGCACAAACGGAAAATACGCACTGTTCAATCTAAAGATGAATCAGCCACAGCAAATAATTTCTTTCCTCTAATTGATTTGTTTGGATGCTTCTCTTTACTGGAACAGCCCCTCATTGTACGCGGATGCCTAGAGTGGTAACCAACACCAACCAGATCTTCCGTTATAACCTCCGACCACAAAGTATTGAGAGGCAACCAACACCTGCTAAGTGTTCGGTGATAACAACAACCTAATAGTGTTCAGTGACAACCAATACCCACCATTGCCAGGTGTTCAGTGGCAGCCAACACCTACACAGTGTTCAGTGGCAGCCAACCCCTACACAGTGTTCAATGGCAGCCAACACCTACACAGTGTTCAGTGGCAGCCAACACCTACACAGTGTTCAGTGGCAGCCAACACCTACACAGTGCTCAATGGCAGCCAACACCTACACAGTTTTCAGGGGCAGCCAACACCTACACAGTGTTCAGTGGCAGCCAACACCTACACAGTGTTCAGTGGCAGCCAACACCTACACAGTGTTCAGTGGCAGCCAACAACTACACTGTTCAGTGGCAGCCAACACCTACACAGTGTTCAGTGGCAGCCAACACCTACACAGTGTTCAGTGGCAGCCAACACCTACACAGTGTTCAGCGGCAGCCAAGAGCCACGAACTGTTCACAGGCAACCAATGCCCACAAAGCGGTCAGTGGCAGCCAACACCTACACAGTGTTCAGTGGTAGCCAACACCTACACAGTGTTCAGTGGCAGCCAACACCTACACAGTGTTCAATGGCAGCCAACACCTACAGTGTTCAGTGGCAGCCAACACCTACACAGTGTTCAGTGGCAGCCAACACCTACACAGTGTTCAGTGGCAGCCAAGAGCCACGAACTGTTCGCAGGCAACCAATGCCCACAAAGTGGTCAGTGGCAACCAATACCCGCTATCTGTTCGAGGAATCAAAGACGCAAAAACTCTTCAGGGAGTCGGCGACCGATTGCAGCTATGGAGACCCCGGACAACACGAGGTCCATATAGAGCACCCACTATAAGGGCATATTAANATGCCCACAAAGTGGTCAGTGTCAGTGGCAACCAATACCCGCTATCTGTTCGAGGAATCAAAGACGCAAAAACTCTTCAGGGAGTCGGCGACCGATTGCAGCTATGGAGACCCCGGACAACACGAGGTCCATATAGAGCGCCCTCTATAAGGGCATATTAATAATGCGTGTGATCTAATACACAAATTTCACCGTGCACTAGTATGTGATACCTACTGAAAGTATTCCGTGTTAAGTATGGAGTGAAAAAAATCGCATGAATGACTCACTAATGCTACAATAAAAGTTACTTTCTTTATTTCTTTACATTTACTTTGAAGGAGTGAAGAACGATATTACCGTGCTGTGTTTGCATGGTAGAGTTCCCGGGTTCGCCTCCCTGCTGGGCAGATAAATTTGTACGTTGCCAGGCTTGATGCGTCAGTACTTCTGACACTCACACTAGACCGTGGGAGTACTGACCCTAACAAGATATGAGGACCGGTGGGAAGGAGGTGCATTTGGCCGAAAAGTATTTCGTCTTTGATACTAGATCTCTGACGTTATATGGTCGACTGCAGCCGTGAACTCCTCTAGAGCCTAGCGGGCATCTGTGTGCTCTACAAACCACTGCATGTGGATTTCTTAGTTTGAATGTTAGGTCAAGTTGATGCTACCTAACCTTTACTTTTTATGTCTTTTTCATTTATGCATTCGCTTGGCAAACTGATCACAGCGATACACGTCTTTAGCTGGGCCTAAACAACTACTGTAAATGCTAATTTAGTTAATACAGCACAAAACCTCTCTAAGCTAGAGCTTGCTTAACTTCCATGCCACTGGGAGATAGCGACATCATTAAACTCAATCCTGCGGAGGGATTACAGCCTTAAGCCTCGAACTAAAGAGGCAAATTGAAAACCTGCGTTTCAAGTGCTGGACAAGTTAACTGATATAACTTTTATGAAGAATATGATCAGTTCACAATTCTCCTGCAAGTACAGTGTACGCACCATCATTAAACTGGTTTTGGGGTCCAGTCACACAAAGAAGAGGCCACGCACAGGGAAAATACATGAAACTACACTCAGCCTATATACCGTGTGTCTGCTGACATCATTAGCGCTGAACAGCTTGTACTCATACAAAAGCAAAATTAACCCTATACCTGGCGGCTAAAATATGCTGTCGTAGGAATAGCATTACAGAAGTGACAGTATAGGGTCACTTTCTAGGTAAAAGGTTAACAGAAAGAAAGTAAGGACAATTTACAGAAGTCTTGCAGAGATTTGTTAGTAAAACGTCATTACCCCTTCACCGTATACTAAGCGGATTCGATTACAGTATTTCGACCCCAGCGTCCGAGCTGAAGACTCCATAACGCGGCCATCAGCTGTCCATCGGAGGACAGCAGGGGACGCTGCTCCTAACGGCTGGCCATCACGTCACTTATCGCCTGCTCCGGCAACATGGCGTCATGGCACCAGCACCCCCGGATCCTTTGTTCCTTGTAACCACCCTTTACTGAATTAGTAACCTTATTTGGTGCCTTCCATAATGCTATTCCTACGAGAGCGTTTTTCAACAGTCTCGTAAGGAGTTATATTGTGGGAAAGAGTCATCGGTAGTGTATTCAACGTCCAGCGATAAACTCGTTACTCGAACGATTTGTTTCTATCAAAAAATTCAGTGCACTAACTGAATTACTAAAAAAAATGTGAAACAAACAGGGAATCACCATAGTACACATACTGTAATAGGTGCTTACGAAATATTTTAAATATTTTTGAGAGAAGTGGCTGCTTGTATTGAGACAGTCTGTAGTTTGCAAGATCCGTAGCGCATCCAGCTTTAGGAGTGGGTGTAAAGTTTGCTTACCGAAACGCGAGGCAATTCGGGACGCTTTCTGTAGTTTTTTTTTTTTTTTTTTTTTTTTTTCTTTTGCTGCTGCCTCTCATAGATTCACATTGATGGTCTAGGCTCCAATATTTGCAGCCGATTTCAAAGTAGCAGAAAGAGACAAAAGCGGCGCTGGAACCCTAACAATGCATGAAAAATATTCCGANTAGCGCATCCAGCTTTAGGAGTGGGTGTAAAGTTTGCTTACCGAAACGCGAGGCAATTCGGGACGCTTTCTGTAGTTTTTTTTTTTTTTTTTTTTTTTTGCTCTTGCTGTTGCAAATTTTCGAGACATGTTTAGGCTCATATGACAGATCTTTCTAGGGGGCTCAAATGATGCATCAGAAAAAAAATTATGGCTTTTGACTGTAATTCGTAATTGAAAATAAAAAAAAAAACTGGGAGTTCGGAATTACCTTGGTATCCGCGGCTATCTGGGACACATACAAAAAAAGTTCTAAAACATGCCTATATATACGTGAATGTGGCAGGCATTTCAGCCAGCCTTGAAGTGCATGTGTTTATTTGTTTTGGTATATGTCCCCTCAGACATATAATCTATTTGAATAGCTTGCCTGTGGCTCCGTCCGTCCATCAATCCAGTTCCTTGAAAAATTCGTCCTTCAATTCACGCTTACTGTATCATGTAAGGCAAAACAGGCATCATTGCTACGGTCTCAGGAACGACAAATGCTGAGCTTACACCGCTACTTCCCACGTGATCGTATAGAGTTGATGCCTCACTTTGAATGCATTTTCTCACTCGGCTCCGTTATTCGGTCCGGGAATGAAATATCTGTCAGTGGAATTTTCTCAGGTCTAGGCTAATAAGAACTATTTCTGTGCGGAATAAACAACATTTAATGTTAAATAGGAGTCGATGAGATTAAAATTTAACGTTTCATGATGAAAAACCCCATCTTCAGAAGAAAGAAGAAAAAAAACCTAGGCTACGATCAAATAAAAATTTCTTTATTGTTACTCGGTAAGGGGAGCGTAGGTGTTGTTGGGGGAAAGTCTAAAAGGCAAATGGACGGAGCCGCGCGCAGGGGCCGGACCTTAGCTCCTGTACAGTCGGCAGAATTCAGACTTTCCCCCAACAACACCTACGCTCCCCTTACCGATTAACGATTAACAATAAATAAATTTTTATTTATTGATCGCAGCCTAGGTTTTTTTTCCTTCTGAAGATGGGATTTTTTCATCCTGAAACTTAAAGTTTTAATCTCGTCGACTCCTATTTAATATTAGATTTTTTGCCTTGTGTAGTTCTTAAATAACATTTAAATCACCAAATATAATATGAACCTGGCAATGGAAAATGGTACGAATTTGACCATAGGTTCAGCTACTCTAGCAACGTTGTTGGTCGGCCCTAGAGTAAAAACAAAAACAAACAATCAATTTCTTTGGCGGTCAAAAATTCCATATGAGTATGGGCAAAATATTATGTTGGACCGATACTAACGATAAGCTACAAATGGCTAGGATAAGGGTGGCTATGGGTGGTAGACCAAATGTACTGAGCCTACTGATGTCCGTTTGCAGCACCTACATGTATGCAACGACGGACTGAATTAATTACAATAATACCGATCTCTGGCATTGTTCGATTCTCTGCATCCTTTGAATATAAGTGACCATTAATGCAATAAAGATGGAAATGTATGAATCTGCAACAATTACGCCATTATCCCGTTGGGAACTGCCTTGGAAGGGCTGTTGACCTTATACGTGACCATATATCGGTCATTTCTGTAATGCCATTCCTTCCTCCGCCGCTCGACAAAGAGTTAAGTGTACCCAGCTGTATCCATAAGAGAAGACACTGGCTACAAGTCGGCGGTGTACGCTGAAGCCCGTCATCAGAGTATTAGGATCGATGACGCAATTGTACCTCGCCCCTGCGGTCATTTTCGCCTGCCTCGCCTATATATACCTAGCCCGCCTCGCCTGCCTGGATCGTCTCGCCTGACTCTCTTGCCTTTCCTTTCTTGCCTGTCTTGCCCACCTCGCCTGCCTCGCCTAATTATCTGTTTTGCCTTCCTCGTCTGCCTTGCCTGTACTTAAACTGTTTTGCCTGTCTCACCTGATTGTGGTATAACTATAAATATTTTGTTCTATTCATTACGGGATAAGCTGCTTGCTAATATTACCACTGGTGGGCTGAAAATTTGGGGAGTGAACAGCCCCTTGAATTTTGTGCACGAAAGTAATTCACTTAAATTCTGAGGAGGTCGCTGCACTTCTGTAATTAAATTAGATTACTAGCAATAAGCTGACCAGCAGGCCCATCCTCGGTAAAGGTAAAATAAACTTGACTGCACCTCTTCTGGAAAAGCTGCACGGTAGCAGCAGCCTAGGGTGCTAAAATAATGGCTCTGGACGTTGCGGGACGTTGCGCCAGGTAAGCGAGTCTTTGTGGCGCTTGACGCCCTGAGTCAGCAGTTGGTAGGTATACACAGCTGCCGTGCGGCACCTACCTTTCCCAGAAATGGAGAATGAGGGCGCGAGTCGTTGCATAAGATCCTTCAGCTGGTAATGCCATAGTTCTTGACGACCCGTGGTCGATTGCAATCATTGTTTCTCCTCTGAAGCCAGTTAACCTATATCTGCAGCCCGAACCAGTGCGTGTAGGTTTTCCAGAAGGGGGTTGACTTTACCTTTACCGTTTATGCACTGGTTCATGCTGCAGATATAGGCCAACTGGCCCCCGAGGCGTATACTGCTGCAGTCGACCACGGTTCATCAATAGGTTTAGCGCCATCGACGAAAGTTTTATGCAACGACCTGTGTCCCTACACTCCCCATTTCTGGGAAGAGTAAGTATCCCCACAGCAGCTGTGCAGATATAAAATACTGAGTCAGCGCTTCAAGCGCTGCAAGTGCTCGCTAGCCTGGTGTGGAATTCGAACCTGTAACGTCCACTGTCATGAGCTCAGCACTTTACGCTGCCGCTAATTCGGGCTGGAGTCGAGGCCCACACTACGGTCCTCTCCGAGACTTCCCGTAAAATTAGTCATTAAACTATAATTATAGACAATTTCACAAACTTACAATTCAGGTTAAACCTAACCAAGGGTTTCAGTCCGAAACATTTTTGTATTTTTTATTATGATTTGACACTTTTTCTCTACCACTCTAAAATAGTTTTTCTTTACTGTATCAAATTTATTCAAGACAATTCGAGAGTAAAATCATATCACAGTGCTAGTTACAAAGAATTTAAAATTGGTGTCAACGTTTCGACAACCGACTGGTGTCATCATCAGGACATTTAAAAACCTGAAATAAAGGGGATACTTCGAATTACAGCAAAAATCACTGACACAAAACGTAAAACCGAATTAAGCACTAGGTTATTGCGATTGTGAAGGTTTTATCCAGAAGCTATCAGCAACACAAGATCTACTGTTTGTAGGAGAATAGCAGATTCAGTAGCACTGGTGATGTCTACTGCATGGTGATAGCACATGGAAGGGGAGGGTTACTGAATGTCCTGATGATGACACCAGTCGGCTGTCGAAACGTTGACACCAATTTTAAATTCTATGTAACTAGTGCTGTGATATGTTTTTATTCTCGAATTGTCTTGAATAAATTTGATACAGTGGAGAAAAACTATTCTAGAGTGGTAGAGAAGAAGTGTAAAATCATAACGAAACTAAATGCTGATGTGTCTTATCTCTATTATTAATTATGAAAAACTTTTCTGCCATAAGCAAAATTCTTGTCAAAGAATTTGATTGCGTTTTAATATAGAAAAGGTCCTCAAACGGTGCCCGACGAGGTTTAGCTCAGCGCGCTGGGATATTCATGCTCAATATAATGTGAATATTCAACATTCTACTACAGAATTTTAGACTGTGGTGCGACTCTGGTAATATATATACATATACATAACACTGTTAAAGTTTAGCTTCTACTTTCTCGGCAGGGTACGAAGTGCGCCGGAATATTTTAATTGCTTCAAAGGTAGGCCGATAGTATAAGGAGCTTAGGAACTAATGAAATATATTGAGTTCTCTGTGTACAGTTGAACAATACTTACGTAAAAGTATTTGCAAGAGTACCTTGGACAGTCGTACATCTTCCGTATAGCATATAATAAACTAACGTGGCTGCGTGCGTTCAAATACTGAGGTCACTTTTCAGTGTCTAATCATACGATAGTTAACCCTATAGGAGCTAGTTTATGCGACCTCACTGCAATGGTTTATCCTATAGGAAACAAAAGGTTAAAGAAACATTGCAGTAAAATAACTACCGGGTTAAAAATAAAGTTATATGTAATTACGATATCCAAAATCGGAAACGTGCGACGGTTAACTTGGGGTACTAGATGGCTTCTTGCCATGACTTAGGTTTATTATATATTAATAAATATTTTCAATATAATAACTTTGCCACATACGGTTGAGTTTATAGGCTCGAAATTAAATTTAAATACTTCTAAGATTTGTTCTATCGTTAGACGCTATCGGCCCTTTAAACAACTTTCATTTTATATTGTTTTTCTCTGGAGTATTGCTCTACGCGATATTTGCCACGAAGATTACTTTGTAGCCCGTATTGAAAAAGTTTGAAAAACGTTGTCTATGCAGTAAATCTTGAACTATAAACGTCACTACTCTAGCATGGTGTAGTAGTCTATGGTATGGTGTATCTATGCTTGTACCTATCGTTATGCACCATAACGACAGATTTAGACGGCAGTCTGAAGCCACACGCATACTACTGAGCGTCCGAAATCTTTGTTGTGCTATCGCTGAGAGAAATATTGATGCTCTTAAATGCATCAAAGTTACATGCATTTTTGTCCAAAAAAGGCAATACGCAAGTGCATCATGCAGTATATATGCTAAGTGCATTATCATGATGCACTTTAACGAACTCCACTGTCATTATAGTAATAATCATATCTTAGCTTGCATAAGCTAGTTACACCTAACGAGTTATTCATTTTGCCTTAATTGTAGAATTTAGAAACTCAAATATTGAAGGAAAGGAGAAGCCAGCGCTGTGAGAACCCGAGAATCGAAGTCAGCCAGGGAGAGATTTTTTATTCCTCCGCAGCACGGACTTTATGTCCTGTTTTGCACACTACCAGTGACATATCGTCAGAATTTTAGAATAATAAGACATAATGAAATCTACATTAAATTTATCCAGTGTATGCGAGATAACGAATGATTGTTATTACCATAATAGTAAAGTTAGCTAAAGTGCATCATGATGTTGCATATAGGGTCTTATGATGTACTTGGCACGTTGATGATGCACTTATGTGTTTCGGTGTTGTGACAAAGCCGATGATGTACCAAAAACAGGTAAAATTGATGTATCTGAAACGATGAAACTTTGAATTACAATAGAGATCTGCGTGTTAGTATGTAACCGCGTCTCGCTTCGCACAAGTAATAAAACTACAAAGCTTTTATTGACTTTCTTGTTGTGGAAATACGTTTTTCTCACTGAAATATATTTTTCGGATTGCGACACTGACGCACCAAATTATACCATGAAACACCTACGTGCATCCTGATGCTTCTCTGTGAAACACCTACGTGCATCCTGTTGCTTCTCTGTGAAACACCTACGTGCAAAAATTTTCTTCAGTGTAATTTCAACAGCAGGAAAATGCTGAACTTTCTGAACTGCAATTCATTGCAAGATTGAAAAAATATCGGAATCTTTACTACATAGTGATACTTGCTAAGCAAATTGAAGTAATGGCTAACATTCTAACTAAATCATTTGTTGGACAAACTGTTGAGTTTACAGGGATAAAACAAAATATTTGGACACCGAATTGTGCATACGAGGACCACTAAACTGTCGTGTAAACTTGCTCTAAGACATAGTTCTTCTGCATTTTTTCTGTGACATATTCATGGCGGAGTCACTAGCAGTATGGCATGCACAAGTTTGTCATCCTAAAAATTACACACAGTTTGTTGGTTGGTTGATCGTTGGATGGTTATTTGCTTGCTGGGTCTCTCCATCTTCTTATCAGTATCAGACAATGAACTCTCATTTGCTCAACAGCAGAAGTGTCGTTGTTTTGCCAAATTTGAAATTCAAGCTAAGCATTGAAGATGTCTAACGTATGTTTTAGCTGTAACCTATAGATACAGGGTTTTATTGCCTTCCCACATCAAAGCTTATTTGCTTTGAGCTCATAATGCGCAATTGATTAGATTGACAAGAAAAATTGAAATAGATTCTTCAGTGCAGAACCACGAATAGAATTGAAGAAAATGGGAGTTTCTTTGAAGTACTTATTTATTCCGTCATATCATGATGGTGCCGACCATTATAGGTTCAATTTTTTTAACATCTTGTTAGAAGAGCTAGTTTATTGAAACAAATAAAACTTATTTTTCGCTATGCCCCTGGAAGAGTACGTTTGATATTGAAAATAACTGCTTCTCCAGTAACTTTCTATGACCAGTTTTTTTAAAGTATACAAATTTAACCGAATAGTATCCCACCCCATCATTATATGACGACAAAAAAAAATAGTTATTTCACACTTCAACGAAACCGCCGTTTTCTTCTCTCCTCTTTGTAATAATACACCAAGAATATCTACTAATTCTTTATGTACAGGTAGTCAGACATTACAAAAAAATATGACATTTATTCTATCAAACTCATCACGAACATATCCAGCAACTATTGCGTGTATAGTTATGGTTTACAGCTCCTTTCATTTGAATACACATTTGAGGGTAATATAGTATTGACATTGTTACTTTATTTCAGCAACTAAAATACCCAAACGGAATTTAAAGAAAACTGAAGAATTTTACGTGGAAGGCGCTTCAGGGATAGTCGTTGAGCATCAATGGATCCAGGATACAAGCTTCACGGGGGACAGGGAGACCGACCATCTAGCTGTGCAGTATCATAATTATGTAGAGGGAATTCTTAAAGGTAGAGGTAAAAGCGCTTTGGCTGTACACCCTAAATAATATACTTACATGCACAAACATACATGAACAGTCACTCAGCCGTTTCCGTTCTAAGTAGCACTGTGCCCAGCTTCACTTGTACGAGCCTAATAACAGAAAATCGATTAAATTTCCAAGTGGATAACAGTTGTACGGCTTGGTTACTGAGAAGGGATAGTTGGGCTGATAAGCTCTTTAATAAAAGATTAATTTATTCTTCTCATGCATGTTAATGTTACCCTGAAAAGACCAGCAGTTCAGGATCTAACATACGCACGTTCATTGGTAGTTTTACCGTCAATATGTTTCTCCTAAGCGTCAAAGTTCTTCTACTTAGAACAGTGAGTCTTATAGTGCAGTACCTCTAAACGAGCCCAAGTAATGTTCTCGCACCACTTCATGATAAAAAAAGAGATTTTATTCAAAATACTGTCGAAATAAGCGAGAAATTAAATGCTACCTTGGACCCTATGATCTATTTCACCCTGCTACGGATTAGTGATGGGGCGAATATTCCGCGGAACATCCGCACCTGTTTTGACATCCGCAGCCGCATCTGCATCCGCGGATGTCCAAAAAAGGACATCCGACCCATCACTGCTACGGATATCGAGTGCCCAGTATACGTGTCAAGAACAATAACTGGTCTGGAAGAACAGCGCAAGTATAAGCTCACTAGTATACATCTTTTTGTGGCTTCATGCTATAGGCTCTTCTAACTTTAAAGAGCGGCAATTATAAGTTTATCAGTATAAGTTGTCAGTATTTCTTCATTTAACTGTTCGAGTTATGGTGCATGCCCTAGCACGTGTGTGTGTCCATAGCCATACATTACCTTAGACATCGATCTGTCCCGCATCTGTGTCTGTCATTGTATACGCATTTGTTGGGACATGCCCTACCGGGCTGTGTGCGTCCGAACGAACTATAATATATAATTATTGCAGAAAAGTAGTTACACGCACACACACCAGAACCTATACATTTTCAGTAGTAGCCAGAGTTTAAATTATCTCCAGCATGCTTTACGGCCTTCTGTCTCTGGAAAGTTACAACTCAGAGAGACAAGTCTGAGCCTACTACCTGGGCATCATGATTGATTTTTGTTTGTCCACATGCTGCTAATATGCTGATCTTTGTTTGTACATATGCTGCTAATATGCTGATTTTTGTTTGTCCATATGCTGCTAATATGCTGATTTTTATCTGTCCATATGCTGCTAATATGCTGCTAATTTTTCTGTCTTAGTCGAGCAAAAGCCAAGCGTGACATGCGCAAGTTCGCAAGTTAAAACATACTTATACGGGAGTGTAATGTTGGGTAAAGTGCGCATGCATGTGTTCTGATAAAAATTTCAGCTATTCAAACAGGGATTTCAAATAATTTAAGCAAGCCATTTCCAATTTTGAACCCAACATTCAGTGACTTTTTGAAGCCTTTATCGCGTCTATTGCATTATCTTTGACTCACAATAAATTTGATGGCCGTGAGATCAAGACTTTGAAAAATGAAATTCTTCCAATTCATGCAGCTAGACAAGAAGAAAATCGAGTAAGAAACGCTAGATTCCTTGCATAATACACTACTCGAAGCATAGTTCAACGCAGGTTTAGTAGGCGCTGGACTCCAAATAGATATTACGCCGGCACCCAAGAAGAGGCCCACCTGGTCGACAGTACAGTTCAGCATTCGCACCACTACAGTGCGTTTTAAAAGCATTACTGCCAATGACGTGATACGTTAATACTGTAAAGCCAAGATTAAGGCTAGCATCTTTCGTTGCAGTCATAGCTTGTACCACCACTCTGACCAGGGACAGAGCTAAATAAAACAATGGCACACTGCTACAGGTTGCACTTTTGACGCCGTCGACGCAAACTTTCACTGAGATTCACTTCCTGAAACATCAGAATTAATTGCTTTTGAAGTGAGATTTAGACAACAAGTACATCGATAATGCAGAACATAAATAGACTGAAATTTACGCAGTCTAGTAGAAAAATATTCTACACTCTGCTCTCTCTGGCTATCGACACGTGGTGGCATCCAAACCGTCTTATTCAATAAGCTCGATTTTAACAATATTGCTATCGTAATCGTTGGTATTTGCTACATGTGCACTAATAACTGCAACCAATTCACGCTACGAAACATGTGATTACGAAACATGTAAATGTGTTGCAAAGAACGTTTTCCGCAGTCGCAACAGACCGTTCACATCCACCCATACGAGCGAATCCCAACTCTGTCGACAAAATTTTTACGGAACGACTGACAAGTCTATGCGGAATGAAAGTCTCAAGTGTGCACCCGCCTTAATTAAGAATGACGAAACACAATCTTGCATCTGCCGCAAAAAACTGATATTTATTACCTACTATGTATAGTACGCTCTGACAATTTGCAGTAGAGGAATTTCAGGCTCCACTTTTAAAGAGAATGACTTCAGATGTCGTCTGAAGAGCATATAATGTTGGCCGTCCTTTCGAAAGTCTATGAGACAATCGTTTTCCAAGTACAAACTAGCGTCGCATAGATTCTCAAAACTCGTTTAAAACATATTCTTCTTTTTCAGATGACGTCTGAAGTAATTTCCTGAAAGAAGAGTGAGCTCTGTTTGAAGAGCTAACTAGTATAATAGTACAGAAGCAATCGTGATATGGAGCCATTGGCATTCATGCAAAAATTACGATCACCTCAGTTCTCATAGCCGAACCAATCATTTTCCTTGGCACTGACACGAATTCTATAATACAATAATGGACATACGACGTGTCGTAGCCTTCAGTGCTACTCCACACGCTTGTACACGCACTGTTTCGTGCATAGACCAGCCGGTAGTATATTGACTATGCTTTAGGTCTAGAGCTTCAATGGTTTATGGCCTTGGTTTATGGGGCAACTAGCCACAGCCAACTGGAATGACTCGTTTTTTTTTAAAACCTGTTCAAAATGCCCTTTGTCATTAACATTTAACGCCATTGAAAGCCTGTTGGAAATGTCCGTGGACTTTAACATTTAATGCTATTGAAATCCTATTAAACATTTCCGTAGACATTAGCACTTTGTAATATTGAAATAGTGTTCAGAATATCCGTAGACTTTATTATTATATTCTGTTTATGTCACACAGAGGTACTGTAGTGCACAAATAATGTTCAATTTTGTACGAACAAAGAACTGGAGTGAGGTTATAATAATAATAGTACGGTAGCTCTGTGAATTTATGCAGACTGTGTTAACGATTTTATGAGGAATGCAGTAGTTACTTACAAAATTAACCTCCAATTGCATTCATCATAACTTCTGCCATCTGAAATAAAAAATGGTGCAACACGGGGTGGTAGAAAATTCCGGGTTTCAAGCAAAACAATAAAAATGTAGTTAATTTTGTAACAATCCTGTTTGGCCCGGAGTTTCTACTCAACTGTAGTGGTTACAGCACTGCAAGAACCACCGCTCTCCCAATTTATGCGGTTCTTATCACATTAGAGGTAATTATTATCATTACTACTATCTTTATTATTAGTTACCTCAATCAGTAAAATTGTGCCTTCATGTTTAAAAAATGTCAAGAGATTAAAAAATATTGAGTAAACGTATGTAGCAGAAACTTTTATGATATATATTGCACAGTGACTTATTCTTCTTATTAAAAATGTACCTCTAAATTCCCGTTAAAAAAGGATTCGAACAAGTTTCGAGTTACTACCTTAATGTTATATAGGAAGCTAATTAACTGCGCCTTCAACATCAACAGACTGTAATTTCTGAGAGCATAATTAGTAATATAATTTTAGAAGATGAGAGTGGAACCAACTTACTTTTCGTTATGTCCTATCGCTAATATAAAGATGGCGTCTTAAAGTTACGGTAAAATCGCTATAAAACATTCCCGTATTGCTTTTTAAGACATTGTGACATAAAAAAAGGAGTTAATAAGTTGATGCTATATTAATGACGTTCTAATAATTTTTTCTCTTAAATGACGTAATCTAAGTTTACTGTTACCATGTTTTAAGTCATTAATAAGCCCGTTATTAATATGATAACAACTTTAAACCACTTACCATGCATGTGTTATCCAACATTTAGCAGTTGAGCTTAGTTTTATTTATTTATTTATTTTTTTTAGTTTGTCAATATGTATTGAAACACATGCTATCGAACCATAACATGTTATCCATTATCGAACTAAAAAATCGAATTAGTTTTAACGTAAACATTACGCTGGTGTGCACGACAGTCAAATGAACGTGCTCTCTCACGCAGCTCAGCGTCCACATGATTTACGGTGCTCACTTAAACAGCTGGAACTCGCACAGTTTTCTGAGTTATGACTCACTGTAAATTTGAACAAATTTCTACTGCGTTTCTTTTAAAACTTGCTCAGGTAGCTGACATGATGGCAAACATTCAAGTACATATATCTTTTGATGTAAGCACAAACTTGTTTCTGCCCAGACGCAGAAAATCCTTCGGGCGACGAGTTGAAAGAACGCGTTCATTTGCCTGTCTTGTGAGATAGTCTATGGTATATCTTGAGGCACTTATTATGCACACTAGTGAGTCCACGCTGTCAAAAATGACAGCGCGGCATTTGTTATGACCCGTCTTCATTGATTATAATTTTGTTATTAAATTCCTTATGTAGGATGCACAGCAACTGTCAACTTGAATTAATCAGAATTGTGGACTATAAGATAAACATTTAAACATGCTAGGCTGAAGGACGTCAACCTTGCCTTCGGTTATACGCTGAAAGCAATGTTTTATTGCCCTGTAGTCAATATTGCTCCTAATAAATACTGAGCTTTGTATCCTGGAGACTCAAGGGTGTCACATAACTCGGAAACATTTTTCCTCAAGCAAAAAGTTGCTCTGTTGAAAGAAGAAACCAAATTAGAAAAAAATATCTGTTGCCAAGAAATCCTCGAGTTCTTTACCTGTTTGCTGACCAATGAAGATGATGATTATGCAGTAAATAAGAGTATTAGCGTAAACTCAGAGCAGCTGGAGTTTGGATGAAGGAAAACTCAGAAAAGAATAGAAATCACGATGTAAGAGATTACTTCGAGAAGCTGTATATATCTGCATTCTGTAAGGAGTGGACTTCAATGTTGGCAAAGAAAGAACTGCATGCTGATATACATACTTGCCTTTGTCATCACCTGCAACCTAACCTATTTTCTGCCTATCATTTTTCAATGAAACTTGACAGGATAACCACAGCCTTCAACTTGAGCTGCATTCACCTAAGTTTTCTTGAAGCGTGACAGGAAATGGACAAACGAACAAACCGATAAAAACACATAGGTCTTTATTATTTTGTAGATTACTCAAAGGGTTAACCCATTGTAGATTACACCCTTGTGTAACGACTTTGTCAGAATAATAATTCGTAGTTGCATACTTATGTGGTGCCAGAAACACAAGCTAACGAAATGGGGCCAATGCGCATAATATTAATCTGCTACTGTTGAAATTACCGGTTATCAATAATGCTGCCTGATCGATACCTGGTACTGCTCAGGTGAGTTCTCAGGCTATCTTTCGGTCACGGTCACTCTACGTGCTACTCAGCGTCTGAATATTTCCTTCTGTTTTCTTAAGACAAATGTCGGCAGTCATATGAGCGGCCTTAGCTAGTATCAGTAAAGCCTAGGCTATCTCTGTAAATTTTCAATAATGAGAATCTAGAAAGCTGTGTCGCTTTCTGTTTTTTAAACGGACACAGCAACGCACTTGGACGCTGAGAAAGCAGCAGAAAAAAAACTGTCATGTGCCTCCAATTCACAACAAATTTTTCAAGAACAAAAATTACACCAAAGTCAACTTACGAAAATGTTTTGGACAAAACGGGCTAGAGCCACGAACGTTTCAGCACCTCTTCTCGCGCCTAACTTCCCATTGTTATATGCAGTTCAGCGAAAAAGAGGGAATTGGGCTTAGAATATTCCAAACAATCCTGCTAAGGTTGGACCGCTAAGAATGGAGGGCGGTGAGAGTATAGATCTCTTATCATTGTCGTCGGTTGATGAGCTTTCTGGCTAAATCAGGAACCGTTGGTAAGTTGGATAATCAGAACAGAATATTTGGTCTCTGTGCAGGTATATGCTGATTCTATAACTCTGAGTGAAAGACAAAATAATGCAGTACAGTCAGTGTAAGTATCATTCAATGAGAGTGCTCGCGGAAACACACAACCAGCAACATAGTACAACCTCACAACCTCAGGCACCAACAGTTTGACTGCCACTGAGCTCCCCTCCCTCCCTCCTCGTCCCACAAACAGATACAAAACGCTGGATGCCGATGCGCCAACAGAGCCCCACTCCGTTGCCAATATAGCGCAGCTATCGCTTCGTTCCAGAGGGCTGTTGCAACGCGTTGTATTTCAAGTAAAAATATATGCTTGTAAAGATACTGTTAGTAGCAAAATTGTTAGCTTCTTACCGAAGTCATTTCATGGTGGAGCCATCCTCCGCCATGATACACCGTGAAACTCGGGACTGAATGTTTGCGTGTAAGTTCAGCTTGTGATCGTATAGTGTGCTTCCGGTGTTAGATGTCTCTTTTACTTTTGAGCAAACATTTAATTTCCAGCGAGAGATCTGATAGTATTGTACGCTTTGTAGATGCCAGTTTTAGCTTAAGGTTCATTCCTTGTAAGATTCCCAAAGCTACTATATTAGAGCTTAATAGGTCACAAATTGGAGCCAGCAGGACAAGCAATGTGAGAATGAATTTCTCTTTGCCCCTTAACACGCACTCCGCTATATAGAACAAGCTGCAAATAGTGTAATCCTACGAGATTATATTGATAATGAGTAGGAGCCTTAGAGCGGCATTGGCAGGAGTTTCCAGAATACTGTACGTACGCGGTCGGGAGAGCATCTCATGAGGTACGTAATATGTATCTTTAGGCCAATATTAGACTTGTCTTTGTTGAAATTATATCTGATACACTATTATCATTACAATACTGAAGTTTGAACCTATCCATGTAATAAAGTCAGTTCGCGCTCCGAAAAATTGGGCGTTGCTCGAGATCTCCGACATACACGGGGTTCACGGGAAATAAAGTTAAGGAATCACTGGGTGAAGGGCTCAACTAAGTGATATACTTAGGTATAGGAGTGCAGCAATGTTGCACAAACACCTCCCAGAAACATGGACTCGGCACTATTGTTTGAGAAATGGATATCGAGATATGGTGCATCCAGGTATAGAAGCACGATGTTCATAACGTCACCCAAGAGCCCGCAGAAAAGTTTGTCGTATTATTTGGCCTATAGAAATAAGTCTATCGATATCCTGTACTCGTATTGTAACACAAAGGCCAATAAAAAATATTGTTGTACCATATGGAAAATGAAAATCACTCCATCGGGATCCCCTACACCCAACTATGGAAGTACAATACTCGGAACGTGGCACAGAGGGCCACAAGAAGTGGACTCCGCAGTGTCATTTGGGTGAGGCGCCACGCTGCCTCGTTACTGGCCAAAATGTCAGCCTCCGCCTGCCATTAGAGGAGTGAATATTACTGCTGCATAGCTCTCCTTTTCTTTTGTTTCTTTTTGGCAGGGCAAGGTTGCTGTTGCCAGCCATGTCAGGTCACAACAGTAAGCATGGAATCAATACGAGAGCCGCTGCCTGCCTAACAGAGCAGGGCAGTCAGGTGGGGTCCTCCTGGCTGGGCGCGGTATGGTTTGGGGATACTGGACCTCGACGGCAGAAAAGAGGAAGACAAACAAACTGGTCTTCGATTCCAGGCTGCAAGCCCTGCATGTACTCGTAGTTACAGTCGTGCGGTATGCAAACGAGAAGCAAAACTGATGTTGCTCTTGCATGTGCTCCAAGCCGAGCTGATCCCGATAAGCATAAATAAAAAATACAAGTAAAGATGTACATAGAGAAATTGACATTCATTAATTTTTATCATCGTACATTGAGTGTGATCAATGAGCGAAATTTTCTACTCTGTTGTTAAAATTTACTTAAACTGAATGCACTATTTATTTTCTTCTATTGACAGCCCATCAACTTTCATTATGCCCTCAAATGGTATATGCGTGTATTCATTCATACGCTGACGTTCCCACAGAGTTTTCTTTTCTGAGATTTTGAAAATGAATTACGACGTGTGCATTGGGCTTTATGCAGCAGAGTGACGTTAGGAAACCGAAAGACATGGATAAAGCAACTAGCCTTCCTGTCCAACTTTTAGTTATTACAGATAAGCGGAAGTGAGGACGTATTGGGCTATAGGCTACAATGTCAGCCTCTACCTGTGTGTCCAGGCTAAACGAACAATGTCTGTTCAGGCTCAAAGCCTAACACACTGTTATTGCGTGAGGTTGTGCTATGCTGTGGGCTCTGGGTTTCTTCGAGGACTCAAGCCATCTGTTAAAAATAGGGAGCAATACATGTAAATATATATAAACTCGATGATATTACGCCTATGCATTTCCTACCTTCGGTGTTATCACTGCTAATCACAGAATATTGTAATCTCGTACTACGTCAAAAAGTGCTCTGGAAGTTAATCTTTCGCGGTAGGGAAAAAGACACTGTTCAAATGATGCCGTAAGAATAGAGTATGCGGTGTAACAGCTAGTGGATTTCGTAAGCAAAAAAATACGAACTCAAACAGCTCAGTCTTCTAATCTAGCGCAATAAGAGTACAAAATATACACCGCATAGGCACTTGCGAAACTCTAAAAAGAAATTCTCGAAACAAGTTTGCTTTCTATCGGTAAGACTGTTTAGCTACGTCACAAAGGCGGGCCAACAGTGACATCATTAAAGAAGGTCAGTAGTGACGTCACAAAGGGATAGCGGTGGCGACGTCAGCTAGGAAGGCCAATAGTGACATCACCGAGAAAGGCCAGCAGTGACGTCATTTAGGAAGGCCAATAATGACGTCACCTATGATGGCCAGTAGTGACGTTACTAATGGAAGCTCAGCAGTGACGTCACAATGGGATGGCGGTGCTGACGTCACCAAAGGAGGCCACCAGAGACCCCGAGGAGCAAGCCCATCCTCGCGCAAACCTTTAGTGCCTTTCTGGCTCCAGAACGACAGTCGACTTCTCGGTATCCAGCGCTGCATTAACTGGGAGCAAATCTCTGGGCCAGGCAGTCGACAGGAGAAACTAATCAAATTAGCCCTGGATCAGATATGCAGATCCTGGCACTGGGTAATCAGAAGGCAAGAAGTGCAGGTAACGGCAGACATAGAGAGCCCGTCCGGAGGTTCTTGGAAAGTTGCAGCTCAAAGCATGAAACCAGTCGGACTAGGTCCATGGATATGTAATATCTAACTTGGAACAGGATGCGCAAGCACGTGATTCGGGAAATACGAAATTGGAAAGTCTGAGCTCGGCTTATAAGCCATTAACAAAATGCATAGCTATTTCTCAAAATTACGTCTCCACTCGGATTCACACAATGTACAGTATTGTAAAAAAAAACAACATGGAAATTATGTCCAGTACTTTGAAAACTATTGCGCTCGTAAGTTTAGGATCTACTAGGCTTCTTATATCCACATAAGTATCAGGTTGGTGCTAAAGTTATGCCCTATTTCCAGAACGATTTCTTCAGGCCAATTTATTAATTTTTAACCTATTCTTGTAGATATAAAGTAATTCTGTGTTTAATTTGTATCATTTTCTTTGATATTATCTTTCGTTTCTCCATAATTTTCAAAAAACTTTACTCCCACATATGTCCCACCTAACGGTCACGTAAAAGAAGGTTTACTCGACGAATTTCACGAAGATGTTGATGAAAGTGCGACAGCAAAATCTATTCAGAACATTTATGAGGTTGATGTAGTGCATGGAAGAAGTTACAGGAGGTTGTTTTCTTGCTTCCGAAGTGGTGACTGATTTAACTTTGAAAGAAAAGTAAAAAATATGCTATTAAAAAACATGATTCTGCATTATTAAAAGCTTTTGTTTTAGAGAACCCTACCATTACCATTTAGGAAATTAGAGAACACCTAAATGTAACCCATTCCACCGTGGTAAGCCAACTAAAACACATTTTTTGCCATACATATTTTTTATACACTACTTTCGCACAACTTGATATTCCCGCATCTAGACCTCAGGATGGCATAAATAAACACACATTTAGTCATAATTTTACTTAGCTATATGTATATATATATATATATGCGAATTTGTATATTTTAAATACAGTATATATAATATATAGGGATAAATACGTAATAGTTATAGGACGACATTTGTGCGGTTACCACTGCACAGAGCCCGGTTGTATGGTTAGGAAGGCGAGGACTTATCCCTTTAATGTTCCAAATGAACATCATTTGAAAATTAGCTTATTTGAACGTTAACTGAAGCTAATTTTGCCATTCCTAACCTTAAAAGTGCAGTATATTCGATCTCCCAGGATGTAGCGATGACAGTGTTGGTGCAGGCTAAAGGAAGACCTGAAGTGCGAATTATCTGTCCAGTTTTTCGTCCCGTAGAATATAGAATTTAATGTATTAACTCTACGGCTTCAGATTTTAGCCGTGAAACTTGAAGGCGACACGACTTTGTCGTCCTATTATAAATATGTTGCCTTATCAACAACAATAAGGCGTTATATATGTCGCTATATTACTACTATTACTACTATTAGCCCTATATAATATGCATCTGTACTGCATTGCATGTATTACACATACATAAGTACATAGATAAGTCAGTACGGTATATAAATGAAGGATCGGAGTAACATGAGCACCTCGATGCATTAAACGGTTACAGATGCATATATGTATATAATATGCATTATATATGTATGAATATTTGTGACCCTAAATTACTTTTATTGCAAAACTCATGAAATGCGGAAAATATTGAAGACTAGAGCACTCTGAGAGCGCATACCTCCGCCAAGCGAGGCAACGGTAGCAAAAAATTAAAATTGGCTCTGAAACCATAATTTTCTATGTATAAACTCCAAAATCTAATCATTTTTGCCTAATCATTGAATAATCATTTAGTGCAATTTTCTTGAAGATCCGTTCATAACTTTCTGAGTTATACTGCTAACAAACGTTATGACAAACATGAGTCAAATATACAAACGAAAAAACCGATCTGCACCAAAATTTGAATATTTACGTCTTTTAACATTACTAAAAACCACTATAAATTTCATAGAGATCCAATCATTATTTCTTGAGTTGTCATGCTAAAAGCATAAAATTAAAAATAGTGACAAGCGAACGAACGACGAACAAACGGATCATTACCAAATTTTGGTCATCTACTTTTTGTTATATACCTAACAACTCATGTTAATTTCATAAAAATCCATCCCTAACTTTTTGAGTTATGGCATTGAGAAAAATGAGGCAGACAAACAAACAAACGGATGGACATATCTTCGCCAAAAGTTAATCATCTGTTCCTCCTAACATACCAAATAATCCCCGTAAATTTCGTCCAAATCGGTTTATAACTTTTTGAGTTTTCTTGGTGACAGACAGATAAACAGCCCGACAGACAGACAGACAAACACGACGAAAATATAACCTCCTTGGCGGATGTAAATATATAAGCGGGAAGAAAGCAGAAAAATAGAGGGAGATCTATTACGAGAAGAAACTGAAACAATTACTACGTCGGGCCAATAAAAGAAAGCAATAGGCATAAGCAAATGCTTTCAATATTTTGTACCAGTAAAAATTTTAATAGACGTGTTTTTTTCCGTTAATTTAAGACTTTATTCGATTTTTTTTTGTAGCACATGTACCAGTTTTTTGTGCACTCTATAATATTTCGTATTTATTCATAGTTTATAATATTTTTCCATGAAGAAAATTAAAGGTTCCCAATGTATATCGGCATAGAACATTTAGCTTTTTATACGCCTGTTCACATGTTGGTATCTTTGCCCAACGTTAATATTACAAAACATTCGAACGTTTATCGTGTTCTTCCAAACACCGCTAGGTATTCACAACAATGTGCACTAAAACGTTATCCATCTCACCAGTTTACTTAGCAAGCGTTACTATAGTAAAGTTTCGGAACTCTCTCTGAATTTGAAGTGAATTGGTTTTACTTTTTTCCTGTTACATAAAAGCTGCAACAATACATTCTGACGTTTCGATGTATGAACACAGGACAAAAGACGAACTTGTGAACCCACCTTAATATCGCAGGTCGCACGCAGACAACAACAAAAAAGTTATTTGCGACAGTGATCCATATATTATCAGATCACTACGAAAGTTTGAGGCTAAAGTTTCAACATTAACATATGCATGACAGCAACATGAAGCTTCTGTTTGTTCCAATGCCGTGTAAGCTCAGGCTTGGCCTCGTATCGAGTATGCTCGTCGCGACAAATCTGTGCTTAATTTATTTAAGAGAACTAGCTGGCATTGCTGTCAGAAACAACAGAGAAGAATTTTACTGGAACCATTTTATTTTTCATGATCGTTGTAGGGAATTCCATGTGGACGATGCACCGCTCTTCACAAATAAATGAACACAAATGTGAGCATGACGAGAATATATTTCTTCGGTATTTTCGAATGAAAATTATGCGACAAAAATGAAATACACATTCATTTTTTTTATCCGTGATAACTGCTCGAAAAAGATAAAATTGCAAGTCACTGTAACTTCATAAAATTGCTAACAGCGAGTGTAAGACCCGATAGATAAATCAATACTCATGGCAAGAGACACACAGTGTGCTTTATCATTCTACCGTACTGGACGTCAAAAATGACTGCGTAGAATTTGTGATGATACCTCCTCATTCATCATTACTGTGTTACTAATTTGTTTATGTAAGATGCACTACAACTACTAACTTCAAGGAACGTAAGAGATTAGCATTCTAGGCCTAAATTTTACTGAACAAAGCAAACCTTTCCTTTGTGATGAGCTGAAAGGCAATTCCCTGTTAGCCAGCAGTCGCGCATCACTCTTAATATAATATAAAACTGCTTGTTTTCCTGGATGATATCATACAAGACGGAGTTTTAATATTTCTTTTTTCTCTCTCTCTCTCAAGCGAAAAGCTGCTTCGTTGATAGAAGCAACCAAATAAAAAAAACATTTGCTGCCAAGAACTCCTTGTGTTCTTTGCCCGCCTGCTATAAGCTGAAGACTATCGTAGCAGTAACTCCGTTGATCATGTACACTATTAGAGCTTGAGCTTGAACTCAGAGCTGCAGGAGTTTGAAAGTGAGAATGATCTGAAGAAAGTAAAAAGCAGTATGCATGAGACTGCTGTGAGAATCTGTAGATATATTCATTGATTGGACTTCAACGTTGCCAAGCAGGAAGTGCATTTAAATATAAAATAACCATATATACGACTGTCATCAATTGCAACCTGGTCTATTTTCCGCCTATCAGTTTTCAAGAAGCGTGACATAATATGAGCAGATAAACAAACAAATGAACTAACAGATAATATATACACATCGGCCTTTATTATATTGCAGAGAATATAAATATTCCAGTGGTCTGCCTTGCTGTGAAACAATGGTATAACACATTAGTTTAACGATATCCCCTTATCTTCTAGTATGACAGATATTTTCACTTTTTCTTTGCTGAAGTTTTACTCAACTTACGAATCGTCAACTTACAGTATTAATAATATTTTGATGTAGAGAATGAGAACAATGAAGAAAAACAGTCGTGTTTGGAACGACTGAAACACACGATCGAATACATTGTTCTACTTATGGGGAACAAAAGACTATAGTGTGGGCCCACATCTAGTGAGAAAAGAGATAATAATGACGTGGCAACAATTACAAGGAAAAGATAAGTAGTGCTTCTAACCTGTGCGTTTGTGTCGTCCCTGCTCTTTGATTTGTCTCTGGTGCGCGTAACTACTTTATATTCAGTTAATACTATCCGAGAAGTTGGTCACTGCTAACATCATGTGGATAAGTGAAAGCTTCTGTTTGTTCGTTAGGAATTAGTTTCATGTTCTACATATCCTGTGTATTATGTGCCATCCGCGGCCCATTTTTTTCAGTTCAAGCTATAGCAGTAACATCTTAGTTCTGTCATTGGCAAGCAAAATTTAAAGCCGTAACCAAGATAGGACTAGACTGGTGATTAGTACCGTAGACTTTTCAAATGTTTCGGGAGCGACAGTAATTTAGCAAATTGATAAACAAAACTTATTTTACATAAAGAAACAGATTTATAAATACACAACTGTTATCATTAAACTTTCAAAATATCAGTAGTTATTTTATATTGCATACTCTTAAACGCTAACAAATTTTTCCTTAGATCTAGGATTTCGACGATCTGGGTAGTGCGATGAGCAAGAGAAATAAATAGAAACAAGGGTCGAATTGAAAATTTCCCTGGGCCTCTCAACGTCGAAGTGCTTCTTGACGGTGAAAATCTGCACTGCTAGATGTCAATTTCTATTCTTTAGATTGAGACTGATCGAAAGTTAATATCTTGAATATCTGGCCCCACTACTATCTGTTTAAAAAAGTTCATAAAGTGTTTTCGATCATACATTGTTCATGAAATACCTTTATTCCACTTGAGAACATATAGCTTTTTTGTCGCTCACACTCTTGCTCCATTTGTAATTATGAGTAAGTTGTAGTAATGCGCTCGGGTGCAGTTGGACGAGAGGCTCCGCCCTAATTCTTGAGAAAGACCTCAGAAATTGGCAAAAAAAAAAAGTCTAATCATTAAAAACTATTCAAAAATGGTAAAACAAAAAAGTCAAATGGTCACAAGGCAAATGGCCAAAAAAGTCCGCAAAAATTTTCAAAAGTCGGGGTCAACAGTCAAATGGTAAACAAAAGTCCTCAGAAATTTCGGTCATTTAATAAACCTTCCACCAAACCTTTTATAACCTGCATGAAACCCCAGCAACTACCACAATGCTTACGATAAAAACTAAGACGGGTAGAAATAATAAAGCCTTACCCTTCATTAGTGTAATATCTTACCAGAATGATTAGACGGGTAGAAATTAAGCAATTAAACTTCATCGTTAGAGACGCACTGCAATCTGCATGCCTTCAAAAGTTTTTAGGTCATTAGTCAAGATTATTTATCACCCTGCCGATAAATACATGGTTAGCTATCATTGTAATTACTGCACTGGCGTCCGCTTGAATTCGCGTGATTAAGTGAAGTTGGCAGGCAATGGAGGATGTACGTCGGTTTAAGTTTTATGAAGCGCTTAGCATGCAGCCGTAAGCGATAACGCACTCTTTTGTAAACGTTGATGCGCAAATATTATTGCCTATCACACACAGCTAGCTACGGTCAAATATTGACTATGATATGATCTGTTATTAAGTAATCAGAATTATATTGATAGTTCATAGTTTAGTATAATTTTAGTGAGAACTACAGTCCTCCCGAAATTCCACAGTTCAACATACGTAGCTGAACCTCGTACGAAAAGTGTATGACAGGCACTGAGGCAAGGCTCCCTAAACACAACATATTCATTGAGTTCCAAACAGACTGCGGATTAATACGGTATATTATTACCAAAAACACCCTCACTCTCATTTCGCTACAGCGATCTGTATGTAGCAGTAGTAATAATAATAACGCTTGCAATAATATCGCTAGTAATATCGGAAAGCTTATTTCGCTATAAGCATTACTGTCGCTTCTATACCGAACGCGTATTTACAATACACCAAGAACGCTACTTTACTGCGGCAGAATGTAAAATTGACTCATACATAGTTCGCTTATTATCGACCGCGAGCGAAGCGAAGGGAGGTGATAATGTTTTTGTTTAAGATTTAAGCATATGTAAATACCTATTTGTTTGTCTGTCCACCCAAAAAAGAGGGGGAAGGAGTTGAGCAATGTTCATGATTTTTTGCATGGAGTAACGTGGGCTGACCTATAACATGTGAAAAATGCAAAACTCTAGAGTAAGCTGGCCATCAAAAATGGCGGGGTTGAATTTGCCCCACCGCGGGTAATGGTCTTACGCCACTAGGTGTTATAGTTCTACTTACTCTTGCTGAGAAAGTAAGTTAGTAAGTTCATAATGGGCAAGGAAAAACGTGCAATACGTTCAGTACGCAATATGATGGCTTTACTGGCAAATTAACTTCCATCAGACAAATTGATGTTGTTTTTACTTCGTGTAATCTTTGTCGCTGGAGAATGCTGGCAAACGTTCATCAGTGAGTGGTTTAGGGGTAGTAAATTTGTCTAAGTTGTCGCTTAGGGTCGAGTTTGGGCGCTAGTTACAAAGTTTTTGCACTTAAGAAGGCTTACGATGTTAAGGGCGTCTGATTCTCCCCTTAAGATTAAATTTAGAGGCTAACTACAAGCCGATTCTGCTTGATTAGGCCGAAAACTCGGTCTACTGAATTGAGGCTGAGAAGTATCCCAAGCGTAAAAGGCATGTGGTTAACGTCAGGAGGAACTCGATCTAAGGTAGCTAATCGACCCCTGAAATTGTTGTTTCCAGAGAGCAAAAGTTAATCTATTCGAATCGAAGTCGCATTTATTATCCTCACTTGTCTGCTACCAGATAAAAGGAGAAACCCCATTACCGTGGATAACATTATCATGGGTTTACAATATCGTGGATAACTTTATCGTGGCTTTACATTATCGTGGATAACATTATCATGGATTTACATCATCTTGGAAAACATTATCATAGGTTTACATTATCGTGGATAACAATATTATGGGTTTACATTATCGTGGATAACATTATCATGGGCTTACATTATCGTGGATAACATTATCATGGGTTTACATTATCGTGAATGTCATTATCATGGGTTTATATTATCGTGGATAACATTATCATGGGCTTACATTATCGTGGATAATATTGATAAAATTATCATGGGTTTACATTATCTTGGATAACATTATCATGGGTTTACATTATCGTGGATAACATTAATGGCTTTACATTATCGTAAATAATATTATCATGGGTTTACATTACCGTGGATAACATTATCATGGGTTTACATTATCGTCGATAAATACACCTAAAGTGCATGCCTATTGAATTTGGCTTCTTAGCCCTACCAAACATTAGGGCCGCCGCTAAAAGCTAAAGCCGTAATTTGTAAGAGTATTGGCCTGATAGAGCGACGTCCTGGTAGGCTCACTAAACTGAGCATAGTGTATCTTCAAAATGTTCACAGAGGTTGTTGTTGGGTAGCCTCTTATGCCGGGGCCACATATGCATTTCTACGCCCAATTGGTTGCTAGGATGATCAGCTCGAGGCCCGTTTCGATATATATTCAAAATCGGTAGCATGGATTATATCGTGGCATAAATGGCCTCCGAGTCCCGCATCCTTGCATCGAGTTATGCAGCTGCCATGTAGTTTCTAGACTATTTCATTACTCGAACGGTAAAATAAAACAAAGTAAAAGTTAGGTACTACAATAATTATTCGAAAGCATTTCCGGTGTGCGAACAGATATAATTTTTTCTAAGCATAACTCTTTGTTTTTTTTTTCGGTCGAATCGGGGCCGGATGCTCAAACGCCTTGTAAAGTTACAAGAGGCGTCGTAACTGTACAGCTGCAGGCACGAATGCAACCATGTAACTGCTGAAATTTTGGGGCATGCATAGGTTAGAAAATCAAACCACTCTGATCATAAGTTTACGAAGATCAGTGCAAGAAAGTGACAAAATCTGAGCGGTGATATCGGTACTTCTTCAAGGAACTGTACAGTTTACGTTACCGTAACTTCACAAGGCGTTTGTGTATACGGCCCCAGGTACGAGTTAAATGCATTTTGTGCTGTGAGGTAATTGTCAGAGGTGAAAGTCTAATCATCCGATTAACCCGACTTGCATTTCTGAATCGCATAAGTGAATCGGGCTAACTTCTGCCAAACGATTCGGAAAATCGCAATCGGACTGCCGAAAATTTAAAGCGATTGTCGATAAATCCAGGTCGTGTCATTTATATTTTTCGCAATAGAGATACCTTAATACGTAGTTCAGTATTTTTTCAAGTAAATAGTTGTTTCGTTTTACTCTATTTTATTCTCACTTTCATACTTCGGCTACAATATAATTTGTAAAATAGTATGGTACGATAAATCTTGTTATGAAAAGCTTATGTATTAGATCATTTTTACAGCATAAAATAGATACGGGTATAATACGTATGTAGTTTTGGTTCTTCGCATGGGTCTCATATCTTGCTAGTTGATCCATTCTTTTTTTCCTGAGAGAATAGATTAGCATTATTGAGTGCTTATGTAATGTACACTGTATACATGAATTTTTGCGTAATATTATGTATAATTAAAATAATATGTTTATTTTGTCTCAAAGCTTTGTTTCACTTTGTATTGCATAAAAATGGCTTACTTATGGTAAAAAATTAAATTCACGCTTGAAATATTGAAAATGGCTATTAAAAATATTGAATAGCTTTTAAAAACATCTAATCTATTTTTAAAAAAGTAATAGCATTGGCTAATCAAATCTGACTCGTCGAGCTGGCGAATGGGCAATCGATAATCGGACTTCAATTTTTTTTTTTTTTTCAATCTCGCCCACCTCTGGTAACTGCTGTGTACCACACCAGTTTCTTATCAGGCCGAGGAGATATTTTCCATGGCAGCGCTCCCGAATTTAAATGTTTAACCAATTATCGTCATAAATATTACTGGAGTTTCTTGGAAGCACCAACTTATGTGCCATAGAACTTGCCATGCTACAAGAACGTAATATTATTATGCCAATCATAACCAGGGTATGCGCAAAAACACCAGCAACTGTTGATATCCTTACACCCCATAGTAAACAGAATTCAAAACCTTCTGTGTTGTGTGTTACACCCTGATTGTAAAAGCTTTTCAGTTCTTTCACGGTATGTTGAAAACTCGGTGCCGGTATAGGTAGTATGTGACCTAGCTGAATTTCCGGTATAATATGCGTGCCTATCAGTTAGGGTAGACATCTGTTCCAGCTAAACAGAACATGTCCTACTCTATTCTATAACCAACATAACCTTACATACTTTCAACCGGGACCAAATACGAGTACTCATGCATCTCGAAATTCTTGAGCTGCTTGAGGCCCACGCAACGCTCATATCGGCTCGGTAATGCATGTCGTATAGATCTAAATCAACCTAAACCTGAGCTTTCTAAGCGAAGGAAGCAGAAA
>LQNS02278180.1:755212-783792 GCA_001587735.2 Parhyale hawaiensis | reverse complement strand
CGTATGCATTAAATGTTTCCGTTAACTTGAAAAACTCAATAAATGTTTAATCAACAATAATCTCTCAGTCGCCTTTAACAAAACTTGCATAGCAGAAAAGCTGTTACCGAACTACACGACATATATAAATATATAAGGAAGTTTTTATTGAAAGTCTTCTGGGCTTTTCATTTATTTAACCTCAAGCTTTCGAGCTATTAAGCATAGCCCGTTTTCAGGGGAACCAAGGAGCTTTAATATTAAATCTCCTCAGGGGAACAGCTTTTCTGCGTATAAATATATATATAGCCTACAGTACTCGTGCACTATATATTTTCCAGTCGGTAATATGACTGATAGTTAACGTCAGTCGGTATTTTTCAGTGCCCTCCCCCCCTTCCCAATGTTGGATACTTCGCGACATCCCTGGATGAAAATTTTTCCAGCAGGCAAGTTAGAAAATATTTTATGAATCCAAGCTATTAGAAAGTGTCTAGGGGAACTGTGGGAGTTCAAGGCTGCACTGCAAGAGAGGGAATATGTGAGAATTATATATCTGTCAGGGAGTTTGGAGATAAAGTATAGAGCTGAGTCAATACAATAAAGTTCTGCTGTGAATATTGAACATATTATTAGAAGGCGTGCCTCAGTTTAAAGTCTGTGCAGTAGACACCACCAGGAAGCAAAGAATGCAACAGGAAGCAAAGAACGTAACTTGCGTTCTTTGCTTCCTGGTTGCGTTCATTGCTTCCTGGAGCACTCCTTCCGCTGTGTTCACAAACTCTGGTCATAATAGTACGCACTGTTGAACCAATGTACGTAGACCTAAAGAGCGGGCAACAACATTGATATACCACAGAGTTTAGAACTGCTTTAGGAGACCTGTCCTTGAAAAAAAAGCCTATCGTAAATTTATCTACTAGTAGATAAAATATATTTCTTATCGGAATTTCTTCTCGAAAGTATTTAAGTAAAATTTTCTTCAATTTACTTTCCATTTTTCCAACTGCTGGCCAAAATATTGAAGGGTTAAGTATACCGTATATGTATCATTACCGGTGGTGGCGGGTGTTTCGGTTTTGAAATTCCGAGATAAAAATTGCTTAAGTTTAGAGTCTATGAAAGATACAGGGAATCCATTGCATTTAAAAAACTTACGGAGAAATTCGAACTCTACATGAGTATTGACGTATGAAGAACATATTTTTAAGGCACGGGCAATTAAAATCTTGACAGCGTTACTCTTAAAACGGATAGTGCAAAAACTAAAATAAGTTAGACCTAACCCAGTAAATCTTTCTTTCCTGTATACCGAAGTGTCAAATACGTTGTTTCTCCTGCGTATGGACGCATTTAAAAATGAAAGCTTTCCATCAATCTCTTTTTCATAAGTAAATTTAATATTTGAATGTTGAGCAATAACATAATTGCAAAATTGATCGACGTGCTGCGCTTCACGGAACAAGAGAAAAGTTTCATCTACATATCTGGGATAAAATATGGGTTTAAAATCTATGGGACAGTTTTCTAACCCCTGCTGTTCGTGGTGACACATGAATATATTTGCGAAAGTTGGACCCAATGGGAGGCCCATACCCAGTCCATTTTTGTTAAAAGAATTTACCATTAAAAATGAATTTAGAACAGAATGTTCCAGTAGAGTTTTGAAAATTTTTTGTGTGAGACTAATACCTGTAGAATACACTAAGGCAAAAAGCCTAATATTAAATACCTGTAGTATCAGGAAAATCAAAAAGTTAACTAAGCAAATGTAAATAGTTTCACCGAGAGGTATATGTGTAAAACGGTTTTCAATGTCAAACGAGGCCATAAAATGGTTACTACAGTTGGGAATGGTACCCAGTTCATCAATAAATTTAATCGAATTCTCTGCGGTATACTCATTGGTAGTAAGAGGAGCAAGGACAGAGACAAGAAATTTGGCTAATTTAAAACTAGGTGTATTGCAAAGGTGTCTTTTTGTGACCACCGCAGATGATTCCCCATGATCGCGCATGATTCGCGCGTTTTTCTGTGACCGTATTTTGACGTGATTCTGATAGCAATCTTAACCGTGATCACTGGTGAGAAATGATGGCACCGAGATTTCCTCCCTAGGCTAATCTTGCGCGATCAAAGTGTGGTTCCAGCCGTTGGCAAGTGAAAATTCAAAATTTGAAATCCACGGTCGTGATGCTTTCTTATATTTAAGGATAAATTGAATAATGTTAATGATGATTAATAATATATGAATAATATATGATGATAATAATAATGATGATTGTTTGTATGTAATATTGACTTCCAGAATAGTAGTTTCCTTAGTTTTATGCCTGTGTATTTTCAAAATGCTTTAAATACAGCTAGTTCAGTTATGCATTGGCTTCAAAATAAATGCTCATAAGAAAGCTATTCCCTACCATTTCCCGCAAAAATACGATAAAAATATATGTTTTCGAAAATTGGCATGGCGTCTCTGGTTTGCTTACAAAATCGTTGACCGTTCTTGCGCTTTTCAGTGATCACGATGATCACGAGCGTGGCCACAAAAAGACGCTGCGAATATTGGACGGAATTGGAAGTTAGTACTAAAATTTGGTTTGTGAATTTTTAGTAAGCCATATAGTATGCCGGGCGATATCCAGAGGCAAAGAGTTTTTTGTACAGTTCATCGGATATAGAATTTAAGTTTTTCGGCTTACGTAGAAAGTTATTAATTTTGTCATCTATTTTCAATGTGTATTTATGAATTGGACCGGTAATTTCTTCAAGTTTACTGGGATTAGAAATGAGCGCAAAGATTTTGTCCATATATGTGGCTTTATCTAAAATGACTACCCCTCTGCCTATGTCTGGCTTGGTATTAAGAATAACCGGGTCTGCAGCTAACTGTTTAAGAAGAGCAAAATCTGTTTTGGCAAAAACTGCACTGAGAACTTTGAACGAAGTAAAACCATAAAAAAATTTGAACGCAACAGATTGAACACGTCCAGTGAATTCGGCTAAAACTTCTGGGAAAAGATTGCTGTTGAAAGACCTTATATTGCACATAAATTTCTCAAAGTCATGAAAGTACTCAGAAAAATTCAGACTAAACACCGGTAAACAAAAATCTAAGCCGTAAGCTAAAAGAATTTCAAGGCTAGGAGGTAAATGAGCGGAACTAAAATTAAAAATAACACTATCTGGATCTCTTTAAGATGTATGGGAGCCCCAGTGGGTGACTCAGATGTAAGGAGGTCCTGTCTTGTTATAAAGTGGGCCCCACCGGTCACTCAAGAGGTCTCTTGAAGATCTAAGGGGGCCCCTCATTGACAGTCAGAGGGAACCTTCAATCTGAATGGTTACCCTCCCTGGTGACTGAGGGTTTCCCCACCAAGATGCAAGTGGGCCTCGCGGGGTAGCTTAGGGCCCTACCTAGTGACTTGTGGCAATCAAGATGTAAGGGGCCTCACCGAGTGACTTAAACCCAGAAAACAATTTGCCTTGATTTTACGTCGACAGCACGTGATGTTTTGGTGGCTCAAAGTGCTAAGCACGTCGATCTTTGGACTCCAGATAACGTTGTTAGAACGTTGTGCCAGGCACGTTATGAGACAAAGTGCTGACAACGTTATGACAACCTTCCTAGCTACCTGACATATTAAATTCAGCTCCAGGTAACGTGTTATCACGTCGTGTCATAACGTCCTGGGCACGTTCATAACACGTAACATCATAACGTGCTAGGGACGCATCCAGCACGTCGTATCACAACCAGAGATGTGCATGCAACTAGTTACTGTAACGGCTTAAGTAACGGGCGTTACTTTTTGTAACGATAACACCTTAGCAATTTTAGAAACGTATCGAGTAACGGTAACGCTCAGGGGGATTCTTATCAAAAGTAATGGAAACTGCCGTCACTTGTTGCTCGTTACATCTTCAAAATTTGCCACAAATGCAAAAGATGAGCTGTAGGCAGAGAGAAAGTTATACTTAAGGAGTGGTATCATAATTTCAAAAAATAGATACAAATTTTAAGCTGTTGAAGGATGATCATACTTCTATGATAGACATATATTTTAAAATAGAGATAAGAACTTCCGATTCTAAAAATTTACTCTGAAACTTTGTCTAAAAAACAGGAATGAAACGCACGTTTGTGCTGGTAACTGAGCCGACGAGATCAGCAGATTATCTACACGACTCATTGCAACGATAGGTACAGCATTGAAGTATAAGGAATGGTACGAATGTAAAATCATTTATTTTTTATTGTGTTTTCTGTTGTTGTGTAAAGCTGACGCCACACCTTCCTCAAAACATACCTATAAAAGATTACATATTTTTGCGAAAATTGGCATCAAATTAAAATACAGATTATTTCATAGCATTCCAGTTACACAAATTCTTTAGAGAACGCCATTACAAAAATGTAATGATCCGCTTCTTTTTGTCGGTCAAGACTGGAAAATAGGCATACAGATCATTTGACCTGCATAATTAGGGTAAAAATATGTAATGCGTTGCTTGCGCTGATGTTTTGTGAATGCATAAATTTCCATAATTTTCTGTAGCAAGTTATTCTATAACATGGAAGTAGATATGGGCTCTACTCGAATTAGAAGTTATTATTGGTCTTTTCTTGAACTCAGAGCACCAAACTACTCGAATTTGCAATAAAAGATATATTATTTATTTTCTCAGATAATCATTATTAAGGTTTAGCCAGGGAGTAAAAATAATGGGAGAACCAGACAGACATACGAAGCCAAAAACGAGCGTGAAATGACGTTTTTTTTTTTCGGACCAAGCAGCCGCAGCGCTACTAGCTGCTCGTTTTCGTCCATATTATTATATTTTTGGCACATATATGATAATGTTCTTATAAGATGCAGTCAGGAAGTACTATACTACGTTCTACATATAAGACAAGCATAGATAGAGCACTTCAATATTGATAATACAATAATTTTATACACATAATGTTGAGTGCGTGCTGAAGCTGCTTGGTCCTAGAAAAAGTCACTTCGAGCGCGTTATTTTTCTACGTCTGTCTGTCTGGTTCTCCCGTTATTTTTACTCCCTGGTTTTAGTGTTACTGTGGCTGACTCACGTGTTGTCACCGAGTCACCATTTGCCAGCGTCTTCTTCAATCACTTCTTACTAAATATGTAATTTCATTTGAAACTAGAGCACTCTGAGAGCGCATACCTCCGTCCAGCAAGGAAACGTTAACGAAAAACTAAAATTGATCCTAAAACTAAAATTTTCTTTTTACCATTATCAAAATTCAGTTATTTGGACCTCTTGACATTAATAACAGTTTTTGTTATTTTCCCGAAGATCCTTCCATAACTTATTGAGTTATTTTCTGACAAATACTGAGACAAAAATTGGTCAAACGCACAAACGGACGGAGCGATCATCACTAAAATTTGGTTATATGTGCAATTAACTGCATGTTGACATATTTTAGCTATTGCTGAAAGTTTTATGAAGATCTGTTTATAACTTTTTGAATTATGCTGATAGTCAACATAAACTCAAACATAGCGACAAAGACACAAACGGATCATCACAAAAACGTGGTTCTCTACTCTTCGTACCATATTGAATTCGTGACAATCTCATGAAAATCCTTTCTCATCATTTTTGAGTTATAATTCCAAGAAAAAAGGCAGGCAAACATACAAATAATTGACCAGATCTATGGAGAAATTTTATAATCTGTACTTCCTAACATGCCTAACGGTTCTAGGTCTTTTCGCGGTGGGTCAGTTCGCCATCAGTCAATTCACCATCGGTCTTTTCGCCGTTAGGTCATTTCGCCGTGAGGGCATTTCGCCGTGATGTAATATAAATGGCGTGGTAATATATAAATTGTACCCAACCACGCCGAACCTAATGTGCTATTACTGTTATTATTATTAAAAGCTTCAGCTGCAGCAGCAGAGCTTCCCAAGAAATTCGAGGGTAATAAAAAGGAAATGCGGAGTAAAATAAAAAGTACAATAACCAAAAATGTTAGGATGCAGAAAATCATAAAGCTTAGTCATTTACTACACATAAAATAATATAAAACATCAAATGAAAAATAATCATTAACAAAATTCCAAATCCAGCTATTTACGTAAAAAATTAAATAAAGTTAATAATCACCTACTAGAATTTAAAATATCATAATTCACGTGAAAATCGCACATCTTGGTCATTTACTAAGATATATCCGAGTGACTAAAAATAACTAAAATTTGCTAAACAAGTGTAAAAAGGAATACGTTTTGATTAAAATTTTATGATTGATCAAGCTATCGTCAACATTGGGTCGGTCGGCAGAGGCTTCGCATTGCCCGGCCAGTCACTTGAGACCGATCTAGCCGGACGACTTAAATTCAATTTATCTTGAGCACAGAATTTTTCAAGGTGTATTGAGTATGAAAGCTAGCATCAATATTTAAGTTGCCGATGCAAATGAAAGAATTAGTAGAATAAAAGTAGAACCACACTACATATAAAAACGTGTTTACTGTGTAGCCTGTACCGCCAAAGTTTCGGAACATAATATATCCATCATCAGTGCTGTAAGATAGAGAGAGAAAGCATATATGCAATTATCGGAATAAAGTTAGGGAAGAAAGCATTCATTATTACCCACTAAGAGACGTAAATAAGAACAAAACAAAGCAGTAGCAGCAGACTAGAGCGTCTGATACTGACTCTCAAGGCCACAAGCTCAAACCTCGCTCCCAGCTGGGCGAGTTTTTAGCGGCACTTGATGTGATCAGTCAGCTTACGGTCTGCATACTGCTGTGGGTTTACTGATCTTCCCCAGCAATGGGGAAGGTTAGGGTCGCAGATTGTCGCATGGAGTCTTCCACCATTGGCGCCATAGCTCTCGACAATCTGTGGTCGACTGCAGCCGTATACCACTCTGGGGCCTGTTGGCCTACATCTGCAGCACAAACCAGTGCATGTGGGTTTTCCAGTTGTCGGTGCAGTCAAGCTGACTTTACCTTTACTTTTTCTTTTCCTGGGAAGATTTGCTGCACGACTTACCATATGGGCCAGAAGCTCAAGCTGAAACTTTTCCTAGTAATAATAATAGCATATTAGGTTGGGCTCGGTTGGGTATAATTTATGTATTATCAGGACATTATGGTACATCACGGAGAAATGACCTAACGGCGAAAAGACCGACGGCAAATTGACCGGTAGGGAAATGACCGACGGCGAAAAGACATGTCACGATGCCTAACAAACACTGTAATTTCAGAAAGATCCATCTATAACTTTTTGAGTTATGGTGGTGACGAACAAAATGACAAACTATTCAGACAATTCGACAAAAACATGAGCTTTTTGGAAGAGGTAACAACTGCCTGAGCTTCAACCGAAAGTATACCCTTGAAATACTGTCTAGTATCAGAGTTGCGCCTAGGGACGCAAGAACTAGCGCGCGCTAGTAGCACCGCAAGTTTTTTAGTAGTGCAAGCACTAGCGCTGCTAGGTTTGAGATAACTAGCGGTGCTAGTAACGCTGCTAGGTATTTAGCCAATGTCAAGCGCTAGTCGCCAGTCGATAGTTTTTGCAAAGTAATTATCAATATGTTGTATCATCATATATATATTACTAACTTCCAAGTATCTTGTAGTTATATGGAAAATCAGTAAAACACTTCTTTGATTTTTTCCATTTGCAATGCAATTAAATTTCCATTTTATTTCTATCATGCTCTTTTTGTTTTTTCTAGCACTAAAATAATTGCTTCCAGATTTTCGATTTGTAGTAGATATATATGCCAAAAACTAGCGCCAAAACTAGCGCTAGCGTTTGCGCCGCTAGTTTCTTTCACTAGCGCGCACATCTCTGTCTAGTATTGATGACATTTCATAATCACCGATCACTCAGCCAAGTTGGCAAATTATTACCTCCGCCAAGTTTCTTTGTCTTTCTGTTACCAAAGTGACTCATGAAGTTATGGATGCATACTTATGAAATTTACAGGGATTGTTGATTATGTTTTGGTAAGGGTCTGTACAGGCGTTTGTTTAATTGTTTGTTTGCCAGCATTTTTTTTTTCTCGGTGGCGTAACTCAAAAAGTTCTGAACCGATCTCTATGAAACTTGCGTAGTTGTTAAGATTATTACTAGGAATAAATAACTAAACTTTTGTGTTGAGCTGTTTAACCATTTGCTTGTTTATATGTTTATTTTTATGTTTGTTAGTAATGTAACTCAAAAGTTATAAACTGTTCTTTATGAAATGCGCAGCAATTGCTAGATATGTGAACAGTCACAAATGGCCAAATTTTGGTAATCAGTTTGTCAGAAAGCGCGTTTGACTAATGTTTGTCATAACATAACTCAAATAGCTAGGGACAGGGCTTAAAGAAAATTATAGAAGCAGTCCACATATTATGTGCATAGCACGTTGATATATGTACAAAAGACCTCATATCTACATAGAATCAACGTCAAAGTGTTAGCTGGATAATTACTGCTGTATTTGTTAGTTAGTTCACCACCCTCTCGGTGGTGAAGTGACAACGGTTCGGCATCACATCAACGGAGGCCCGGGTTCAATTCACCGGACGGCACGCTACGGATTTACACTGGTGCTGGAGCACTCCAGCACCGAGAGTCCAGGCGATGCACGTTGAGGGATCCTAAATTGACTTTCATCAAGGACTGCTTCTCCTGCTCTTCACACTACTGGATCTTCTAAATTCTAAAATTAAGGCAAAAAGAAAACCTCGATAGGTGTATGCATTGTAACCTGTATACGAGATAATAAATGATATTTGTTTGTTTATTTTGTACCATAGTATGTTTTGCAGTGTGTTGCTGCACTACGTCTACACTGTCATGCTACCTTATCCGATTATATTAAAGAATATCATTTGGGAAAATGACCGTGGGTTGTGGTGAAACGTTGTACCAAGTTATGCCGCCCCACCTAGTTTTTATTGTAGTATGAAATCTATCTTCTATCTAGACATATTATAATAATTATTTTGCTTGTCTCTCCGTTGATTACAGTATGTAGTTCGTTCGACCATGACGCTTTCATCAGTATCAGATTATTACCTCCGCCAAGGAGGTTACGTTTGTCTATTTGTCTGTTATTCTGTTGGTCAGTTTGTCACCAAGATATTTCAAAAAGTTATGGAGGGATTTTGACGAAATCTACAGGGATTGTTAGGTATGTTAGGAGGTACAGATGATTAACTTTTGGTGAAGATCTGTTAATCCGTTTGTTTTTTGCTTGTTTGTTTGTCTGCCTATTTTTTTGTTAGTACCATAACTTAAAAAGTAATGGTAGGATTTTCATGAGATTTACATGAGTCGTTGGGTACATTACAAACAGTAAATGATCAAATTTTTGTGATGATCGTTTTGCTCGTTCGTTTGTTGGTCGCTGTGTTTGATTTCATGTTTGATAGCTCAGTAATTCAAAAAGTTATGAATTGATCTTTATGAAATTTACAGGAATTGTTAATAATGTTAAAAAAAATTGATTAAATTTTGCTAGTGATCGGTTGGTCCGTTTGTGTGTTTGACTCACGTTTGTTAGAAGGTTTGTTAGCAGTATAACTCCAATAGTTATGCACGAATCTCCAAGAAAATTGCAGAAGCTGTTAATACTGTCTAAAGGCACAAACGATTGGATTTTCGTGTTGATACAAAGAAAATCATTGTTTCCCAGCCAGTTTGAATTTTTCGTTACTGCTGCTTAGCTTGACGGAGGCATGCGCTATCAGAGTGCACTAGTTATCTATGATATTAATAGCGTTGTTCGTACGTGTGTTAGGTACGCTCTTCAATAATAGAAAGAAGAAACTTGGCGCGCATAGTTTCAAAGCTCAGCAGCTATCATCGGTTAAATAGCTAGGAAGAAAGTCGGTAAAATCTTTAAAATAATGTGAATCAAGCAGCATTATGAAGCTAACGTACTGTAGGTATCTATGATACGACAGGGATCATCAATTGGATGCAATAGGGCAAGGTTAAGGTTTTTCTAATGATTATTTTTATGCGCCTGAGCTGTTCTGCATGTGTCAGCGCGTTGGAATCTGTACCATTGTTTGCCGTTACCGTTGGAACTCCGCCAGAACAATGCGATGTCTGAGCAAATTCAATGACAGCTCAAGTACAGAAGATTACCCTGCTACGAGTGAAAACATTGACCGAATCTGCTTTCTTTCATCACCTAGCTATACCTTGAGAGTCTTCGGAAGAAGTCCAGGTGACGTTTCTCACGTCACCTCACGTGTGTGGAGTCACTCTGCTGGGTGTCTTCTGTGGTGCCGCAGTTTGAAACCAAAGAGAGNTATGTTTATTTTTATGTTTGTTAGTAATGTAACTCAAAAGTTATAAACTGTTCTTTATGAAATGCGCAGCAATTGCTAGATATGTGAACAGTCACAAATGGCCAAATTTTGGTAATCAGTTTGTCCGAAAGCGCGTTTGACTAATGTTTGTCAGAACATAACTCAAATAGCTAGGGACAGGTCTTTAAGAAAATTATAGAAGCAGTCCACATATTATGTGCATAGCACGTTGATATATGTACAAAAGACCTCATATCTACATAGAATCAACGTCAAAGTGTTAGCTGGGTAATTACTGCTGTATTTGTTAGTTAGTTCACCACCCTCTCGGTGGTGAAGTGACAACGGTTCGGCATCACATCAACGGAGGCCCGGGTTCGATTCACCGGACGGCACGCTACGGATTTACACTGGTGCTGGAGCACTACAACACCGAGAGGCCAGGCGATGCACGTTGAGGGATCCTAAATTGACTTTCATCAAGGACTGCGCGCATAGTTTTAAAGCTCAGCAGCTATCATCGGTTAAATAGCTAGGAAGAAAGTCTGTAAAATCAGTACTATATAATAATTCACGGCCTGTTTTTATTTATTTATTTATATATTTATATCTTTCCTGTCACGCTCTATGGGAATAAGATAGGGGAAATTCAGATTTCAAAATGTAAAAAAAGTGGGGTACCTTGCAATCTTTTTCTTCAGTATTAGATAGGGGAAAAATGAGGAAGCCCAAAAGACGGCGGGGGATTTGGTGAAGTGTTAATTTTTTGCCGTCATTTATAATGACGGCACGGGCCACTAGTCTTTAAAATAATGTGAATCAAGCAGCATTATGAAGCTAACATACTGTAGGCATCTATGATACGACAGGGATCATCAATTGGATGCAATAGGGCAAGGTTAAGATTTTTCTAATAATTATTTTTATGCGCCTGAGCTGTTCTACATGTGTCAGCCCGTTAGACTCTGTACCATTGTTTGCCGTTACCGTTGGCATTCCGACCAGAACAGTGCGATGTCTGAGCAAACACAATGGCAGCTCAAGTACAGAAGATTACCCTGCTGCGAGTGAAGAACTTGACCGAATCTGCTTTCTTTCATTACCTAGCTATGGCATTAAACAAAGCTGAAAAATGATGGGCTGTTGATCAGTACCCACGAGTCCCGAAATAGTGAAAAAAAAATCGAATACGCCGAAAAAAAATTGCAAACATAAGATAAGAAAGGGCTAAATTACCTCTAAACTGTGGGGAAAAGAGCTTGAAAAAGGTGTGCAAATACATTGGGGAACAATGCAAGAAATACGGCCATGTTTCTGTCTTTATCAAGACACAAGTGCAAATTCTTTACTGACAGAATAAATTCGTGATTAATTTTAGTTGTGAATTAAAAATACTGCGAAAGGTTAGGCGTCATATGCGAGATGTATGGTAGACGTACTGCGTAACGAAAGCCAGGAGTAAGCGACGGACGTCAGCTCAGACGGGTTGGGTTAAGTTAGAAGCACTACCTCAGGTTAAACTATGAAGTGAAAACATTTACCAACCGTAGAATATCCACGGGTCCCGTACAAGACAGATACCTAAATAGGAAGACAACTATCCTTATATGTGGTTAACTACCCCTTGGAAGAACAACTACCTACTGGGAGAACAATTACCCATTTGAGGACAACTACCCCTGGGAAGTTTTACCTAACCCCAGGAGGACAACTACCTACTGGGAAGGTAACTACCGATTTCCACGAATAAACACGATAAAATTAGATGCGCAACTAACTACATTAAAATCCAGTAACAAGCATACCGGTACCAGGAATTTTCCAAACACTCAAAATAAACTTAGTAAACCGTGAATTTTTTCATGAGTCCAGCTAGTTACCTCCGCCAAGGAGGTTATGTTTTCGTCGTGTTTGTCTTGTGTTTGTCTGTCTGTCACCAAGATAACTAAAAAAAGTTAGGAACTGATTTGGACGAAATTTACAGGGATTGTCAGGTATGTTAGGAGGAACAGATGATTAACTATTGGTGAAGATATGTCCATCCGTTTGTTTGTTTGTCTGCCTCATTTTTCTCAATGCTATAACTCAAAATATTATGGATGGATTTTTATGAAATTAACATGAGTTGTTAGGTATATATCAAAGAGTAAAAGACCAAATTTTGGTAATGATCTGTCTGTTCGTTCGTTCGTTTGTCACTGTTTTTAATTTTATGCTTTTTAGCGCAATAACTCAAAAAAATAATGAATGGATCTTTATGAAATTTATAGGGGTTGTTGATAATGTTAGAAGACATAAATGATTATATTTTGGCGGGGATCGGTTTGTTCCTTTGTATGTTTGACTCATGTTTGTCATAACGTGTTTTGGCAGTATAACTCGAAAAGTTAAGAACGGATTTTCAAGAAAATTGCACAAACTGTTATTGCTATCAAAAGGCACAAATGATTAAATTTTGAAGTTTATACAAAGAAAATTATGGTTTCAGAGCCACTTTGAATTTTTTGCTACCGTTGAGTCGCTTGGCGGAGGTATGCGCTCTCAGAGTGCTCTAGTTGTTATCATTATCGAGGGGATTTGACGACCCAATTGTAGATCGGTTGAGCGATGTTTAGTTTTACGCTCTAGCGTCGAGTTGCGTCCCGCACCCTACGGCTCAGAGCACTGTGCGAAAGATTATTCTTATTATTACTCTAGTCCATGGGGTGTTAAAAAAGTTAAAACTAAACTTCTATTCATTTCTAATAAAAAAAATGAAAAATAGTATGTCCCAGCACTAAAAAGCAACGTTTCGATGTGCCAGACATCATCATCATGCTACTATAAAATCGGAAATACACAAACACCAAGAGATTAGACTAGAACGAAGTAATAAACGTACGACTAACACCTCATAATATTTTGAGATATGATTTGAAATATTAGGTGATAGTTTTATGTTTATTACTTCGTTGTGGTCTAATCTCTTGGTGTTAGTATATTTCAGATTTTATAGTACCGTAGCCTTATGATGATATCTGGCACATCGAAACGTTACTTTTTAGTGCTGCCACACTACTTTTAATTTTTTTTCATTTTCATTTTACATATGTATCTTTAACTTTCTTAACAAGCAGTGAACTAGAGAAATTTTGAACAGCTGAGAAATTGCATAAGATATTATTAGGATTAAAACTTAACACTCGGCCCACCACGGACTGGTAGTACAACCCAATTGAAGCATTTTGCAACACCGGAAAGCCCGAAACGCTGCAAAAGAAAGTCCTACAATAAGCCAGTAACAGCTAACTTAAACGCTTGCTGGCCAACACGACCGAAAGCCGATGCCAGCTATGAATTCCAAACCCCAACAGACCAGGTCTCGAAGCACCAACTGAACTTTACGAGTTCGGCATCTAACATTCTCCAAAGTGAAGGAGTGAGCGTTAACCGCACCACGTGTAATCCTCCCAAAGACCTTGAGGTCAGGGACAGAAGAATACAACCAATGTCTCTCATTTTTGTGCACCTTATGAAACATCCAGTCTAGTCCACCTCTCTCACTTCGTTCGCAGGTGATAATAAAAGGCTGAAATGCACATTCGCCACTTCAGCTTTTACATTTGATAGCGAATCATAATGATAGCATTTTGGGCATATCTCCTAATGTGGAGCATTTTGAGTGGTGTGAAGAGGTCTGTCTTACGTCGTATGTTATGTCGTACGAAAGGAATCTGCTCTCCATCACTTTACATTCATTTTTTTCAGCGTAAAAAGCAATTCAATTTCAAATTTACGCCTTTATGAAAATAATTTTTAGAAAAAATTATTTCTCCCGCCGACGTTACTATCGTTACCACCAGGGAGGCTTTTGGGGTTCGATGTTATCGTAAACAAGTGAAAAATCCTTTGCTAGAACTGATGGTTGAATCTGAAAATATATTTCAATAGAATAAATCATTGGCAATCATTTAAATTCAACTTTTTGAATCGCTCAAGCTGCGACTATACCTACGGTGAGTAAACTGGAATTATAGTAATAATGCTGATCTATTTCATTTGCTTCAGTTTACACTCTTTATTACTCTAAGTGTTAGTTAAGGGAAAATTTGTTTGAAGAACCTGAAAGGTATTGCATTTGTACTCTCGCACTTAGAGAACTTTACCTAATACATAGGCAGAGTTTTCAGGACATCCAGTCTATCCATGCATACATCTGCGAAGGCTGGCCTTGCCTTCTTTGCGCCATAATCACGGAATTTGCCTTCCTGTTTAATTGAGCGTAAGTTAATGCAACGTATATGCACGCTAATGAAGGTCTAGCGTGAGAACCCCCAAATTAGAGGCGGTCCCTATGAAAGGGTTCGGGTCAGCCCAGTGCCGCTGAGGCCGCGGTGGGTGTAGTCAGTCACCTGCTCAGATCGTTAACTTCTCTTGCCCGGTGAGGGTGCGCGCGTTTGTGCCAGAAATTTCTTGCTCTGGCAGATGATCCCGTATTGCGAGTTCATTCATGCCCGTGAACAGTGTATGCAGAACCATAATAATCCCAGTGCCATCTTTGGGAGTCCAGTACCTTTTGATGGTCGTCTATGTACACTGTCAACATCGTCGATGCATTGTGAAGTAGATGTCAAAATGTGTATGCATCTAACAGTTAATGTATAGTGTTTCTCTGTGTTTTTTTTTAGATCACGTGTAGGGCTGAGTTGAAAAACGTCAAGTAAGAGAGTTCTTATTTTATTTTGTGAGCACTAGTGATAGCTTTTGGTGTTATCGCGTTGGATATTTAGCAAACATTACTTTAGTAATAATTTATCATCATTATAATAAATATAACTTGACCGTGCGGAGGCGGAGTGTTCTTGGCTTGGAGAATTTCTTGGAAATTTTCAAGGACGCACAGAAGACTGACTGACCTTGCTTCATTCACTCGCTGTGTAATCCTCCAGCGTTTCTTAATCGCTTGTGCGTTGAAGTGTTTCTATGAAAATGCGGTGACTGATCCTCCGTAAGTGCAGTTCTACGAAGTTGTTTCTAGAACGTTTTCTTAGTTTCTGTCTCAAGAACTCGATATTTTACTGTGGTTGATGTTACAAGAACAATAAAAAGTATTTCTTTCACCACAGCACACGTATGCCGAGCTGGTGTTGCACATGATGCACCAAGAAGAAAAAAGAATATTCGCAACGTACGTCAGTTCCGCTGGAAGCTTATTGGCGTCTGACAAGATAAGTCAAAGTCAAATGAGTTGAAATTTAACAACAAAACAAGCTCGGCCAGTAATGCCGACCGCAGATCATTCTAGCCCCGACAAATGCTAGTTCCCACTCAACAGATTCTCAAGGGCGGTTCAAGCCCCACACCGGTTGTAGAGAATGACCCAACGAAACCACGGACAGCCTCTGACAGGGAGAAGCTCGATGCAGGAAGGAAGGCTCTCAAGGAGCTACTTCGCAAGAGGGAACAGAAGAAAAAGAAGACGAGGTCTTGCACAGATATCCTTAGACTTTATTCCACTGTACTTGGTGGTCTCATGTTCATTATAGGACTAATGATCTTTCTGTTCTTGGTGCCCATGACTATAGACCCTGCACTAGCCACCCTCACCTTTGAAATCAACCCAGAACCTTCCCTCTGTATGACTGTCTCCTACACACGCACGGAAGGACTCAGCAACACCTCTTGGTGTTCTTGTTTGGAAGGATGTACAGCTGATGTATTCCAATGTTACCAGATTGAAGTAGCTTACAAAAAGAGTAAAGTTTCATCGTCTGGAAGGTTCAGAAGGTCGATCTCTTCCAAAGATATTAACAAAGACGATGTTAGATTCGCCAGCTACGACAGTGAATGGCCAGGCGGGGGCAATAAATTATTCTCAAGCGAGCCACCAACTGACTTGCAGCCTGAAATGCAGCTCACTATCGACCAAGACCTCAATGTCCCTCCAGTCAGTGGTGCAATTCAAATTCAGGGGACTCATTGGATTGGAACGTCCACCCAAGAAATTATATTTAGTCCAAATGAAGAGTCTCCTGATGAAGTTATTGACTCAATTGACCAATACGAAGATGAAGATGGAGCATTAGAGTCTGTAATGCCAGAAGATTTTCCTAATTTTATATCCGATGATGGCGGCGATCCAGTCAGTGAGATGTTCCTAGGGAGACGGAAGAGATCAGTGGATTTGGATGATTTCGACGTTTCTAATGCATCCTTGTATGTTAACGTGAAAGGATGCGGGTACCCCCCGGAAGTGAACTGTTCAGTATTTGCACTAAAATATAGCAAAGTAGGACGTAGATTTTATTGTCATTATAGCAACTTAAACCCTTATCTAGTGTTAGATAGTTACGATCCTGACTATGCTGCTGCCACGCTATATTACTCCTTTGGATTACCTTTCGGCGGCATTATCGGTGGATCATTGCTTATATGCTTCATGCAGTTCCCGTACAAGAAGTGCCTCAAGAAATTGCGAAGAAGAAAAGTCGCTACTCCCAGGTAAGTTACGTTGCCCCCCTGTCCTGTCATGACGTAAATATTGGTTCCAGGGAACAGAGCATTGACAGAGCACCGCTCCCGGGTGCTGGCTGGTATGAGTCACGTTGAGTGCGCGTGACTGGCTTCCTCAAGGAGTAGAATACTAACAAACTGCCCCAATATAATGCAATCAAATAAGACTTTTACTTAACGAACATTGTCGTTTTTTCGAAGCTTGTATACTCGATTCTTTATCTCATATGAAAGAGCGCTGAAAATATTGTTTCTATAACCGATAAAATTGTTCTTCACCCACGGCCAGCTAGAGTACTTACAGAGAACTCTATAGATACAATAATCAAAATGGTTTGGTTTATGAACTACTTTTAGTAATAATAAAAAACATATTCATATTGTTGCATGGTACTAAATTTAGCCAAAATTAGGCACGGTCGTGTTTAGAATATGCCATTAAACTTTTGTTATATAGTAACTATATTTTTTCTAATCGATGAAAATAAAGGACATCCAGGTTCCATGTATTTAATTAACGTGAAATAATACTTTTTCTGGATTACGAATTTTATTTTTACCAAGCTTTCGACATTCTCAGCGAATGTCGTTGCCAAGGTGGGAACTTCAAAACTGCTGGGTCCTCTACTTATGATATGGAACTAATTGGTATCAAAGATACGCTTGAAATATTAACACTATACATAATTATAGAGGCTGGTCGAAAATTCACAAGTTGTTTATTATCGGTCTTAGAATCAACGTTTTCTTAATTCAATCAAAAATGTTATAACAGATACCAATAAATATCAGAAATCTATTGACCGATAATAAACAACTTGTGAATTTTCGACCAGCCTCTCTAATTATGTATAGTGTTAATATTTCAAGCGTATCTTTGATACCAATTAGTTGCATATCATAAGTAGCGGACCTAGCAGTTTTGAAGTTCCCACCTTGACAACGACATTCGCTGAGAATGTCGAAAGCTTGGTAAAAATAAAATTCGTAATCCAGAAGAAGTACTATTTTACGTTAATTAAGTAACTAAATACAGAATTCTAGTTACACTGATAAACAAATTTTATAAGTTAATTTTAACAATAACTTTGGCTACGGAAACTAAAAGTATATACTCGTTCATTTGGCTGAAATAACTAACAACCTAGGACATCTCTTGGTGACCTAATCCTATCTATCTGTGCTAATTGCAACGGCTGATGACGCTAACCCCAACACCGCCCTCGGAATTTTCACTGCATGCAGCACTCCGGCATCGAGCTGTCAGAGCTACGACGATGGCTTCTCGACCTGCCTTTTTTCCTCTTTTGCTCTCTACATGATCTTCAAAATGATAAAATGGCAATAAAAGAAAATTTGTTGTTGTACTCACTTAATATGAGTTAATAAATTATGAGTACCTATGATTTAGGCTATCTGACCAAATGCTTTGGTTACGGTTACCAAAATTTACTTCACTAATCACATTCTCATTGTGGGTGTAAATTTCCCAGGCTGACGCTAACCAACTCTAGACCCAGCTTTCTCATTCTACTTCATCTTTATAGCTGTACTGTGCTCCGCTATAAGAAAAAATTATGGTCTTCTAATATTCTGTACTTAATTCTATCCTCATTATTACTTTATAAGTCTTTTACACCCTATTCAGTACGCCCTCCTTTCGATAACGGCTGATACAGGGTACAAGTTTTGGTTAAAAAGTTACCGATGGATACAGTGGTAGAATTCGTCTCATGGAGCAATATGTGCGTATCACATAAAGGAAGTCTTCTGGCATCAGGTCAGGAGATGATGGTAGCCACAATTTTTTGCCAATATAGGAGGGCATATAGGTTTTGCACCAATGTTTGGGTCCTTTTTTTATGAGTGCGAAGGAGCTTTGCTTACTGCAAAGATCAACTGCGGATATTGAGGTTACACGTTTGGTTTTCAGCAACATGGGAGTCATCAGTGTCGATATTTTCTAATAATTGAAAAATATCTAGTTGTCTAACATAGCCACCATCCTGCGTTATTTTCTGGCTCAATATACGCAGTTATAAAAGACTGTCGTTGCAACTCATAGCAATAGATTTTCTTTGTGTCTGTGATTGCTACCACTCACCTAGAGAACGGATTGGTTCCAATAACCAACACGTACGTCACAGAAACAAGGTCTTATTGTATGAGTAGTTTACTTAGTAGTTTACTTCAAACAACCTGTTCTTTACAGCAACGTACGTGTCCCTACACAATAGATATCATTCTACAACCGTTCAAACTCTCCAAAAGTCTTATCTGTAATTTCAGTCACGTCAAGTAACAAACCATACTCCAACACAATTATGAAGACAGCTTTAATTTAATAAAAGTCTTCGACTCAGGGCGAGATGAATAAAGAAAAGCTAACTTGAGTATCGGTAATCTTTACGACGAGCTTGTCGCACGAGAGCTCCTTCTCCCTCCCCTGCGTGTACTAACCTAGCTATGAAACTTCACTGCGCATAATTCAGTCAAATTACAGTCGATCGTCTCTGAAAATTAAAATGTCAGGTGACATGGATAGTTTTAACTTATTCAGCGGCACAGAGGCAAGCAATTTCCCATAAGATTCTCACTCAAGCCCACCCACCTGGGGCAAAGCTTGGAGGAAGTTAAATTGTGACTGTCCCCAACTCTATGGTAGAATTTCTGCTTCCTTCGCTTAGAAAGCTCAGGTTTAGGTTGATTTAGATCTATACGACATGCATTACCGAGCCGATATGAGCGTTGCGTGGGCCTCAAGCAGCTCAAGAATTTCGAGATGCATGAGTACTCGTATTTGGTCCCGGCTGAAAGTATGTAAGGTTATGTTGGTTATAGAATAGAGTAGGACATGTTCTGTTTAGCTGGAACAGTGTCTACCCTAACTGATAGGCAAGCATATTATACCGGGAACTCAGCTAGGTCACATACTACCTATACCGGCACCGAGTTTTCAACATACCGTGAAAGAACTGAAAAGCTTTTACAATCCGGGTGTAACACACAACACAGAAGGTTCTGAATTCCGTTTACTATGGGGTGCAAGGATATCAACAGTTGCTGGTGTTCTTGCGCATACCCTGGTTATGATTGACATGAAAATATTACGTTCTTGTAACATGGCAAGCTTTATTGCACTAAAGTTGGTGCTTCCAAGAAACTCCCGTAATATTCATGACGATAATTGGTTAAACATTTGAATCCTGGAGCGCTACTATGGAAACTATCTCCACGGCCTGATAAGAAACTGGTGTGGTATACAGCAGTTACCAAAGGTGGAAGAGATAGAAAAAAAAAATTGGAGTCCAATTATCGATTTCCCATTCGCCAGCTTGACGAGTCAGATTTGATTAGCCAATGCGATTACTTTTTTGAAAACAGAGTAGATATTTTTATCAGCTATTCAATGATTTTAATAGCCGTTTTCAATGTTTCAAATGGGAATTTAATTTTTTACCGTAAGTAAGCCATTTTTATGTAATACAAAGTGAAACAAGCTTTTAAGACAAAATAAACCTATTATTTTAATTGCACATAATATTACGTAAAAATCCATGTATGCAGTTACATTACATAAGCACTCAATAATACTAATATATTCTCTCAGGAAAAAAGAATGGGTCAACTAGCAAAATTTGAGACCCATGCGAAGAACCAAAACTACACACGTATTATACCCGTATCTATTTCATGTAGTAAAAATTATCTAATACATAAACTTTTCATAACACAGGATTTATCGCACTATACTATTTTACGCATTATATTCTAGAAGAAATGCGAAAGTGAGAATAGTATATAATAAAACGAAAAAATATTTACATGAAAAAATACTGAACTACGTATCAAGATATCTCTATTGCGAAAAAATATAAACGACACGACCTGGTTTTATCGATAATCGCTTTGAATTTTCGGCAGTCCGATTGCGATTATCCGAATCGTTTGGCAGAAGTTATCCCGATTCACTTATGCGGTTCAGAAATGCAAGTCGGGTTAATCGGATGATTAGACTTTCACCTCTGACAATTACCTCACAGCACAAAATGCATTTAACTCGTACCTGGGGCCGGATGCACAATCTCCTCGTAAAGGTACGGTAACGTAAACCGTACAGTTCCTTGAAGAAGTACCGATATCACCGCTCAGATTTTGTCACTTTCTTGCACTGATCTTCCCAAACTTAAGATCAGAGTGGGTTGAATTTCTAACCTATGCGTGCCCAAATAATAGACAGACTCATGTGTTTAGTCGAAGAGTAAAAATGTAAAACTTCAGCAGTTACATGGTTGCATTCGTGTCTGCAGCTGTACTGTTACGATGCTTGTAACTTTACAAGGCGTTTGAGCATCCGGCCCCTGGGTCTGATTCATCAAAAAGAAAAAAAAAACAAAGAATTATTCATAGAAATAATTATATCTGTTGAAACAACGGAAATGCTTTCGAATAATTACTGTAGTTCTAAACTTTTACCTTGTTTTACTTTACCGTTAGAGTAATGAAATAGTCTAGAAACTGCATGGCAGGCAATTTGAACCTGCAGTCAGCGCTTGATTGCAGGATTGTTACGCATCAACTTATTTCCTCCATGCATCGAAGAGGGTGGTGCTCAATCTGCACCCTCTTATGCAGGGGCCACACTAAACATTTACACAGATAACTCGATGCAAGGATGCGGGACTCGGAGGCCATTTATGCCACGGTATCCAAGCTACCGATTTGAAATATATATCGAAACGGACCTCGAGCTGCTCATCCTAGCAACCAGTTGGGCGACCCAACAACCTCTGTGAACATTTTGAAAATACACTATGCTCAGCTTGGTGAGCCTACCAGGACGTCGCTCTATCACGCCAATACCCTTACAAACTTGGAGCCGCCGCAGCGCAAACACTGAATTACGGCTTTAGCTTTTTGCGGCTGCCCTAATGTTTGATAGGGTAATGAAGCCAAATTAGATATGCATGCACTGTAGGTATATTTTTCGACGATAATGTAAACCTCTGATAACGTTATCCACGATAAATGTAAACCCATGATAATGTTATCCACGATAATGTACACCCATGATAATGATATGCACGATACTGTAAACCCATGATAATAACATCCACGATAATGTAAACCCATGATAATATTATCTACGATAATGTAAACCCTTGATAATGTTATCAATATTATCCACGATAATGTAAACCCATTATAATGTTATTCACGATAATATCGACCCATGATAATGTTATCCTCGATAATGTAAACCCATGATAATGTTATCCATGATAATATATACCCATGATAATGTTATCCACGATAATGTAAACCCATGATAATGTTATCCACGATAATATAACCCATGATAATGATACCATCGATAATATAATTCCACTATAATGTTATCCACGATAATGTAAACCCATGATAATGTTATCCACGATAATGTAATCCCATGATAATGTTATCCACGATAATGTAATCCCATGATAATGTTATCCACGATAATGTAAACCCATGATAATGTTATCCACCATAATGTAATCCCATGATAATGTTATCCACGATAATGTAATCCCATGATAATGTTATCCACGATAATGTAAACCCATGATAATGTCATCCAATATATTGGGGTTTCTCTGTTTATCTTGTAGCGGACAAGTGAGGACAATAAATGCGACTTCGATTCGAGTTGATTAACATTTGCTCTTTGGAAACATCGAGTTCCAGACGTTAATCACATGCCTTTTACGCTTGGGATGCTCCTCAGTTTCAATTCAGTTGATCGAATTTTCGGCCTAAGCAAGCAGAATCGGTTTCTAGTTAGCTTCTAAATTCAATCTTAAGGGGAGAATCAGATACCCTTAACATCGTGAGCCTTCTCAAGTGCAATAACTTTGTAATTAGCACCCAAACTCGACCCTAAGCGACAATTTAGACAAATTTACTACCCCTAAACCCGCTAAACCACTCACTGATGAACGTTCCCCAGCATTCTCCAGCGGCAAAGATCACACGAAGTAAAAACAACATCAATTTGTCTGATAGAAGTTAGTAAAGCCATCATATTGCTTACTGAACGTATTACACGTTTTTCTTTGCCCATTATGAACTTACTAACTTACTTGCTCAGCAAGAGTAAGTAGAACTATACCACCTAGTGGCGAAAGACCATTACCCGCGGCGGGGCAAATTCAACCCCGCCATTTTTGATGGCTGGCTTACTCTAGAGTTTTTGCATTTTTCACATGTTATAGGTCAGCCCACGTAACTGTATGCAAAAAATCATGAACATTGCTCAACTCCTTCCCCCTCTTCTTTGGGTGGACAGACAAACAAATAGGTATATACATATGCTTAAATCTTAAACGAAAACATTATCACCTCCCTGCGCTTCGCTCGCGGGCGATAATAAGCGAACTATGTATGACTCAATTTTACATTCTGCCGCACTAAAGTAGCGTTCTTGGTGTATTGTAAATACGCGTTCGTTATAGAAGCGACAGTAAAGCTTATAACGAAATAAACTTTCCGATATTAGTAGCGATATTATTGCAAGCGTTATTATTATTACTACTGCTACATACAGATCGCTGTAGCGAAATGAGAGTGAGGATGTTTTGGTAATAATATACCGTATTAATCCGCAGTCTGTTTGGAACTCAATGAATATGTTGTGTTTAGGAGGCCTTGCCTCAGTGCCTGTCATACACTTTTCGTACGAGGTTCAGCTACGTATGTTGCACTGTGGATTTTCGGGAGGACTGTAGTTCTCACTAAAATTATACTAATCTATGAACTATCAATATAATTCTAATTACCTAATAACAAATCATATCATAGTCAATATTTGACCGTAGCTAGCTGTGTGTGATAGGCAATAATATTTGCGCATCAACGTTTACAAAAGAGTGCGTTATCGCTTACGGCTGCATGCTGAGCGCTTCATAAAACTTAGACCGACGTACATCCTCCATTGCCTGCCAACTTCACTTAATCACGCGAATTCAAGCGGACGCCAGTGCAGTAATTACGATGATAGCTAACCATGTATTTATCGGCAGGGTGATAAATAATCTTGACTAATGACCTAAAAACTTTTGAAGGTATGCAGATTGCAGTGCGTCTCTAACGATGAAGTTTAATTGCTTAATTTCTACCCGTCTAATCATTCTGGTAAGATATTACACTAATGAAGGGTAAGGCTTTATTATTTCTACCCGTCTCGGTTTTTATCGTAAGCATTGTGGTAGTTGCTGTGATTTCATGCAGGTTATAAAAGGTTTGGTGGAAAGTTTATGAAATGTCCGACATTTCTAAGGACTTTTGTTTACCATATGACTGTTGACCTCGACTTTTTGACAATTTTTGTGGACTTTATTTGCCATTTGCCTTGTGACAATTTGACAAACTCGTTTTATCATTTTTGAATAGCTTTTAGTGCTTTGACTTTTTTTTGCCAATTTCTGAGGACTTTCTTAAGAATTAGGGCGGAGCCTCTCGTCCAAATGCATCCGAGCGCATTATTTCTACTACTTAGTCATAATTACAAATGGAGAAAGAGTGTGCAGCACAAAAAAAGTTAAATGTTCTCAAGTGGAATAAAGGTATTCATGAACAATGTATGATTGAAAGCACTTTATGAACTTTTTAAATCAGATATTAGTGGAGCCAGTTATTCAGGATATTAACCTTCGACCGTCTTAATCTAAAGAATGGAAATTGACGTCTAGCAGTGCAGATTTTCGCTGTCAAGAAGCACTTTGGCGTTGAGAGGTCCAGGGAAATTTTCAATTCGACCCTCGTTTCTGTTTATTACCTCCGCCAAGGGGGTTATGTTTTCGTCGTGTTTGTCTGTCTGTCACCAAGATAACTCAAGAAGTTATGAACCGATCTGGACGAAATTTGCAGGGATTGTTGAGTATGTTAGGAGGAACAGATGATTAACTTTTGGTGAAGATATGACAATCCGTTTGTTTGTCTGCCTCATATTTCTCAATGCCATAACTCAAAAAGTTATCGATAGACTTTTATGAAATTAACATGAGTTGTAAGGTATATAAGAAAGAGTAAATGAATAAATTTTGGTAATGATCCATTTGTTCGTTCATTCGTTTGTCACTGTTTTTAACTTTATGCTTGTTAGCACAGTAACTCAAAAAATCATTAATGGATCTTTATGAAATTTATAGGCGTTGTTAGTAACATTAACAGACATAAAAGATTAAATTTTGGTGCAGATCGGTTTGTTCGTTCGTATGTTTGACTCATGTTTGTCATAACGTTTGTTAGCAGTATAACTCAAAAAGTTATGAACGGATCTTCAAGAAAATTGCCCAAGTTGTTATTGCTATCAAAAGGCACAAATAATTAGATTTTAGAGTTTATACAAAGAAAATTTTGATTTCAGAGTCAATTTTAATATTTTGCTACCGTTGCCTCGCTTGGCGGAGGTATGCGCTCTCAGAGTGCTCTAGTTTGTACTGTAAGTTCATGATTCGCATCGCAAGTTGAGTAAAACTTCAGCAATGAAAAAGTGAAAATATCCGTCATACTAGAAGACAAGGGGATTTCGTTAAACTAATTTGATGTACCATTGTTTCACAACAGGGCGGGCTGCTGGAATATTTATATTATCTGCAATATAATAAAGGCCGACGTGTATTATCTGTTAATTCATTTGTTTGTTTGTTTGTCTGCTCTTTTTCTGTCACGCTTCTTTAAAAACTAATTGGCGGAAAATTGACCAGATTGCAATTGATGACAGTCGTATATATGGTTATTTTATTTATAAATGCACTTCCTGCTTGGCAATGTTGAAATACAATCAATGAATATCTCTACAGATTCTCTCAGCAGTCTCATGCATACTGATTTTATTTTCTTCAGATCTTTCTCGCATTCAAACTTTTGCGGCTCTGAGTTCAAGCTCAAGCTCAAATTGTGTACATGATCAACGGAGCAACTGGTAAGATATTCTTCAGTGCAGAGCAGGCGGGCAAAGAACTCGAGGATTTCTTGGCAGAAAATATATATTTTTTAATTTGATTGTATCTATCAACGAAGCAGCTTTTCGCTTGAGAGACAGAGAGAAAAAAATAATAAAACTAAAACTCCGTCTTGTATGATATTATCTAGGAGACCAAGTAGTTTTATATTATATTAGGAGAGATGCGCGACTGCTGGCTAACAGGGACTTGCCTTTCAGCTCATCACAAAGGAAAGGTTTGCCTTGTTCCGTAAAATTTAGACCTAGAATGCTAATCTATTACGTTCCTTGAAGTTAGCAGTTGTAGTGCAAATTACATAGACAAATTAGTAACACAGTAATGATGAATGAGGAGGTATCATCACAAATTCTACTCAGTCATTTTTGACGGCCAGTACACTAGAATAATAAAACACACTGTGTGTCTCTTGCCAGAAATATTGATTTATCTATCGGGTCTTACAAAAGTTCCATTACACTTGTTTTTTACACTCGCTGTTAGCAATTTTATGAAGCTACAGTGACTTGCAATTTTATATTTTTCAAGCAGTTATCATGTATAAAAAAAAAACTGAATGTGTATTTCATTTTTGTCGCGTAATTTTCTTTCGAAAATAACGAAAAAATATATATTCTCGTCATGCTCGCATTTGTGCTCATTTATTTGTGGATTGCGCTGCATCGTCCGCATTAAAATTCCTACAACGATCATGATAAATAAAATGGTGCCAGTAAAATTCTTCTCCGTTGTTTCTGACAGCAGGGCCAGCTAGTTCTCTTAAATAAATTAAGCACAGATTTGTCGCGACGAGCATACTCGATACAAGGCCAAGCCTGAGCTTACACGGCATTGGAACAAACAGAAGCTTCAGTTGCGGTCATGCATATGTTAATGCTGAAACTTTAGCCTCAAACTTTCGTAGTGATCTGATAATATATGGGTCACTGTCGCAAATAACTTTTTTTTTGTTGTCTGTGTGACACCTGCGCTCCTATGGTGGGTTCACAAGTTCGTCTTTTGTACTATGTTCATACATCGAAACGTCAGAATGCATTGTTGCAGCTTTTATGTAACAGGAAAAAAGTAAAACAACTCACTTCAAATTCAGAGAGAGTTCCGGAACTGTACTATAGTAACGCTTGCTAAGTAAACTGGTGAGATGGATAACGTTTTAGTGCACATTGTTGTGAATACCCAGCAGTGTTTGGAAAAACACGATAAACGTTCGAATGTTGTGTAATATGAACGTTGGGCAAAGATACTAACATGTGAACAGGCGTATAAAAAACTAAATGTTCTGTGTCGATATACATAGATTGGGAACCTTTGATTTTCTTCATGGTAAAATATTATTAAGTATGAACAAATACAAAATAATATAGAGTGCACAAAAAATGGTACATGTGCTACAAAAAAAAAATCAATAAAGTCTTAAATTAACGGAAAGAAATATGTCTAACAAAATTTTTACTGGTACAATATATTGAAACCATTTGCTAATGCCTATTGCTTTCTTTTATTGGACCGACGTAGTAATTGCTTCAGTTTCCTCTCGTAATAGATCTCCCTCTCTTTTTCTCTTTTCTACCTGCCTATATATTCTTCAATGTTTTCCACATTTCATAAGTTTTACAATAGAAGTAATTTAAAGTCTCAAATATGCATACCTATAAAATGCTTCTTATATATATATATATATATATATATATAGTAGTGTCAGTAGGACGACACCTTAGGAAATTCCTTTAATTTTACGTGTACATCAAATTTTAAAGGCGACACGTTCATGTACCCCTTATGTAAAACGGGACTAAAATCCTCTTCCGCAGACTTAAATCCAGTCAAAAATAACTCTACGGTCCTCTTCCGCCGTCTTCTCGATAGTAAAACGTTTTTGTGCTGCCACCATCGACGGTGACCAACCACCCTAGTAGGAGCCCCCTTCCCAATGAGCTTTTACCTCCGAGAACAGAGGTTAGGTCCCTCCAGGACTGGTTCGCGTAGTGTTCTAAAGTGTTTAGACCGGTATATATCATAGGATATTAGGTGAACCAGTCCTGGAGGGACCTAACCTCTGTTCTCGGAGGTAAAAGCTCATTGTTGGTTAGCTTTATGTACCCCTAACTAGTGTTTTTTAGCTATAAGTCGTCCTGTAGACACTACCATCACTTTATATATATATATATATATATATATATATATATATATATGCGCCTGTTACCGTTTATTGTATCGAGGTGCACATGTAAATCCAATCCTTCATTTATATATCGTTCTGACTTATCTATGTACTGTGTGTGTGTGTGTGTAATATATGCTATGCAGTACATACGCATATTATATAGGGCTAACAGTAGTAATATCTCGACATATAACGCCTTAGTGTCGTTGTTAAGGTAACATATATATAGTGATTATAGGGCGACAAAGTCGTGTCGCCTTCAAGTTTCACGGATAAAATCTGAAGGCGTAGAGTTAAACTCTATGCTCTATGGGACAAAAACTGGACAGATAATTCGCACTTCAGGTCTTCCTTGAGCCTGCACCAACGCTGTCATCGCTACATCCTGGGAAATCGAATATGCTGCGCTTTTAAGGTTAGGAAAGGCAAATTAGCTTCAGTTAACGTCCAAATAAGCTAATTTTCAATTGATGTTCATTTGGAACATGAAAGATTAGATTAGATTAGATAGGCGGCAGTAAACGAACCAAAAGGCCCATTCCCAAAGAGACACCGGGACTTACACCCCGGCCCTCTATGAGCTATTGCCATTATGTTAGTAGGATGTAGAGGAATGGAGAAACG
>LQNS02278180.1:631574-646056 GCA_001587735.2 Parhyale hawaiensis | reverse complement strand
CTGAAATCATTAAACATATTACTAAATGTTATTAATTCCATTTTTTGTTTGATGAAATCGTATCTTTTTGGATATGCCGTATAATATAAGGTCATAAAAAAGTCATAAATATTTATCCTGAAAAGTCATAAAATTTTCCGAGCAATCTTCAGTAGACACCATGTATAACATATAGCTATATTTATAATAGAATATTTAAACAGAACAGTCAAATGTGCACTTATAACACGAAAATTTAACACAAGTAAAAGTAATGAGGGACAAAAGTATGTAACCAACATAAATATGATGTTGAATCTTTGATATTTAATAATATAATTTAAATAAATTAGTTTAGAAATTATTCTAGAACGTTCACGAAACGTCTCGAAACAAATGCAATGTAAACAAGCTACAGCCGGCGCAATCATTATCTCTCTAGACCTCGTTGAAGTCGCACACACTCTCACTACAATGCACACACTCTCACTACAATGCCCAAAGTTCAAGAAATCCCTGAATCTACTCGTAAACGGATAATTCAACTTCGTAGTGAGGGATTAACTTATAGAGTAATAGCAGAACGTGTCAATGTTCCTTTTCAACGGTTGAAGCAATAGTCCGCAAGCATCAAGTGACTGGGGCGGTCTCCAACCTGCCAAGAGCTGGAGCTCTGCGTAAGGTCATGGGTCGTCCTCGGCGCTACGTGCTACGTAAGTTGACTAATGACCCCTGACAACTCGTGCTGTCCTTCAGAGTGAATTGGCGTCTCAGGGACTGCATGTCAGTAAGAAAACTATTGTTAGGGAATTGAACCGTAGTGGCATTCATTCTTGCACTCCTCGCAAAACTCTTCTTACAGCAAAACATGTCAAGAACCTCTCAACATTTGCCAAAGACCACCTGGACAAAGGAAATGAGTTTTGGGAAGGGGTTATATGGTCTGACGAAACTAAAATAGAACTTTTTGGCCGATGCGAACTCGGCATATATGGAGGAAACGTGGTACTGCCTATGACCCCAAGAACACCATTTCCACCGTGAAGCATGGAGGGGGCAGCATCATGGTGTGGGGTTGCTGTACTGCCCATGGTATTGGGGGTCTTCATATCATTGATGGCAAGTTGAATAGTTTCATGTACTGGGAGATATTAGAGAAGATGTTTCCAAGTGCCAAAAAATTCCACGGACGGCGCAGGTGAACCTTCCAACAAGACAACGACCCCAAGCATACTGCGAATTTAACGAAAGAATTGTTTCAAAAGAAGAAAATAAGAGTTCTTCCATGGCCTAGCCAATCACCGGACCTTAATCCAATAGAAAATTTGTGGCGTCTTTTTAAATCTGGTGCCCAACAAACGGTGTCCCAAAAATCTTACTGAATTAAAGGTTATCTGCATGGAAGAATGGAAAAAAATACCGTACCATCAACTGAATGTGAAAAGTTAATTTCCAGCTATAACAATCGTCTCCATGCTGTTATTGCCAATAAAGGTCATGCCACCAACTACTAATGTCATAATTCATGATTTTTTTTGGTCAAATACCTTTGTCCCTCATTACTTTTGCTTGTGTTAAATTTTCTTTTTATATGTGCACATTTGTCTATTCTGTTTAAATATTCCATTATACATATATGTTACATCAACTTCCCGTATTAATTATCCTAAAGCAGTCCCTAATTTTTTTTTAAAATGCATAAAATATACCTAGAGTTGTGCAAATACTTATGTCTAGGCACAGTATCTTACCAGATGTAACCTCTATCACAAACTGTGATGAACCCATTACGATAAATGCTATTGTCAACTACGGCTCTGCCCGATTCTTTGTGAATTACATATACTCTAAGTAAAATTAATGATATTAATGTTGTCCTTGCCACTCTATGATATAAAATGCGACAAATTCCGCGCCCTAGCGGCGCACGAGCCTGTGGTTAACCACAGGAATAATTCGGCGCGATTTAGGCAGTGTGCCACTGAAGTGCTAGTATAAAAAAAAATTTCTGCTGCTGCTACTACTCATGCCTGTTGATCCAGTGTGGTAACACCGTTATGCATCGGTTTGACGTTGCTCTCGACACACCTACTACATGGATCTGCTTACTTCCTGTCTGGGTCACGGTTGCATACGCTCTGGGTGGGGAAGTTTAAACTAGGCATGTATATATAATGTCATTTCTTTGGCTATGGTAATGTGCAGTACCAACCACGTATGAATTCAGTTTAATTTTTCTAAACCGGTGCGTGGACTGACTTCTCTTTTTATGTTTTGTGCTGACAAACGTTTCCCTCTGGCTCTTTTGGTTCCTCTTGGAGGTGGCATGGCAGATCTTAATTCTTACATGATTTAGCCTTTCTCAGTGGACTACAAGACACCATACGCTACTTTAGCTTTAGCTAAGCCTTTGGGACGTTCTTTCTTTCATGCTCCTTTTGCTTCATTTCCGTACTTCTGCTTATCCTCTCGGTGGTCAAGGACTTCACGGGTATATTATGACGGGCCCTATCCCTGTCGTAACATATATGGGCCTTACGACCCCAGGGGCAAACCCGAGTACCTTTACCTCAGGAGATTAGCATCTGGCCGCAGTTCCTGGTGACGAGGTTAATTCTGTAAGTTAGGTAGGTTCTCTATATCCTTGTCTGTTCCCCGAGGTGGGCTGTCGATCGAGATAGCGCACTTAGTCTGCAGGATTTCTCTCATCTCTCTCGTGTGGAAGACCGTGAAAGAGACCGACCACTCGAGTGTCTCCTACTGTGCTTTGCGCCTTGTTTCCTGCCCGTAGTAGCGCACGTAGGCCACGCGATAAATTATGTAGTATTTGAATGCTACACACTCATCTCTGTTGGAACGCCCGAGTGGCGGCTACGGAGGTTAAACAAAGTTTATAATAATAATAATCTCGATCGTGAAGTGACCGTGGCTTGGCATCGCATCAAGGGAGGCCCAGGTTCGATTCCCGGACGGTACGCTATGGATTTCCACTGCGTGGATCACTCCTGTACCGAGAGGCGAGGCGAAGCACGGCGAGAGATCCCAATTGACTCACACCACTGACTGATTCTCTTGCTCCTCACACTACTAGTCTTTGAAATTATAGAATTAAAGCTAAAAAAAAACCTCGCTAGGTGTATCCACTGTAGTGTGCGAGATACTAAATTATTATTATCACCATCAAATTATGGTGCATTCTTTCTCGACTGGCTGCTTGACATCCTTGTACGTTGATCCTATGTGGGAATACCTTCGTGCAAAGGTTCCACTTTTCTCTCGACCTATCACGTGTCCTGTATTAAGTATATTTCATCATGTGGCAGATTTCCTTCTTAGTGAAGACGTAAGCCTAAAGTTTCAATACGATAACAGTAACAGTTAATCCCTGTGCAGATGCAAGGCTCACCACTGGCGGAGATTGTTGATCTCTACGAGTTCAAGATTGCAGGCATGGCGCACACTGAGCACGCCATGCAAGAATTTCTTTCTGTCGCTGATTCCAGGACCAGAATGCTAGAACGGTCTGTTCTCAGAGCGCAGGTTGAAGTAAGTATATTTATCACCAAACTACCTATTTTGGATTTGTAGGGGTTGTTGTTGAGTTGCCTCCAAGAGAGTGGAGCTTGAGCACCACCATCTTTGACCGTTGGGAGGAAATACGTTGCGGCTTTTTGATTCTGTAGGCCAGTGCTGCAGGCCACGCCCGACATCACCACTTATTGGGACCACACCTCAGTCAGTCAAAAGTCCTGAAGTGACTAAATAGGGGAGGGTTTGAGTGAAGTGCAGTGGGTTACACTGCACCACTCTTTGCTGCATTGGAGGGAATATTAGTAGCACCTCGGGGCTGGCTGTCGATGCAGAAAGTCAAGTACCGTTGCAGGTCAATTTCTCTAGGAAAGTGACCGAAGCAATGAGTAACGTTCGCTGTAGCCCAGGGAAGTTAGGCTGTAGGAGTTGTAATCGTGAAAGTAAAAACGTGGTCAACGGGTTCGTGAATATATTTTATTGGTATATATGTGGTATTAAAATTTTGAAACATAGAAACCAGGATGTCATGTGTCTAAACAAAATTTCAACATTTTTCAACCCAGGGCCAGCTACACTGAAATAATCACTTATTTTTCTATTAGCTTCAATGTCAACAAATATTCTGTATTGCACATTGGACCAAAGAACGTCTCAGCTGGATCACAAGTAAACGGCACAGCATTGGCAGCTACCACGCAAACACGTGACCTAGTAAGCAGGTTAACAGAGTGGGAGGTTTTGAGGGGGAGTCGGAAAGGCACTTACTCCCGGAGTCGGAATTCAGAGCCAAAATTCCAACTCTGAAGAACTGCCATACCTTACTAATTTTTGGTCTTTTGTTGTGAAAGTAACGTAAAATATTGCAAATGTTCGTAAATATTGTTTTTTTACTTTATCCATGTGTGGCGTGCTTAGGTAGTCCATGCATAGTCTTGCTTAATGCTAACTATTTAAGTTTTATATGTTTTATCAACTAATTTGATAATTTCAGTCTCAAATCGTGCAAATAAGAAAGAATTCCATTGCAAATGCCAACAAAATACTTTCATAAGCTTAAACTAGTGTGCATTATTGGCAGTCGGTGCTTGCCATGGATAAACAGTTTTTCTAGTTGGTAAGAATTATTAGTAAGAATAAAAACACTAAACTAGCGATAAAAATCATTTATTACGCATTCAGACCAGCTGGTTTCGACAATGCCATTCTCAATGAATGCATCTGGAAATAAAATTAATAACACCGTCAGATAATAGTTCATACAGTAAAAATTGAAGAAAAAACAAAACTAAATCTACATGATATATAACGGTACGGCTGTTTGATCTACATTTAGAGATGGGCGGGTTCTAGCTATATAGAGAGATTTTAAAACCCTAACATCACAATCGGAAGTAGAAGTTAAAATTTCAAAGTGGTCAAGAGAGAACGGATGACTGGTGTTTTCACAGTGAAGTCTAGGAGAAGAGTGAGGCAAGACTGGAAGAGGGAGGTCAGTTCTGAAGGATCGCCCCCAATGCTGGTAAAACCTAATTTTAGACTGCTTCTGAGTATTGCCGATGTAAGAACTATGGCAAGTTCCACAACTGTATTTATATATAATATTCGACAGTAACTCAAAAGGCAGTCGGTCTTTGTACTTGAAAACTGATCGGATTTGGTAGTCATTTCTGAGCGCAAATATAAAATCGATTTGTGGGTAAAACTTAGCTAACATTGTCTTAAAGTATTTTGTCATTTCAGTTGATTGAATTACAAATGTGTGATAGCTAATTTAATGTCCTCAATGGTACTAATGACGCTAAATATCATTGTAGCTAACTTTGATAGTTTGCTTTCTATTTGTGTATATTTTGATAAAGAGCAGTTTCCCAAATTGATGGTCACATTATGTTTTATCTATGTTAAGGTGTAAGAGGCGGAAAAACTGGAGGACCAGGAGTCTGAATCGGACTTGAAATATCTGACTCCGCTACCCTGGTTATAACTATCGCATGCGACCTGAAACACGATCTGCTAGTAGATAAAATTGTCAAAATAATGAGCGTAGTCTTAGAATTCGTTGCGAAAATTTAAATAGAAAGCTAAGGATATAGCTTATACGGAGCACTAGTGCGTCCACACTTAGAGTTCCTTGTTGAGTTTTTTATCTCCGAAAATAGTAGACAAAAACTCTAACTCAAACATCAAGGTCGAAGAATTACGATAAGCCAGCAGTTGTACCCGTAGTTCATAGTGAACATTTGCAATAGATTCCCATCAGAAGTTGTCAGTGCTGAGACAGTCGGTACTCTCGAAAATTGTGCAGAGAAGCACTTGGAGCGACACCTTCCTTAGCTTTCATACATATTCTTTCTCCAAGACTCTGAATCGCTAATTCTATAGAAGTCACTCTAATCCATTATCTTTCTTTCTCCAGCTTAACGCCTCGAATCCTCAATGGATGTTGCTATGCATTTTAATTCATGACCTGTCTCTTTTGTCTTCGATGAATTATTTATATAATCACAACGGCAACAGCTGATAGAGTGCCGCAGCGCGAATCTTGGATTGTAAAACGTGCCATAACAAATTCAACAATAATGCTGAGTTAAAGAACTGGAACGACTTCAAATTCAATATGTATCAGAGGAAAATTCCTCAATCTTTGGGGCTGCGAATGTTTGATGTGCTGAAATATATTTGTTAAGATATCTTACTGCATGAAGTCCCTCAGCTTGCCGAGTATCTCCATTTGCTGCACCGTCATACCGAGAGGCCACACATTCAGTCGCACTCACTATTGGCGATCCTCCACTAATGCGGTCTGTCCAGAGAAAGCCTAGTCGCTATTAATGGAATTTCCGCACTGTTGGGTGCTGCTCAAGTCAACCCAGCGATGATGAATCTGACCGTCCCATTGTCGTCGTGAAGATAAATTGTGGAGGCTGATGAAGCCAGCGCCGCCAGAACAGAGAGACGACGCACTGTTTATTTCTGACTGATAGGAAGGCGATCGACCACTCATACCCAAGAACCGGAAGTGGTCCAGGACGAATCCGCAAAGGGAACCCCGCCCAGCGATGGAGGCGGCGGTCCACAGAGTGCGTCCGGAGGGAGATGAACAAAGGACCGAGGTCCCCGTACGGTAGGCCTACCCCATACCACCCAATGGTGATGACGGGAACGTGATGCGGAGTGATGAGAAGGGATGTGATGTGGGATGTCCCCATCAAGTGGGGACCCAAAGAAGCGAGGAGCAGCCAGAGCTGACACCCTGCGATGCCGATGGCGGCCGACTCGGGAAGTCAAAGGGTGCGCGGCCGATGGGCATTTGGCTGGATCTCGCCTAGTGGCCCGGGACAGGCTCCCGGTCGCCAGAAGCCACATCCGCAAGCGTAATGAAAAAACAGAATACAGAAAAACGCAGATCCATGAGGAATGGTAAGTAAATAGACGCGCAGAATGAGCTGCAAATGAAGCCGAAAAGTGGAAACTCTGGCTTGGACCCAGGAAAAAAAAAACGCCCGAAGTGAGAAAGGGAGAAAGGCGTAACGTAAAGGGAGACTGACGAAAACGTCACAATGAGCATCAACGAGCATTTGATGTCAGCGTAGAGAGCAGAAGGAAGCGGCGTGAGCGTCCTTAAAAAAAAGCTGTACTGAGCAGGACACGAAAATTTCGTTGCAAGAGTTGTAGGAGGAATAAACGGCATGTGCAGTGGACGGAATTCTCGGGGCCAGGCAGGTACAAGGAAATCGCGAAGTGGAAGAGGGAGATGCGATCGCAAATCCCGGGCAATTGACAAGGGCGCGACCAAGCGACTGAACCCAAAAAGCCGCAGTGAATACGCAGCATTGGACGAAATTTTCGAGACTGGCGAGTATATGAAAATTTCGCCGGTAGGAGGGAGGAGCAGACGCATGCTCCGGGCAATTAGCAAGAGTGCTGGCAAGCAACTAAATGCCAAAAGCTGCAGTGAGTAAAGCACATGGTGGTGCTGACGTGCAGGGGCTGCAGGCGTGGAGCCACTAGGACCACAGCGTCCAGCAATTTCAAGGCCGCTGCAAACGATAGTCTTTTGTCCTATGTTTTCACTTCACCGCGTTTGGATATTTCGCGCTGTCTTCGCAAAGACGACTGCGAGTCTACCAAAACTTTTGATAAAATGTTTACCGTCGTATTCTCTGGCTAGTTCGAGTCACTAGTGCAGTGTCTTGTGTCTTTTCAAAATTTTAGCGAATGTCTTGTCCAAAAGCAGTGTTCTTCTTTCTTGTTTACACAGACAGAGCAACGCTTTCGAACGCGATGAAGTCAAAACACAGGAGAAAAGACTTTCGTCTGCAGCGGGCCTTAGGCATATGTAGATGCAGTGAGCCAACCCTACCGAGCAATGTAAGGGATTGCCGGTGGGAGAGCAGAAGCATGAGTGGATGGCCGGCCGAATCCCCGTATCGGGCGAGGTAGCCTACGGTATTGCCGGCGCAAGGGCTGAGGCTGGCGGGCAGCAGGGAAATCGTTCAGGAGGATGTGCTGAAACAGAGGTGACGTAAGAGCCCTGAGAGCCAGCAGATAATTAAAACCAGCTCCAGCGGGGCAGCACAAGCAGCCAGTGACTCAGCAGTGTGTACAGGGGGCGAATGCAGGAAAGGACGCTGGTCTTCAGGGCACAGCTGCCAATAGACTAAAACACGAGAAAGACAGCCGGGATATACCCTGCCGCTGAGGACAAAAGTTGACGTCGACGAAAAAGCCCATGAGAAAAATAATTTTTTCTAAGCTCAAGGGCTCAAAAATGTAATTTATTTAAAATGCTTATCTTCTTTTTGATAGTTTATTCCTACTCTTTTTAGTAGTTACTGCTGTAGGGGCCATTTTACAAACTAATGCAAAGATGATGCTTCCACTGAGAAATAACCGACTCAACTTGTGCGTTAGAAGTTACGCTGTAACCCAAAGGTTGCGTTATGGTACCGTGTAAAGGGATTCAGCGTCGCATAGATGGGATACCGGGAAGCACACACTCCAAACCTGCGGGACACCTCCACCTCCCACCTCTTTCCCTCCACCTCCGTACATCGCCCATCCCTCGCCGCTCGCCTCCGTGCGTTCTACAGCCATGGGTGGCATTAGTGTCAATTACTCAACTTTCATTACGTATCGCACTTGATTATGTAAATTTTTCATTATCAATATGTAATATGCAAGTTCAACAAAAAGAAGAAAAGACAGTGTCAAAATAAAAATTTAATAACTAATGTGTTGAGAATCAGTAAGGCAAATCATTGATGCCAAGTGAATTACCTACTACGTGGAATTGCTGTGACACCTGTGTTACGCAAGATTTATTATTCTTAATGAGTTTTTTCGAACGTTCTCGTTCTCTGCCCCGTCCTTTATGCTCAGATATCTTTAACAACAGTAACTTTTCCCAGTTAATTGTAGCATTGGCTGTATTAGCCTTGCAGCATCGGCTACAGCAGCCATGCAGCAATAGCGGTCTTGCAGCAGCATTCAGTAGTGGCTGCTGCAGCAGCAGCAGTCTTGCAGTAGTGGCAGCAACTGCCTTGCAGCAGTGACTACAGCAGCAGCAGTGGCTGCAGCAATCCATTTATTTGGTGCCGGCAGCGGAGGACGCGCTAGCTGACCCTCACATACCTACAATACGGAGGCGCACTGTCCACCACTGCAGCGTGTAGCGACGTACGAAAGTGTCGCTTATGTTTGGAGTCAGTGCTACTGGGGACAAAATATTTTCCGCATTAATGGGTGGTCGCATAAGCGGATGCCGCATTAATGGAGGATCGCCAGTTCTTTATTCGTGAATGGGCAGTTGTTTGCTCATCGTTCCGAGACGTAGCTATTTCAACCTTTTGGTACGGACGGCATCTCCTGCTCCCAGCAGCACCTAAGTTTTGACTATTGAAACCAGTGGGGTATTTCTTTGTCTGGTAATTTGGACAACAAACTTAACAGCCCCTGAAAACCAGGGCCAGCAATTTACTCACGTTCCGAATTTGAGTTTTCCCTTTTGAGCTTCTAGAAATAAGCCTTTGTAAGAGCACTAGTTTCGTCCCGAAAGGGTTAAGGCTGTAGCATTAACGTCGTGCCAGCTGCACATCCTCGCGTCAAGTTGTGCGTGGTAATGCTTAATGTAGCCCCGAGTTTTTAAAACACGGATGCCAACAGTTTTCCGCCCCATGGTCTCAATGTTGCTAACAATTTTTGAGCGCATTACCGCGAATTGAAACGATTTTTATGTTATTCATAGAATTTAGAAAGGTGAGAGTATAGTCAGCTTCCTTTCGATTTTCTTTTAGCGCTGATGTAAAGAAAATATCACTTGAGGTTCGGGAGAAATTCTGCTAAAAATCTGGTTATTTTTGTGATGAAGTGAAGAAGTCGTTACTCTGTTATTGAAACTTTTATCCATTTTGTTGTGTGTTACTGTTGAAGATTGTTAGAGTCTCATTCGGTCATGTAGTCGACGATGTGCAGCTGTAATCGAAAGCAAGGGACTATTTACCAAATATTGATTGCTCACCCCCATTTTTCTAAATATTTCTAGCAAAATGTTGAGTTAAATGCATTTTTTCTTGTTTCTCCCTTAGTTTTGGACGTTATAAATTTCAAGAGAAAAGCTATTCGTTCATAACTTTTTTATTGTGGTTCATTCATGTCCCAAATTTTAACACAATAATCAACATCTTGCAGGCTAATAGTGTGCAGAAGAAGAAGTACCTGGCGTTGTTAGAAAAAAGTTCTGCCGTTTTGAAAATTTGTCCCTTAGTTTTGGACGGTACTGTATTTTATGCTGGGTCTCTAGCTCATTTGACTAGCAATTTTGTGTAGGTGATAATATTTCATATTTACTAGCTAGTATAGTTTTTGGTTGCAAAGCTTCAGTGGCTGTTGCCACGCCCTACCAGACTGAGAGCGTGGTCTGAATAGGTCCAATTGTGAGTTAACACGTTAGCGCCTAATTTTAACATCACTTGACATAGAAACAGCACTGTTTAAACTTACACTGTACAGCTGGCAGTCGTTGAAGCATTACCCTTTTTCCTCCCAGTGTCCGTTCATAGAGCATGCTATTCTTACGGAAAATACACGTTCCATTTAAGGAACCTTAGAAGTAAATGGCTTAAGTTGCGCCCGACCCATTCGGTCTCTTTCTATAGTTCTACTTCTGCCGAAAGCATATTTAGTTCAGTTTACTAGCCACATCTTAATTAACTGCTCCTTTGCAGAACAATCGCATTCGTCAACTGCTCCGCACCAGAGAAGAACGGATTGAATCTGTACTTGCGGAGATTTCGTCTTCGCAGCAGGAAGCCAAGCAGTTTCGAGAAACTTTCGCTAAGGTTGGGCTTGCCGATATTCTCAATGAAGCTGTTTTCTTGTAGAACATTGTTTTGGAAATTCGGCTGCTGATACCCGGTATATATGTATACCTTATGAACGTTTGCACTCTATTTGACGTCCCCTCAGGGAGCATAGAAGTTGGTTAGTTATTTTCACCCATTTTATGTTATGTTGACTTTGGGAGTAGCGCCCCTATGGGATCGCTAAGGTTATCTTAGCCTTAGCTAAGCTTGCCTTCGTTTCCATTATGGTTCCTTTCCTTTTTTATATTACTACTGATAATGCTGTCTTTGGTTCTTCCCCTTCCTTCCCGACTTTTTCCCCTGTAGGAACCCCCGTCGCGCTTGGGTTCCACGTTTGTTTTGCGCCCTGCGGCTGTATGTTGCTGCGCTAGTAATTTTTCTACGACTCTTGTCAACGTGCCTACTGCGTGTCCTTTCTTTTTCCTTTCTTGAAACACTGGAGCTGTGCCAAGGGAGGCTGTTGTCTGTTCTTCCTCTTCTTTCCCGACTTGCTGTTCCCATGCGCGTTGATCCTGTGTGGGAACACCTTCATGCATGGATTCCCCGTTTTTCTGTCGACATACTATATGTCCCTTCCTTTTCCTCTCTTAGAAGAGCTTAGTACTTATTTAGGGAGGCTTAAATCTTCTTATAATACCTAATACCTAATGCCTAGGGAGGCTTTAACAACGTTTCCATTTAGTCGCTCAAACCGCTATTGGACTTATTTAATTTGAGATAATTGGTTTGAGGATGAGGCAAACTGTAACTCGTGGGCCAAATCTTTCTTAGAATCACTGAAATTTCTGAACACGATACGAAAGCTAACTAATGATAAATTCAATAGCTACTTTTTGCCAATGCGACTAATGGTGGGTGTAGTATTGAATTTATTATATATTTAAAATCATTGGTCATGTTCAGTGTAGCACCGAAGGAAGTGCTCACTACATATGTGCGTGCTGTTCGCAGGAGAAAACTGCATTTGAACGAGAAGGGACGCGGCTACGCGGCACGATCAATACGCTGAAAGCTGATGTCGCTTCTCGTGAGAAGAAACTTGCTGCTCTCAGCTCTACTCTTGAGGAGAGAAGTGTAGAGCTCAAGTCTGTGCAGCGGATGTTTGAGCAGGAAAAATCGGCAAAAGAAAGTAAGTCACTGAGGCGCTCTGTCCGCCTGCTTTCTTTCGGATGTTTAATGAACATTGAAAGGTGCCTCGACTAAGCACAATTATTGTCCTGCGATTTGCATGCACCTTGTTTGGAAAAAAGTTACGCCGCGTCTTTTCCACGTGTGAATCAGCGCTGCAGAGTATGAGTCGGATGTTCACTGGTGCCTGTTCCCTGAAGCGGGGTCGAATTAAAGTAGTTGACTCCGACTGCTTATCTGTTATTAAAAACTTGCGAAATATTTTTACGAATTTTTAAAAGTTCTCTTTCGAAATTTGAAAATTGGGTAAGATATTGCAAAAGTCATATAGTTTTTAACTTGTGTATATTTTTTTTGTAAGTATGAGCTATAAGTATCTAGTGGTTGGCTCGACCCGATCCATCAGTCTTGGTAAATACATACTATGTATGTTGAGTCGGAGTTGTCAGAATGCCAGCAGTCAGAAGCTAAGTTACGCAAACAAGAGTAGTTTCTGGGATTGTAGTCTGACTTTATCGGTAGGTAGTTTCCGACTTTCTGCAATCCAACTCCCACTAGTAATTTGAAGTTTTGTGAATATCCCTGGCAAAGAAAATTCAACGACAAACGTAATTGACGTTGTGTATCCTAGTTTATGAACAAATGAACTTTTCGACAATTTATTTCTTTATCATATAAACAATTAAACTCGTTCATATCCCTGTCATATTATAAATGGGCCTTACGACCCCACGGGCAACCCGAGTACCTTTTCCGCAGGAGATGTTGCATCTGGCCGCAATTCTTGCTGACGAGGTTAGTTTTGTAAAGTTGGGTAGGTTCTCCATTCCCGTTTCTGTTCCGCGAGGTGGGCTGTCGATCGAGATAGCGCACCTAGTCCGCGAGATTGCTCTCATCTCTCTCGCGTGGAAGGCCGTGAAAAAGGCCGCCCACTCGAGTGTCTCCTACTATGCTTTGCGCCTTGTTTCCTGCCCGTAGTAGCGCACGTAGGCCGCGCGACAAATTATGTGGTATTAAAATACTACGCACTCATCTCTGTTGGAACGCCTGAGTTGCCGTTACGGAGGTTAAACATAGTTTATAACTAACTAATTAAACTCATTCATGTGTGGATGGTATTACAAAAGGCTCATCGTCACATGCTCGGAGTTGCTCCAGCAATATTAAAAGTATAAACTACTGGGTGTCCGGCACTTTTGGGAACAAACTTCAACTTAAGCTTAGGACCGTTGAAAAAAGCATCTTTCACTAAATAAAGATGTGGTCTAAAATTCTTCGGTAAAAAGTTACAAGGACTTAACTCTTTGTCCACTGTTCTCAGTTTTACAAGACAGCAAAGAATAAGATGGATTTGATTCCATTCCTGAGCAGTTCGGCGCAAGCAAAAGTGTCAAAACGACAATTAGCAGATATGCTCAATGTTAGACAGTTATTGAATGCTCGATATCCAAATGCCCTCAAGGGCGTATTGTGGCGGGCCTTTTCCCTGCCATAATATGTTTGGGCATCACGCACCCAAGGGTCCCGAGTGCCTTCTCTGCAGGGGATGTAGCATCTGGCGCAGTTCCTGCTGAAAAGGTTAGTTTTGTAGAGTTAAGTAGGTTCTCTATATTTCCCCTTCTGTTCCGCGAGGTGGGCCGCCGAATTATTAAATCACACCAGACTGGCGACGCAGGAACGGAGAAACTCCATGAGGTTAACAAACCCCCACGCAACCAGCCCAGCGGGAAATGGTGGTAAGCGACCCATCCCATGGGACTCCTATCTGCTCCCATGTTGGACCACGGAAGGGATCCCCGCACGAGCGTTTGCTTTCTTCTGTCTTCTTCTCTTTTCGTTTTTCGTCTCCTCTGGGCCGCACGGCTGGGCGATTTCGTTCGACCGAGCCGTGTGGAGTGGGAGATGCTCGCGCCTTATTTCCTGCCAGACATGGTGCACCTGGCCAAGATTGTTCTAATAGAACTCATTTGAGTTCGACTAAACTTCTAAACTATATCATACAAGATTGGATCGCTGTTATATAGTCTTTGTATCTAATACGGCAGGAAAACCCACAATACAATAATAATAATGATAGCCCAATATCCAAATCGGTGGATTGGATGTGGATGCCCAGTTGCATGGCCGCCAACATCTCCTGATTTGACGCCCTTGGTTTTCTACCTATGGGGATATGTTACAAGCTTGGTGTAAGAAACCCAAGTTCAGTCCGAAGAAGACCTCATTGGTAGAATTACTGACGCATCGGCAAGAATTGGTGCAACTCCTGAACTATTCGAACGCCCCCGGCAATCATTGCATCGGCGTTTGACCGCTTCCATCCAGCAGATGGGCACCATTTTGAATATCGTTTGCAATTGATCTGCTCCTTGTGTTAATGATAAATTGTTTGCGTAACGTACACATATCAATTCCTTGCTACTGCTTACCAATGAATATCAGTTCAATGTTTAGAGCCTACTGGAAGTTCAACTTCCACT
>LQNS02278180.1:603375-624896 GCA_001587735.2 Parhyale hawaiensis | reverse complement strand
AATGCCTGCCATCCTTCTCTTACCCGTAAAGGGCCCAGTATTAAGGCTAGTGGAAGTTGAACTTCCAGTAGGCTCTAAACAATTCGCCTTGAGCTAACGAAACGTTAGTTGAGGCGAATTATTTCTCAAATATAAAGTCTGTGTAACTTTTAAATAAAGCGTTTAGACCACATCTTTATTTGGCAAAAATGTTTATTTTAACGGTCCTAAGTTACTCCTAACCTTATCTTAAAGTTTGTTCCCAAAAGTGCCGGACATCCTGTACATATATCTTTATTATGCTTAAAGTCTGTGAACCGTGTTTGTTTGCTTGTTTATTTACTTGTCACGTTTATTTGCTTGTGTCTTGTTTGACACAGCTTCCTCGCTTTTAGACGGGAAGAAATTTGAGGGATGAAGGTTTAATTCGATTGTATCTGTGATACGGAAGTTAAACTGAGCTCAGCCTCAACAACAACAACGTGACGTGTAATCATTATGTGTTTTAAATGACATTATTCTTTTCAGCTTTACAAGAAAAGCTGGCTAATCTACAGAAAGTCATCGATAAGCAGAAACAGGAGGTATGTTGCATTCTTCGAATGGCTGTAACGAAAATTAAATTTTTTTTTGTTACTACCCCTGGTGGTGTGGTTGTGGACCAAATGCTTCCTAGTGCATTATCAGGTTATGGATAAGTAAGATCAAGGTGTAATGTGTTCATCCATTACTATTTTTTTCTAAATAGGGCTAAATAACGGTAGAAATTGTATTGGTAGTGTTGATGTTGCGAGTTGTTTTGTAATATCTGTCAACTATTGGTGCATGTTGTCCCTTTTTCTGGCCAGTATTGATGGTGCTTTTTTGAACGAAGTATAAAAGTTTACTTCTTACGTAGGTTGCAGTCAGGGAGCATAGGATGGTTCGTAGGGTTAGGTTAGTTAGGTTCACCTACGCTATGTGATGGATTTGGGGGGGGGGGATGCCTCGAGGATGTGGACCGACCGGGGCTGAAACTTGGCCAAAGTCACAAGAAGTTACTTTACAGCTGCCGTGGCTCTATGTAAACTATTGATCACCATCACTAGGAAAATAGAAAGTCTTTTGTTGAACTATATGCAACCTTTAAATAGTTGGACGAGAGTAGTTAGAAAAGAAGGTTGCTTGCAACAGATTTGGTTAAGTGCTTGAAGTTTAAAAAAGTGACCTGTTAGAACATTTCTCACGCAGGAAAGACACATTTTTGATATTTTTCGTAAATGCAGCGAGAACGTGCCGTTTGATTTTCATATAGATACGGAGAATGAGGAAAATTATCACAAAATAACTTTGCAGATAGACTAGCTAGTAGATGAACGTTGAAGAAGTAGCTACTAGTATCACTGCCATCAGAATTCACCTTTTCCTCAATAAATTGCCAACTAAAATGCTTCACTCTTCGCAGCACTCAACAGCACTTAAGCTAGGTACTGATCGTAGTTTTAGAATAACCGACCGTGTTCACTGTTTTTCAACATCGTGGAAATCACAGGCATGTCAAAATTCGCTGTCGCTCAATATGTGCATGGAATGGCCGTCGGATAATAATCACGATATTCGCTCAAAAGATTGGCCGTGTGGACCGAGCATAAGATGTTATACTGTGAGCTACTGCAAGTATTCTTCCTCATAGGTCGTACTTGTTTTCTGCAGTCTTTGATTCACGTTAAAAATTTTTAGTTCTTTGTATTCGATATCTTGGTAGTACCTAAGGTGCCTACTGTACAATTCGTTCAGGGCACACATTCTGGCAGCACTGTTCACTTTTTTAAAGGCATAATCTGCTCATACTGTGTATTTCACTGAAAGTTACGTTTGTTTCGTTTAGAAAAGTTATATTCTGTCAAGGTTTTGAAGTTTACCGTATTTATATGAGTTGAACATTTGTAGTGATGAACTGCAAGCATATTTTCCATTTAATGTCTTTTTTTTTATCGTTTTAGCTGTTTGATTACTATTAACTATTGAACATGGTAGGGATTTCTCAAACCCTTGCAGTTTTTTGTAGCATAACAAAGATTGCCTCAGGCATAACTGAATAGGTATGATATTGGTCTTTTTGATATGCGTCCTGTTTTTAAAGAACCAGTCCATAACTTATTGTATAAGGACTACTTACCTACACATTGTCTCCTAGTTTTTCCTTTTCCCTTGTATTTGGCGTCAGGTGGCTGGTACACGGCTACATGTCTCAACTCTCAGTCACTAATAACCTATTTTGCTTTATTTCCAGAATGGCAATTTGGAGAAAGTAAACCGCGACTTAGAGAAAACCATCCGAGACTTGGAAGAGACCGTGTCTGTCAAAGAGGAGCGCATAGAGGAGCTAGTATCAACGAACCATGCGCTGCAAAAAATCAGGGATATGATTCACAATATTTCTGCCGGCAAGCAGCCTCTATAGTTCACAGATACATGATTTCATATTGCAGTTTTCGTTCATAAATTGCTGTGAAATATTCCCGAGGTAACCTTAGGCCCTCGGACAGTTTTCTTAGCAATGCAAAGGTGTCAGTTTCGGCACGAGACGTACAGGGAGGTGGGGGGACGGGAGCTTCCTGTCCTGTTTAACATATCGTATTTTGCTAAGCTATCCCTTCTTTCCGTATTGACGAGGGCTCTTCTAACTGTCTGCGGCCCCGTCACAAGAGTAAAAATGACCTGTTGTTTGTGACTTCAACCTTTTTCTTACTCTGTGGCTGAGCCACGAGTACCCGCCCTGCTTTCTTAAAGTGATGCTGTTCATATCCACGTGGCATCAATTAGCCTTATCTATTTTTGTATCTTCTCTGAGCTGTCTAGAAATTAAGTTTTGTTTTGTTGTGATTGCTCTGGCAAGGCCATAAAGTGTCTTATAGGTGATGCATGCCTCCTAAGGCTGGACCGGATGAGGAGGAGGAATTGAGGGCGATTCTCCCCGGCCAACTGCTAATGGGCTCCCCTTTCTGGACGAAAAGGTACATAAAAATGTGGCACGTGTATGTTGCATTGTATAGCCATAGCTGCCCTTGTTGGCTCTGCCCCACCATCCCCCAAGCTTCATGTGCACTGGGCCCCTCTTAGTACTGGGAACACGGCAGTTACAAATTTAGGTCGTCACTCTTGTGGCTGCAGGGACTCGCCGAAAATTGCCTCTTAGATCAAATAGGTTGCCGGCAGTAGACGGTCCTACAGGCCCAGTCCCCGAGAGGAGCCGAGACTGAGGCTCCGGCCCTCTATGAGCTATTGCCGCGTGCCAAACAGCATATGGACAGTGTAAAGGAGCTGTGCTCTGGCTCTGTGTGTCTTTAAAATTTGCCCTTCATTTTCTTTGCCGTAAAGCGTTGAACAAAATATTGAATTTTCTTCGAAATCGTGAGTTTAAAGACTTTTGGCATTGGTCGGTATAAGCTGACTCACGGGAGTAGCTCTTTATCTTCTCTGTTTACATCAAGCGTATTTCTTCTTGTGTCAGCCTACTGTTAATTTCTGTTAGTATTTTGAGTTGAAGTTAACGTAATTCTCGGCCTTGTCTTTTAAAGTTTGTGTTTAAGAAACTACTTTCCTTCTTTGTTTAAGAAATAGATTTTTATCATTTATGTCTGAGCTTTATTCTTTTCTAGGCTTTCTGGAATATTTACAAATGAATTTATTACCTGCCATTAACTTGGTAGCTATATAAATTCAAATACAGCTGTTGTGTGCACTGAGAAAACTCGCTGTTGCATATCCCGTTGGTTACACCTCAGGGGGCATAGGATGGGCCATAGGGTTAGGTTAGTTAGGTTCGTTCATCCTATATCATGGGGTGCGGCGACCCCAAGGGGCTCGTGTAGGTTACCTTAGCCATTAGCTAGGCCTTCGGGACGTCTGTCTTTCGTGCCCACTTTGCTTCCTTCCCTTCTCATCCTCCTACTGATGCTTCTTCCTCTTCTTTCCCGACTTGCTGTTCCCATGCGCGTTGATCCTGTGTGGAAACACCCTTGTGCATGGGTTCCCCGTATCTATCGGCATACTGTATGTCCCTTCTTTCTTCCTCTGTGATATAGCTTTTGTTGTGAACCTCGATCGAGATTATCCAATGTGTCAGGTAGTCAGGAAAGTTTTTTGTTATACAGTTCACTGTAGAAACCGCCCGAACTTTCTTGGTTGCCTCATATTACATACATATTGCATAACTACAGACAAAAAAAAATTATATGTTCGGTTATTATGTTGCTTTAAGCTCAACTACTGAAGAAGCAGGTTTTACCGAAAAAAAATGTGATAATTGTTTAACATCATGTACGACTAACCTTAAATTTGTCAGTTCATCTCTGAGCAAAAAAATGTTTTGCAGAACCACTTAGCTGTAACACATGGTAGGTAATATCTGCCCCTTTATGTTATGGAGAGCAGTGCCCTAGGGGGACCCTGTAGGTTACCTTAGCCGTTTGCTAGGCCTTCGGGACGTCTGTCTTTCGTGCCCACTTACCTTCCTTCCGATTTCATACGCCTTATGGTATTACTTTAGGCTGTTCTTCCTCTTCTTTCCCGACTTACTGTGGGAACCTCTTCGTGCATGGGTTCCACGTGTCTATTGACATACTGTATGCTCCTTCCTCTCTTAGAAAAGGGAGGCTTAAACTATCTTATACTACTACTCAGTTCCGTACATCAATTATTGTTCGAGGATCCCTAGCGCCTTTTCCGCAGGAGATGTTGCAGCTTGGCGCAGTTCCTGCTGACGAGGTTCGTTTTGTAAAGTTAGGTACGCTCCCAATAGTTCCCGTTGTGTTTCGGGAGGTGGGCTGCCGATCGAGGTGGCCGAGCTATTCCCGTTAGACTTCTGCCTTTATGTTTTTCATTTCTTTCCCCTATGTGGCGTAGCTGAGCGAAAGCGTTCAGCCATGCACGGGAATTGGAGATGCACAACTTGCGCCTTTTTCCTGTCAGTAGCGCACTGACGACTTGGAATCTGAGACCTACCGACAGAATTTAAAACGAGACATACCTCGCGTCCTAGTGGCGCACGAGCCTGTGTTAAACCACAGGAATAGTTCGGCGTGATGTAGACATTGTGTCCCTGATGCGCGCGTAAAGTTAGCACCACTACTACTACATTATTGTTCCAGAGCGATAAGTGCTACTTAATATTGCATGAATGTGTGTTGGTGCAAGATTGAATACTTGACAGGTTCTGTGCTGTACCGGAAAACTCGCATTCTTCCCACATTCAGAAAAATGAAAGAAAAAAATTACCTTGCATAAATGTTTGGTGCTGAAGGTTTTACCTCGACCTCCTGTAGGTACTGGTTCAAAATTGTGAACCGCAAGTGCCGTAAGAACAAAGTTTCACGGTAGGCATCATCAAAACTTGTCCAGTACATGATAAAACTAAAATATTGAAAGAAAGTGTTGCATTGTAATTACACAAGCCATCTTGTATATTGGACTATAATCAGTACTTTGGCGTAGAAGAAAATTATAAGTACCGTACTACCACTACTTGTACATTTCGTTCTGTGAAGGCACTGCCAGCCCAACGCGGCCCATGCCTGGGCCACTGGGTACATGAGCTCAAGACCATTTGTACCAAATTGAGTGGTCTGGGGTTTTTCCATAGAAGCGTGAGGTTGTACTAGAATTGTCGTTGCAAGCGAGTTCAATAAAAATGTGCATATAAGGACGTGTTCTCAGCTATGTCCCTGAGCATCGTTTTCTGCTGTGCCTTGATATACATGTACAGTATATAGGTGTATATATATATAATATTTGTGCTCCCAGCATTACCGTTTTTCTGTGGTGCCTAAAGATGCACGATTTCTGTGCTCTTAGAATAAGTTTTTACCTTCCATGCTTAGCTGTTATTAATAAACATATGCTTTAACCACGTGAGAACGATCACGTTATTTTGTTGTGAAGGAATCGGGTATATTTTTATATTGTTAGCCAGGGCTGCTCTTTACCGTATCTGTACGCAATTTTTCCGTACGTCAAAAGAGCTCTCGAAGGACATGTCAGGTGTATTATTATATTGCATAAGTGTATCCACGGAAGGTGTTGTGGGTAACTAGAAGTTTAATTACAGTGCAACTCACTTTGGTTTGTTCGTTGTGTTTGAGCTGGTCTAGGCAACGTCAAATCTAGCTTAACCCTATTAGCACCGCACAACTAGGGTTCTCAAGTGCGCCTCCTTGCTTAGAAACTCTTTTACTTCCAGTAAAACGTTGCTTTATGATACGAGAAATGGAGGTGTAGTGTTTTAGAATGAAACAAGCTGCGATGTGGTAGTTGGTTGTGAGTAGTACGTGCCCTCAAGGGCATATTGTTGTGGACCCTTTCCCTGCCACAATATGTTTGGGCATCACGCACCCAAGGGTCCCGAGTGCCTTCTCCACAGGGGATGTAACATCTGGCCGCAGTTCGTGCTGAGGTTAGTTTTGTAAAGTTAGGTAGGTTCTCTATATTTCCTTTCTGTCCCGCGAGGTAGGCTGCCGATGAGGTGACCTGACCGATTTTTACTGCGGGGCTCTTACCTCGCTTTTGCGGAGGGCCACAGCAGGGACCGTCCGCAGGGGCGCTGTTCTTCTGTCTTCTTCTCTTTACGTCCTTCATCTCTTGACACGCAATATAACCCCAGCGATGGGCATGGAATTGAGAGGACAGTTTTAAGAGAACTTGGAGGGAAAATGCAAGACAATGCTACGTTCGAAGAACATATTGCTAGAGTTATCGCTGTGGGAAAAAGAGGGAGTGGATGGGTTTTACGAACTGTCTCGTCACGCGAAGTAGATGTAATGCTCACACTAATTCTTCCCAGAATAGAATACTGTTCTCCACTTTGGATGCCGAGTACAAGAATAAAGCTAAAACAACTTGAAGGTATCCAACAATCGTACACGGCCAGAATTCGAGGCATGCAGGAGTACGATTACCACAAACGACTTAGCTCTCTCCACTTGTATTCAGTACAACGAAGATTCGAGCGATTTACAATCATATATGTTGGAAAATTCTGGAACATATCACTGTGAATGTGAATGAGCGGATTGTCGCCAGAAACTCGGCAAGAACTGGAAGGACTTGTGATATTCGCATCCCAACAGAGATGGGGGAAAAGCCGTGGCCGCGAAATATTCTAATAGTTTCACTGTACGGGGAGCAAGATTGTTTAACAAAATGCCTCTGCATTTTTGAAGGACCACTGATATCAAAGTTGTAGAGTTCAAAAATTTGTTGGATTCACATTCAAGAAGAATGCCAGATTGACCAGCGGTTACGTGCACTCTGGAGATAATTCGCTGCTTGCTCTCTCTTTGGTCGCTAACTGTGGTACCACAGAAGACACCTAGCCGAGTGACTCCACACACGTGGGGTGACGTGAACAACGTCTCCTGGACTTCTTCCGAAGACCCTAAAGGTACATACTATATTTTTCTTCCTTCCTCTCTCAGATCGTCTTTGCAGTGGAAACAGAGGGCTAAACTACTCAATATTACTACAGTACCAACATACTGCACTAGGTTCGCCCATCCTGTGTTATGGGGAGTAGCGCCCCCACGGGGTTTGAGTAGGTTACCTTAGCCATTAGCTAGGCCTTCGGGACGTCTGTCTTTCGTGCCCACTTTGCTTCCTTCCACTTTCATACTCCTACTGATCTTACTGTTGTCTGTTCTTCCTCNNGTTGATCCTGTGTGGGAACACCTTCGTGCATGGGTTCCCCGTTTTTCTGTCGACATACTATATGTCCCTTCCTTTTCCTCTCTTAGAAGAGCTTAGTACTTATTTAGGGAGGCTTAAATGTTCTTATAATACCTGATACCACATACTGCACTTGTACGAGAGGATAATAAAACAAAAATTAAATTCACGAATAAAATTTCTTATTGATTTTATCCAGGGTGGAAAAATGTTGATATATGAGAAATATTGAAATGATTTGAAAATATTATAGATGTATAGGATGAATCAGACTGTAACGTTCCAATATGATATAACTTGAAGACTTAAACATAAGACTAGTCGGTGCCAAGAGATTTCACTAGTCCGAAGTTCGACTAGATACACCTGTTGACACGCTTTATCTTTACTGCGCTGTCCCCTTCACAAAACATAAGGCAACACAATATACAAGTTGTAAGTTGCACAGAAATGGCCCTATTAATTAAACTGAAAAAAAAAACTAGAAATAGGGATTTGTTATTCGACCATAAATGCGGACGGGGTGTAATTTGCTCATATTTCGTGAGCAATACGGCGTTCACTGCGATTTGCTCGAACAGTCTCGAAACCATTTCGCCTCTAGTACAAAGGTAGAGGTGTAGCTATCTATTTGTATATTATAATAAACCAGCACTTGTGCAAATTCCCTGATCATCAGTAAAATAATAGTAAAAATCTGTATCTACTTGCAATCACACTATTTGAGTAGAACCACAATACGTAGTAAACTGCACCTCGATATTAATCCGTTTCATCGTACTAAAAAAATGTTTACTAGATACATATATATCGATCCAGTGGAAACTAAATAAAAGTACACTGCAAAACACCAGTGAAACATACTGCATAAAATCTCATTTTACAGTAAAAAAAAAATGTTGCATTTAGGACCACTCGCGAGGTATATGGAATTTGTAGTTCATGGGATTCATATATATACATATAAAATTTGGGAGCAGCTACTCGTTTATACAACTTTATTAAAGGCGACTGAAATATCGTTGTTAATAAGACATTTACCCGTTCCAGTTGGCTCTGCCAGTACTTCGTAGCAGTTCGCCGTCCTAGTTTCGACTATGGCTGTCGTCATCATGAGCAGGCACAGCAGATCACAACAGACGTCTAAGTCAACCGTAGCAACATTTTTACTCAAGAACACAGACAAACTCCGCCTACAAACCGAAGAAGCCATAGGTACTCGTCAAACTCTATCATCCTTCCATACAAAACCAATAGACGGGCATCGCTAGAGCACTGCAGTTACTCGGGATCAACAGTCTCAAGGATCAGCGTTATAGCCAGCTAATCGTCGGCGCCGGTAGGCTGCAGCTGGCCCTCGTGTTGTCAGCCAGGCAGACTAACACCACTCGCGTGTTTCAGAGCTATCGAGGGATCCTCCAGCTTTACACATATCAATCCTGCTCGAGCAACAACCTTGTAAGCATGGAAGACCAATCGTCTTCAGCGCCACCAACACTCGTGATGATGACTAGAGCCGTAGTCGAAACGGCAAGGACAGCATAGGTCGAGAACTACTACGAAGCTCTGGCAGCAGCTTCATCAAATGCTTTCAGCAACTAGACAGAGTAAAGAAATGTCTTATTAACAAGTATCCTTCAGTCACCTTTCATAAAGTATATATATATGTTACTTATTATTATTATATTGAGTAGTTTTAGTCTCCGTCTCCACAGCAAAGGCGATCTAACAGAGGAAGAAGCAAGGGACACATAGTGTGACGATAGATACGTGGAACCCATGCACGAGGGTGTTCCCACACAGGATNCGTCCCGAAGGCCTAGCTAATGGCTAAGGTAACCTACACAAACCCCCTGGGGGCGCTACTCCCCATAACATAGGATGGGCGAACCTAACTAACCTAACCCTATGGCCCATCCTATGCCCCCGGAGGGGTATATATGTTACTCAAGCAAGTGGGAAATGAATATATATTGCAGAACTACGATACTCCGTAATTATCTAAAGAAAAGCGGGAAAGCAAGGCACTGTTTCCAAATCGGCTGAATAACTAAATGCAGAGATGCTAAATACGTATTTTCTAATCACAAATAAGCGTTCGTTGTTTCACGATTAGCGTAGGTCGATAGTCCGTAACGCAACAGCGTAATTAGCGAGTAAAATCTACGAAATTAAATGAATTCATAATTTAAATCAAATGCTAAATACTTCACAAATGACAAGTGCTCATTGAATTTCTTCCTGAGTAGAGTAGCGTAGTAACTTAGATTAAACGGGAGTCAAAACTAATATGTCCACCATAAAATACAACCTATGACATTCCACCCATGCACCAATAGAGAAAATACTGAGGGATTTCCAAGGCTTTCATCTCTCCACTGAAATACACTACGGAGCATTTTTTTAAACACTTGGATCAACAAATGAAAAAGATGGAGGAATTCTTTCAAGACACTTGTACTTACTTACGTTCTTGACAGGAAAGCAGTCTATTTTATGCGCATGTGTACTATGCTGCTGAAAACTACTGATTACGAATACGAAATGTAACCGAATTTTCAACTTTCGCTTCCCCATTATTGTGCAGAAGTAGGCACCTAGGTGCACTACGTTAAGAGCTCATTACTATGTATATATATATATATGCATTTATTGTAAATGCAACAACAAATGCGTAATTTTGGACTCCCCGAGTGGCAGAGAGATTTAATTCTTCACCGCATAAAGAAGCCGTTCCGTAACAGTTTCAAAGTGGTACTCCAACAATCATAGATCGTTTTTTTTTACTGTCCGAGTGGATCTCAAGACTCCAGCTTCAAGTAGTGCTATTTCTAATAAAGTTAAGGTTTAACCCTTTACCGTTAGAATAAAGTATATAGGAATTGCACTTATGGAAACTGGAATAATAGATCAACCTGATCGGTACATGGAATTTATTAATACCAAGTTATGAAACTTGCTACAAAAGTTTTCCCATAGGAACACAATAGGATAAAAAATGTAGCAAAGTAACTCAGCCTGGTCAAATTCAGTTGTTGCTGTTGACTGAAGAGAAACTTTATAATCTAAAAACTTTGATTCACTAGCAGATAAAAGGCCTTACAAATTCAAACAAATCAAACGATACAAGGACAAACTATTAATGAATTGCTGCTGTACATACAGTATGTGGCCGCTACAGCTAGGTAGTGGCTGGCACACAATATAGTGCACCATAGTAGTTACCAGGTACTCACTGCCAGATATTGTACTAAGGCTCAGCGGGAAACGTTTAACCCCAAAGGCCAGGGCTACACTAGTGCAACAAGCAATGCAATGCGATTTTTTGCAAAAGACAAGTCGCCAGTGACGACAGCAATGCATGTGTTGCGTGATCTGAGTTACGTCGGTGTAGGCAGTAGATTGGTGTACACGACGTAACATTTTTACGTACAACAAATGTGCCACGTCGCTTGTTGCGCTGGTGGGACGGTGGCCGGACTTACGCTGTGCTATTTGGCTACAAGGGCCTTTTTTTTTCTTTTAGAAAAACAAAAAAGAACGAGGCCTTGCAGCGAAGCAGCACAGCCTGAGTATGATAGGGTTAATACCTACATTACGATGAGAAAAATTCCAAGTCATTAAGACAACAAAATCAATGTGAAGCGGGCAGCGCAAGTCAACGACATCGGACACGAACAATAGAACGAATGATGAACAATGTTTATTAAAAAATGTAGCAGTAGTAGTATTAGGGCAATGAGTGAATTTGATTTATATTATATGATAGTAACAGTAAAAAAGTGCGATTAATGATGAAAAGATTAAATGCAATACGTCATGGGAGAGCAAAAAATTTTAAGAAGTATATATGTAATTCAGCAGTATAGAGGAAAGATAAAGTTTGTTCACAGATATGGGTAGAGAGATAAAGAGACAGGGAGCTATTGCCCTACAGACACGCACGTCTAGTAATTTTTCCACAAGCACACACAGCTTACGACGCACGGGATGTCACCACATAGTTTTGTCTTCCAGAACTGGTAAAAACGGAAAAACTTGAAACCATCAGTGGTAGTACCCAAAGACAGTGGTAAAATGAATCCAAAAGCAATCATTACAAAAAAAAGTTATACTTAATCAAGGGACCATTCCAGTTCCATTAACAATAGGTCTCGCATCATTACTGAAGGCCAGTAAATAAACTTCCACATTCGAACCTTGACACCGACGAAGAGGCACACCCAACCAACATATACATAACATACCTTCATCAGTTGACAAACTATTGACTTCTCTGCCTACACCTACACTCAGAATTTCTTGAGCGGTAACATCTATTCCCATCAGAAAAACTTTCTCCCTAAAGGCCACAGCACCCTTCCAGTTTACGTTTTGGTGGCTGGACCGAGGTCACTTGTGGCCACAAAGGGCACGTATCGCCTAGATTCATGCTACTGACTATTCAAGAAACACCATGACCACAACGTGTGAGGGAATAAAAATTTTCAAGAGATACTTGCACTGAAATTTCTACTAACTGCAATATCACAGTTGGATGAAAGGGAATAAGTGCCGATGCCCGAAAAACCGAAAAACTTCGTACCTAAAACGAGAAAAAGATTAAAGTGTTAACATATTCAGATAAAATAAAATAACTGAAAACCGTGCCTTGAAAGTCAAAATGCAGTTATATCAACCTAGGCACGCAAGAGAAAATAGAGACAAAAATTCCAGTCAAGATGTAAAAAAAATGACGGAAAACAAGCGCCTAGTAAGTTAGATATTTATCGAAGTTCAAAGAAGAGTGTAAGTTCAACTACAATTCCAAGGACATGTACACAGTTAAACTAAAGGCATACGAACGAGACGATGAAATAAATGATACACAGAGGGCACAAGGAAATGATACGTTGCGACAGCATCGTTAAAATACAGAGGATACAGTCAAGGTATCAGATGAGAAAACTATAGAAGACCAGACTCATCATGGGATCAGTTTATCAATGATGTGTACAATTATCACAATAAGTACAGCAACATTTGAAAGTGCTTAGACTAAAGGAATAATATCAACACTTATATCTTCGAAAACATAACAAAGGAGAGCAACAATATAGCAACATCAGATGTCACGTCTAACATTACATTTTGAAACATCAAAGCCTTTCCATACAATAAAAATGATCTGATACGGGACCAAGATTATGTAAATAATACATCGTTACTAATGCTATTGGTTGGAATTCTGTCAATAATAATGGTATGGGGATGCAAACATAGAAGACGATCATTTTACACACCATGTAATACAACTCTGGGACAAAATACTAGGTACCGAAGGAGAGGTTTAGCAGGTAGCTTGAACGGACATTAGTGCTCGAGTCAGAAAGTTGAAAATATTATGCAAGTCAAGATCCGTTCACTAATAAACAAAAGCGTGCACATGCACTATCAAAGTGACGGCACTTTAAAATTAATGTAAATTTAGGGGTTTTCAGTTCATGAACACACCTAGTAGTATGTCGGTCCAAGCTCAAAGTGACATGAGAGAACGCTTATTTGAAACCAGTAAATTACGATCATAATTTCAACTTCACTAAGTATAACAAATCCCGATAACAATCGTCTCACTTCTAGATACACTATTTTTATACTTCATATTAATAGTTCTTGTCATATAATAATTTAGGAATCATTTGGCTCTTGGCCGAAAGAAACGCAACCTGTAGGATAAATCACAATACGAGGTTGAGGAGCTTATGCCCCGCAGTAGTGACGTAACCAGCGAAACTCTACAAATCAAGTGTTGAATTTATTCCGCCTGGTGACGAAACTACCGTATTTGACAGGTAACGGACCAATCACGGAGGAGCTAACTAGTAAATTTGCTCAGGTAGCAAGCACGGGGCTATCCACGTGTGATCTAGTACAAGGCAGTAACGGTAATAATAATAGGTACGGTACAATGTAATCTTTGCCGTAAAGTTATGCAGTTCACTTACTGCAGCGCTAAAAACGAACTAACCTCCCATAGCTAGTTACATTTATTCACTTCCAAATGCAATGCACAATTCAAAAATTCGAAGCATTACCAAAGCCAGATATAGCGAACCTTTACTGACGTTCCCTTGAAATAAAACGGGTCTTGGGAATAGAATCATTAGTATAATATTATGATTTTTCAGCTATTTCCGATTTTATGATGATCAATAGCGATCTGAGGTAAAAACCAGGCCAAAAGGCCGGAACCACAGCGTTGAGTGATGCAAGGGTTTCAAAAACAGTGGAGATTGTGGTGGTAATACAGAATAACGATGATGAGAGTGTTTGAGAAAGACGCAGAATTATATGGTAACGCGTTTTTGGGTTACTTTCAGATTTGTATGAGCGGGAAAGCGTCTCAGGATGAAGCAAGCGATATAGTGACTCAGAAATACAGTAGCCTCCTCGTTGAGAATATCAGAGATGGACTCGGTACACCTAGAGTATTCCATTCATTCAGCAGCGTATAACGGGGAATCGACGAGGTGGTGGTAGATCATGGACATAGAATAAAAAATTCTCTCACTCCTCTTTTGAATAAGTAATTTAAATACGCTATTACTATTATTCTTCTTTTTCTAGTCCAAGCTTTCAACAGTGTGAACGAAAGAGGAAAAGCAAGAAGAGGCGTGAATCATCGAATGTAAAGAACGGCTAACTCATGCATGTAAATTAGAAAAGATTAAAATAAAAAAGTTACTGCGTCAAGAGTAATGCATATAGCGACTTCATGACACTAACAGAAAGAGAGGAAGGGTTAGATATAAGTTAGCTTGTGCAGAGATCGTGAGGATTTATATGTTCAAAAGGCAATTCTTACCTATCAGTGTCTTGCCGAGCTCGTCCACACACAAACACACACACAAAAGTGAAATGCAAATATAAAATAGAGATTGCAAAGCCCACTAACATTTCTCGTTTCAATAGGTACCTTAAATCACTAATTCGTTTGAGGAAGAACTTCAAGGTTCCAATTTAGAACTAAACTCCCCGACAAAAGCAGTTTCATGGTCACTACCTACAGCCGCTCTCGTTCAAGCTTTGTGCGACAAGTATTTCATTCGTAATTTAAGCACACACTATACGTTCTGAAATTAAGCTAAAACGTGCTCGTTATAAAATATCTAGCTTCTAATAGTGAGGTATGACCAGTGAGAGAGAGCATGCGTTGCAAAGCTCAATAGAAAATTTCTCAGAATTCTAAATCCTTCATAAGAAAATCGATACAAAAGCTAATTTATGTGAGGACTACGCTGTAATAACCCGCTCTAACGCAAGTCAAAAATTAACAATTCCTGAGCTAAGGAAACGATCTGCTGATGAGCAAGTTGCAAAGCTGAAGAAAACGCAGCTCCCGTTACCAATAATTTATGTTACAGGCCACACGCAAGTCTCTTCGATAGAACTTGTCAGTAGGAGACGCCTCCATCCTTTGGACTCCAGCGGGCCAGAATGCAAATCTGCTGCCTCAGTCGGGAATAGACTACGAAACCCTAAAGCCCACACTTGCTCTTCCCTTCAGTAATTCATCTTAACCACAAAACTCTTTGAATGCAGCTAGAAAACATCAGCTGAAGAGCTAGGGCCAAGGCGAACTTTCTCACCAGCAGATTGTTTCGTGTTCAGGCAGTGAAAGCGGCTTGGTAACAGCATACAATACTGCAGTGGCTGTAACCCTCGCTGCTATCACTCTGCTCGCTCCGCTGAAGTTGCTACCGAAACATAGAGGCACAAATGTGTACAGTGTTCCAGACTCGCCCCAAGGCAAAGGAAATGAATGAAATGCGCTGACTGCTGGCCAATGACAGCGCAACATTCCGAAAGACAAGAGCTACTAGCTTAATATATCAATTTCACTCGCCATCAGCTGAGGCTTTGTATAAGATAAGTAACGGAAATCTAAGGCAACAAGTCACCGAACATGCCAGAGGAGTCCATGAATTAATGGAAAACGTACACGGATCACGAAGTGGCACACACGCAACGTTGACAGGACACTATAGAAAAGGTCAAGGTAACGCAAAACGCTCGGTCGAAAGATATGCACAACTAGGGCGGGTGGATGGGAGCATGCACACCAAAGCTGTTATGAAGAAACGACAGAGACCAAGACAGTGCGCTGAAACAGGACAGGTGTATTTACCTAAAGGGCAGTTTGTGGTGATTCTGTATATAAGAATCTATGAAAGAACCAATGCCAATAGGTAAGTGGAGAGTCGTTTTGTGAGCATACTTGAAGCGCTTGGAATCATACTGTAACAAGTAAGCGCCATGGTCAACGTTGCTCATCATTACATTATTACTTTCAGTATTATTGAAATGAATACGATAAGGAGTGGTTAGTTTAGGTGCTGCTATACAGCATTAAAAAAATGATACTTCTATTAGCTCCTGAGACACACGTGTTTCCAAGTATTAATGTAATCGCGAGTAATGGTACTATGGGCGCTTAATACAGCATGATTTCAAGGCCTCATTGCTTGACTGAATTTTCCTCGCTCAGTGTAGTGCATTCCCCATCACGACCTGGATGCGACACCACTCGCATTACCTCCATGTAACCCGCTGAGATGCCACTTGCTAAGCGAGTAATACTCTCAAGAAATTTGCTTGTTTGGCAAGGCTCCGCAGCAACTTCTAAGAAACTACAGCTTCAGGATCCTGATATGGTAGCATCGGTGTTGAATCAATATACTAGCTTACTTTAGCGGTGACAATGGAATTTTTGAATTTAGAAACAACTATAATCGACAATTACTTTAGCTCTGGTTCTCTTATTTACTCTTACAGACAGCTTCTTTGTCAACACAAATATGGAATTGACAGTTAATTTGAGTTAAGCACCGACGGTTTTCTAACGCCACACCAATACATACAAGTGCTTTCCGTACATGGAAAACAGAGAAAAGATGTCTGTTGAGAGAGACAGAGAGAGAGAGAGAGAGAGAAGAATAAAGAGTGAAGTGATAACGGCAAAGGGAATAGGATGAGCGGAAGTAACAAGACAAACTTACGCCTATAAAAAGGTTCAGAAATGTCACGCTTAGTCTAGCGGGTATTTGGTCAAGAAAAAGTGAGGCAAATGCCGTAAAAGAAGCACAATCATTTATTCAATATTGGGTCTATTGCAGACTTCTAAGTAATGCACGCACTGACAGTCCAAAACTTCAACAATAAGAGAAGCCAGTCAAGCAACTGCTTCATCACTCAACACGCAGTGGTGGGCATGCAATAGTTTTCCAATAGCTACATCGGTTACGGTTAATACAATACACATCTGTCAAGTGTTTGTGTTAGTGATGCTGAAATTTGGGCCGTTTCCATAACGATATCGATGACAATCAAGGGAAAAGTGATCTTCAATAAAGATTTTGATACTCTATGTTAGGAGAAGCTAGCGGATGCCCACCACAGATACCACGTAGAAGTCTCGTCACAAAACCAGCACACTTGGCATCGACGGGAAGCTCCTACTTCGGCGTGCTCGTGCAGCATAAAAACGGTAGGTAGTTTACGTGCCGCATTAGCACGACAAAGCGGGCAATTCCCTTACGAGCACTGGAAGTCGTGCTGGCTTCAGGACATATATCTCGCTGCAGCTGCTGGCTCTTAGCCTCACGTACACTGTAACGGTTATATCAGAGATGCTCGTACTAGCTCATGCGAACGATGGTACTTTTGGTTTCCACCTTTTCCCAAAGAAAATTTACAACAGCGAGTTTTTACACGATCCGAGCAAAGACGTTTTATTGGTATTAATTCACGAATATCTTATTTGCAAAAAGTGCACAAAAAACAGCAAAACTTTTCGACTGGCTATTGAAAAGGCCGTCAGGGTTTTCGTAAAGAAGAACACGAGGGCTTGATAAGTAATAACGCGATGCTTGTATCTAGAGAAACCATCAGAAGTAAGAGGGTTGATGCTACAAGTTCTCACTTTGGTACATCTACGGCTGACACAGGTACTGGTTTCAATGCTAATATAATACAGAGAACAATACCATCATTTTAAACACGCTTCGTTCAATTTGATTTAGCAGTTTTCATGCAATGCTAAAAATATGATGCAACATCGCCACCAGTGTGACTGCGGCTTCCAAAGTGACTGAGAGTACAGCACTTCACGTGGCAGATATCACAACATGGGATATATCACTGAGACTATCAATCACTCGACACTGTGACATTTGGACGCACTTGCATCTATTAACTTTACCGAGGCAAAGGGCATTATTCAATGCCCAAACATCAGACTTCATCAAGCAGTTACCAGTCACCGTAGTGAACAAAATCTGGACACAACTTTTTCAGGGGAGGGAACATTTGTGCGAAAGCTCTCTACTGTTCGAAGACAGAAATTCCACGATAAAGCAAATACGTAACAGTAAGATTTGGGGAAAAACCAACGCAAGTTTGTCATATCATTTACCAATTCGCAAGTGATTCAATATTTTTACCAACTTTCTAAGGTGCTTCATTACAGCGGCTTAACGATAAAGTTTCTGGAATGAGCCAACGCGATAATTTTTATTGGGTAACACACCGTAGGTATATGAATTTGAAAGTGATTCATTATCTTTCCAATTTACATCGCTACAGCAGACTGAGAAAGAACATAAACGTATCTGAAAGAATTTCTGTACATTACGCACGAGCGTACGAGCAGCCCAGGTAGAACAGTTCCTTTGTGCTGCGGTCTGCCATGCGCCTCATGACATCCTTTTCATTTGGCTTTGTAAAAACATCTGACAAAATCAGTGAGGTTGTAGATCGTACCACCGATGCCTGCTTTGCTCGTGTCCATGCTGATGAACTCATCCAAGTTGTGTGCGGAATCTGAAAGAGAAAAGAACACGTAAAGGCAGCTTGCCATGACAGTCTTGCCTTTATATTAGGGCTTCCTAGCGTTCCAATGTTTTGTTGTGCCCTTGCAAACACAACTGTGTGCCGATCAAAAGATTTATTAAGATGTTAGCAAGAGTCACCAGTGATTTTTGGAATGTCTTTTCATACTTGTAAGTGAAGAAGAACTGTGTGCACTTGTATGGTCTTAAGATGGTGACAGAAACAACACAACGATTAGATAAAGGAATGAGGAGGAAAAGACAGTGACCTGCAGCCGCCCTCAAGCGGTCACTCTGCCAAACAAGGGCCGGGGCCCCACCGACACAAGCGATTTTTTCAGGAGACATGAGCGATAGTGTGTCGCAGGTTCTAGGTTGCGTCGGCGGGGACAGTAAATAGTTGCACCCGACGTTACATTTTTTCACGCAATAAATTTGTTGCGTCCTACGTCGCTCGTTGCTTCGATGGGGCCCAGGCCTTCTGCAGCGCGGCTGTTGCAGTCTTACGCTTGTCAGTCGCAACTCTCTGTGCTAATCTAACCAGACTCATACAACTGTCCCTGTGCCCCGACAGTTTGATGACCGTGGCTATGAGGGGCCTTGATACTAACATTGGCCTCCCTGCGGGAGCGGGCCACGCGGATCGTTCAAAATCCCCTCAACAGTTAGTTCATGACTTTAACCCTATTCTCACCAAGCGGTGGTATTTTGCTGTAAGGGTTGCCCCACTGTATTCTTACAAAAAAACTTTTTTAATGAGGTAACGCAGCCTAGGATAGATTAAGGTGTCTTGCGTCCATTTCTTATGCGCAGACGAACAGCAAAACATCAGCGAGTTGAACGAAAATTCCCCAATTATTATGAGAACCCCAATTTTCAACAATTATTCAGCCAAGCATATTTTCCATGTATCGGATAAAATTGGAAGATGACATACAAGCGTTTCGTGTGCAGACGTGGGAGTGAAAAACGCGTATGATCTTAGATACTAAGCCCTAAACGAACGAACAAACGCAGCATATTTGAAATACTGTAAATAAGGTTTTTCTTGACCAAAATTTACGTTTAAATCCACGGTAAAGAGTTAAGAGGCAGCACTGCGTGCAGGCACAGACAGTACCGTTAACAGGGGGTGTGCAGCAACTATTTGAAGGTGTGCAAAAAGGATGATCGTCATTCAAAATACGATGGGGCAATTGAAATTTGTCTCTCACGATATGAAGAAGCGGTAGAGCAGCGGGGGATGTCACAACACTACTATGATCTATGCACGTACGACCACCAGGCACCGGAAAAGAAGAGGAACGAAAAGAAAATAAAGAATAGGATAAAATATGAAGTACACATAAAACATGAACAGAGAGACGAGTATCTTCGTTTCGAGATGACATACTCCAAAGTATACCGTACCTGTTTCCCCTGCTTTTACGAAACATTTTCTTTAGCTACCACCATGGAAATAGTGAAGTTGTACTGTGGTACGCTGTACACTACTAATTAAGCTCTACTACGCCATTTTGCCAGTTGTCTAAGAGGGCGCCGGTTACTGCTACAATTCCCTACAGATGACGCCGTACAATGTCTACGCTTCTCAATATTCACCGTTTTAGGAGTTCAGAAACAGATCTGGTCTAGGTGTATGTTTGTCCGAGTCACAAACTCTGCCACATGAAGTTCATGGCCAAGATCTCCTTCATGCACGGGTGTCAGAAACTTCATAATTTCATACTATAATAGTTTCAGCTGAAGTAGGCATAAAGTGTGCTTCATTCGCCATCTGGATGACGATAATCTAATCCGATTAGCTCCAACTTATCCAGACCTTTCACCCTCGTCACTCGAGTTTTAATTGTAATCGGTCAGTATTAACGACAAACTCAATCCAAATTGGCAGCTCTAACATTTAGGACCTTCAGTTTCGGAGAACCGAAGACAATCGGCTTTGATTATCTCGATTAGGTGAGAGAATCAAACGAGTTGTTGGCAAACTACAACAACCTTTATTAAATCATACATGCAAAATTTTTATACCATCCAATATGCCGGCCCTGGGCTTAACTTCCAGTAAATGGGAAGGAATTATGTAGCGGCGAACTCAAGTGGGCTCTGTAAATCTCTCATGGTATTCGGTGACTTCCAATCTTCGGCTGGAAGCGCCAGGTGCAATAAAATATTATGTTACTGATGTGTTTATACTTCATCCAAACTCTGCAGGGTAGCGATCTATCGTTAGACTGACGGCTCTATCGACATGCAATATTCAGTGACCGATCGTGACGGCGAGTAGACAAGAATGAACACTCTCCGCATCGCAGTCGGCTCTATTATCCATCCAAGCTGCTTCGTTACAAAGGCTAGTAATGATGCCAGACACAGGCCACTGGCACCCAGAGCATCAGAAGGACTTCTTTACAAAAGCGATCTGTGATGCCAGACACAGGCCACTGGCACACAGAGCATCAGAAGGACTTCTTTACAAAAGCGATCTGTGATGCCAGACCCAGGCCACTGGCACCCACAGCATCAGAAGGACTTCTTTACAAAAGCGATCTGTGATGCCAGACCCAGGCCACTGGTACCCGCAGCATCAGAAGGACTTCCTTACAAAAGCGATCTGTGATGCCAGACACAGGCCACTGGCACCCACAGCATCATAAGGACTTCTTTATAAAAGCGATCTGTGATGCCAGACCCAGGCCACTGGCACCCACAGCATCAGAAGGACTTCCTTACAAAAGCGATCTGTGATGCCAGACACAGGCCACTGGCACCCACAGCATCAGAAGGACTTCTTTACAAAAGCGATCTGTGATGCCAGACACAGGCCACTGGCACCCACAGCATACCTTACCTTACCTTTGATACCTTTGATGATACTTCGGACGAGGTCCAGGCGACGTTACGCACGCTGCCCATCTTGTGCAGAGGTGATGCTGCAGTCCGTGACCAGCGGGGTGGCTAACAACGAGTTAT
>LQNS02278180.1:585043-599613 GCA_001587735.2 Parhyale hawaiensis | reverse complement strand
AAAGCGATCTGTGATGCCAGACACAGGCCACTGGCACCCACAGCATCATAAGGACTTCCTTACAAAAGCGATCTGTGATGCCAGACACAGGCCACTGGCACCCAGCGCAGTAAGACAAGAAAGTCTACGCCGAGTTCCCGCCAGCTTTAAGGAGCCATAAAGCAGACGAGCCAAAGCCTTCGCGGCGCAGTGGAGGGCTGCCCTGTGTGCCAACATCTGACTATAGATTGCTGAACTTACTAAACAAAGCGAAACGAAACTTCGTCACAGAACAAATTCCCGTCATATTATGAGTGGAAGCTGCCATCATTATACAGAAAATTCGAAACTGCCACTATTAGAAGCTGTGTTTCCATTGTAAGATTACGAATTTTGCATAGAACATCCGTTGCACAAGCTGCTGGGGACGTGAAAATTCATCCTCCCGAGTACAAATGGGAGTACACCAACGTTCCTAGTAGAAGTCAGCTATTAGGCTATCGTATTGGAGTTGAGCGCGGCGGCTTTATCCATTTCTTGAGATTTGGATCCTGAAGACGTTTGAAAAATTTGTGACCAGAAACCTTCTGACCGTCTACAGGCCCATAATATTGAACTACGATTTCCAAACGCCTTGTACTTAAGAAACGCTGAGATGGCAACTTGTAGTTCAGTGACCTAGTAAAAAAAAATTTCTACACGAAAATTCGCAATAACTTACTCAGTAATTAAGGGAGTAAGCCGAATTCCTCCTGCTGGAGAAATGCCGAGATGGCTACCTTACTCACAATCAAATTTTCACGTCGTTCTCAATTTGTCCCTCTTCAGGCTATACGGGTAGGCCTAGTCGGACAGTTAGGCCTAGATCCAAAAATAACATTAGGTGAAGGTAGGGCTAGTCTTTCAAACCTCCAATTTTTTATCACATCAAAATTGGGCTCCTATGCAAATAGGGTTAGGGAACTTGTAGTCCACTGACCTAGTAGAAATTTTTTTTTACATAAAAATTGCAAAAACATAATCAGTAATTGAGGGACTAAGTCCAGTATGTCCGTCTAGCATTTGTCTATGGTCTGTACGTTGTTCGTACCAAAGAAAAAAATATCTGAATAAAATCCTTTAAGGGGTTAAAGTGCTAAATGGACAACGGCCTTAAAACCAACTAGGAACGGGTGAACACCACTGGCCGTAAAGCCCCAACAAATAAGAACAGGACGACGGGTAGTGCTAGAAAAGAGACGGCCGCTCCTGGCTCTGATCACCATTGATATTCCACTCCCAGTTTGAGCCTGGCGACCCACAGCATAGGTGCATACGCTGCGACGCAAAGGGAGAGCATGAAACAACAGGCAAGTAGTACGATGAACAGAACGAGGAACCCAGCGACACCACGAACTAGAACGCCTTGTGGCGTAAAGGTACGTCTAAACTTGTTCAATTTTCTGTTCAACAAGCGCACAGGGTGTTGGAAGGCGGTACGGAAGCGTAATTGAAAGGATGCATGCGCTATTGAATGGTAGATTTCAGGACGCATGCCTCTATTCGTGAGAGGAACGGAAAGAGGCATGGAGTCCCCCCCACTGGTGGGAAACCGTTGGCTTTTTGTTCCAACTAGTGAGTTACCAACACTGCTCGCACTTCTTTTGACGTGTGTAAGCCTGTAGCAATATGTGGTTTCTTAGCACAAGAGGTAGTCAGAATTGAACAATTCGGTGTCCATCCGAGTTCTGTGGTAGCAGCATGTTTCTATAGATGGTTAAATCTGTTGCTGCAGCATATTGACTTTTCTTAATATAGACTATTACCTACATTCATTAGCTATGTTATTATTTATGAGCAACTTTGTTCAATATAAAAAATGCACGTGTATATCTACGGAATCAGAAGCAATCAAAGAAAGATGGACTTTTCACATAGGAGCACACGCAATATTGACAGAACAATATTTCATTCGGGCGCCACTGAGCAAGACAGTTGAAAGAGAACTAACGACCAGATGTGGACAGAACCTAAATGCCTCTTTCTCTGCAACTCAAGGCATGCGTCAATGGATAATTGAATTGAAAGTTGAAAAGAAAAATGAAACGTAAGTAAAGGAAAATTGAACAAGTGTAGACGTAGCTTTGGAGTAGGTGGGGGCAAATTCAATGCCGTCATTTTTTATGGCCAGCTTACTCTAGAGTTTTGGCATTTTTCACATCTCAGTCAACCCACGTGACTGTCTGAAAAAGCCCAACTCCTTCTGCCCCTTTTTAGGCGGCGTTATAGATTCAACGCCGTCATTTTTGATGGCCAGTTAACTCAAGATTTTTCACATCTCAGTGGACAGACAACAAAATTCATCGCTGTCATTTTTATGACCAGCTAACTCTAAGTTTTTTGGACTTGCTCACATCTAGGTCAACCTACATAATTTCCTACAAAAAATTACGAACATAGCTCACCTCATTTGGGTGGAGTTACAGATACAACGACGTCATTTTTGATGGCCAGCTAATTACAAAATTTGGCCATTTTTACACAACTCAGTCAACTCACCCGACTGCCAACAAAATATCATTTTGTGACTCAATTCCTTGTACCTCTTTTTGGGTGGACAGACAACAACATTCATTGCCGTTATTTTTGATGGCCAGCTAATTTCATCTTTTTGGCATTAGTCACATCCAGATCAACCCACAAGACTCCCTGCAAAAAAATTATGAACATTGCTCAACTCCTTCTACCTCTTTTTGAGTGGACAGACAAATATACAGTATACATATAAAAATATACTCAAATCTTCAACGAAAAAATTGCCCCCGCTCTTCGCTTCGCTCGCTGGTGACGAACAGCGGCACATCAATAAGCGAAAAGAGCAGAAAAAAGGTACGTGCATGATCAGGAAGAACGAACAATGCACAGCACGAATGATAACCAACGACATCCCGGAGGTCTAACTGAACTAAAGGTAACGAAGAGCGTGAAATCAAGATGTGGGCATGGCACTTCGGATACGAACCACGTGCAGAGTACAGCGAAAAAGAAAGTTCAGCAGGGGGCCGAGTACGACAAGCTAATCACATAATCACATTTCGGTGACACAAATACGATACTATTAGGCGATGCTAAGTCATACAATTATTTACACAACACTCTCCAGATTCGCAAAAAAATCCGCAACACGAATATGAAGATCGTGCCACGCGGTCCTAGGCCAGGGGGCGCGACCCCCGCAACATAGGATGGGCCCCGTTCGCACATGTACTCCGCCACGCAACGCAACAAAGCAAGAGCGTTTTTTTATCCGTGGCTCGAACTGTGCTATTCCTACCGCGTGTGGCAGTAGCCGTTCGCAAGTGCTCAACGCCACAACTCGCCACGCGGCTCAACACGTTTGCTTGTAGACAAGACTCGACATGCGGCGCCACAAGACAGAGATCTGGCTCAGAGTTATATTTTCTGTTATGCATTAATAAAACTGACCAACAATTTATACTGTCGCTATTGAATAATAATAATAATATTAACAACGGATTTTGAATGCTGAATGAAGGCATTTGACAACTCTTGACTGATTTTATTTCATGGAAAAAAAATGTGCACGACTAAATTTTTTATTCAGCTATAACGCACACGTAATTAGCAGTGCTATTTGTAAGTAATATGACAAACCTGAGTTTATTCAAATGACATTGGATTCTTGTGTGAGCGTTCGAACAAAACGAATACAGATATAAAGCTGGATTTATGGAGCAAGCACGAGCGTGTGGCGTCGCACATGTGCGAACGTCCTTTCAACACGTGTTGCGTGGCGTTGCGTGGTAGGCTATATGTGTGAACGGGGCCTAACTCACTAGCCTAAACTTCTTGCCTGGTAGGACGCACGGTTGCTGAGTCGGATATATTTCGGGGACACGAGTCGGAGTCCGAAATGGCTGGATTGAAGAGTAGGAGTCCGAATGGCTGGATCCAAGAGTAGGAGTCTGAATGGCTGGATCCAAGAGTAGGAGTCCGAATGGCTGGATCCAAGAGTAGGAGTCCGAATGGCTGGATCCAAGAGTGGGAATCAGAGAAAATGGGCCTATTTTGTTAAGAAAAAGAGTCGGACACTTTTGGGTCCTAAGAGTTTGAGTCGGAAACTAGCAGAACGGAGGAGTCGGAATCAGATTTAATCTATTCGACTCCACAAGCCTGGTAGGAAAGTAGGTGAGTGAGTGGCTTACCTTGAGTACGAATAGGAGGGTGGGGCGGTGGTGGCTGCAGCCACGAGCCATCGGCCTGTCTCATGTGACGTCTGTCGCTGGCGAACTTTTGCAGGAAGAGAGAAGCGGGCAACACGCGGAACTTCCTGTCAACATGAAGAACCATCAGTGTGCTCAAATAGAAATTTATGATCGAAGTGGTGTGACTGTACGGCAATACAATCCCTTTTGGGTGGAAATTACAAATGAATTAGCAGACAGTTCGCATTATCATCATTATATTTTTAGCTTGAGCCTCCATGTCTACAGAGTACACAGTGATATAAAGAGAAGAAAAAAAGCAGAGAGAAGAAAAAAAGCAGAGATAAGTAGTATGTCAAAAGACATATTAAACCCATGTACGAAAGTGTTCCCCTACTCGTTCAGCGCGCATGAGAAGAGAAATTCGGGAAAGAGGAAGAAGAAATTTAATATAAAAACAGCAATAAGAGTAGGAAACTAAAAGGGAACGAGGCAGGTACTAAAAGAAAACAAGATGCAACTAACCTAACCCTACAGCGTACACTCGTCTAACCCTTTATCGTCACAGTGGACTACTCGTCAGAAATCTGAGCGCTACGCTTGTTGCCTCGTGATCCAAGAGATTTGTCTCCTAGCCTGGGAAATGGAGTCTGGTGATACTCAGGATTGCACTGTCAGCGTTTCTGACAGTCATAGGCTACTGCGAGGGTCCTGACCTAACCAGCAATGAGGACGGTCAGGGACTCGTGATTGCTAGTTGAGTCTTCCGTGTCCGACGCCATACGGCTAGTAATGCGTAATCGACTGTGACTACACATTCCTATTGGGGCTAGCAGGTGCCCATCTGCAGCGCGAACAAGTAGGCTACCTAGTTACGGATATCCTAGTTAGGGTGTGGCGTCACGATGACGTTACCTTCAACTTTGATAGAAGGCTCACCCCACGCCCCCCTGATGAATCGAAGACTGTTAAGTCGTACTTTGCATCACAACACCCCTCCCCCTCCCGTGATAGGTTACAGCCTACATGGCGCTGAGCCAGGGAAAAAGTGTAAGATTTGAACCAGCTCCTATACCGTACCTTCGCAAGGTTACACAACATACGCAGTCTTTGTACCTGGATGGGCACCACTGCAGAACTGTGGGGCCACCAAACTCGGCAGCACGACCACTAGGTACGCTTCACATCAGCGTTTTTTGCGTTTTTTATTACCCGTATTACAATTGTACAGCTACGTTGAATGTACAGTATAACTATAAGGACAACAGTCCAAACAGCGAACGAAAACCCATAGCCGATGTTCAAAGAAATAAAAAAAATCGGTACCTTCGCGATTCATAAGCGGCATTGAGTAAGGAACAAAAAGGTGAGTTCACACGAGTCTGAATCTCATCTAACTCAAACTGTGTAGTTTCACTACAGGGGTTATTTCTCCTGTAGTATTCCTAGAGAAGTACGTATATACAGAGTTCTTGCAGCGAGGTCATACAACCTGATTAAGCCCTACGGTGGTACTTCTCAGCGACCGAAGGCGTTGCTGTCTGTTTAAACAACACAAAACAGCAGAGCTTTTGGGATTCTAATTCACACCGAAATTAGTCCCACTTGCACCGCTTGCGAACGTAGCGGCTAAATTTTAGCACAGTATTTGGTAGACATACAGCGGGAGCGTAGCTTAGGGAGAGTGGAAGGTACATCTTACACAGAAAGCAGCATTTGAGGGGCTACCTACCATTATTACTTTTATTATTATGAGAGTCCTAGCTTAACCACCGCAACAGCTGGCACGAAAGCGTTGTGGAAGCATTGATACACAGTTTTACTCGGCATTTCCGCTTGAAATTTAATCTAATAGTGAACTCACTAGGTGAGTTCTATACTAGTCTCAATCTTGGCACAGTGCGCTATTACTGGCGGGAAAAAGAATAGCAGAAGACACTCGAATGGACGGCCCCTTTCGAGGCCTTCCACACGACAGAGTAGGGAAGTCCCGCGGCCTGGGTCGGTTGTCTCGATCGACAGCCCACCTCGTGGAACAGAAAGGAAGTATAAAGAATCTATCTAACCTGACAAACTAACCTTAGCAGCAACTGCGGCCAGCAGCAACATCCCCAGCGGAGAAGGCACTCGGGACAGCCCTTGGGTTTGTGAGGCCCATATATATTGCGGCGCTACTTGTTTCCAGGAATTGCGTTATTACGAGAGGGCCAAGCAGGAACGCTAAAACTTTGTCACCGGGCAAGGAAAGTCCTAGTAGCACCTCTGAAGCACAGTTGTGTCAACCACTGACACAAGGACACATTAGAACGCCGAGAAGGACGGACAGACGCACGTAGGGCAAGAGACAGTCATGTAAACCAGGCTTAACCGAACACTCACAACGAACTAAAAACCAGCATACGCGTTAAGGAAGCGATCCGCAACGAAAAATATTCACTACAAGTTCGATTGGCTTGAGATAATTTTAGTCGCTTGCTTGGAACTTCAATCCTGAGGGTTGGATTTGCCCCTCTGGATGTAGTTTATACCCGCAGTAACGGCAGCCCAGGGTACTGAGCTCATGCCAACCCAGACAACCGAGCTCTTGCAACGTTTGACGCGCTGACTCGGCATTTGATAGCATCACAGCTGCCGCGGGGTACTCACCTTTCCAAAAAATGGAAAAGGTAGGAGGGCACGGATCGTTGCATAAGAGCCTTCTGTCAATGGCTCCACAGCTCTTGAGGATTTGTGCTCGACTGCAGCCGTACACTTACTCCTCTGAAGCCAGTTGGCCTATTTCTACAGCCCGAACCAGTGCGCGTGGGTTTCCCAGTAGGACGTTCGGTCAAGTTGACTTTATCTTTTCTTTTCACCCGTTAGTCACCAACCGATAGTATATGAGGAGGTCGAAAAACGTACTCTATGGAAGCGTATCGAAAACGCCTTCAGATGCTAAGTTGCAGCGCCATAGTCGAGCACTTGACAGCAACAACCAACACCGACGCAATCAGCAATCCAAAAAGAAAAATATCCAAACGCCCTTCGAAGTTAGTTTGCGTGGCCCCTTGAGAACTCCATCCAAACGCCCGAGTGCCAGAGTCGGGTCTCCAGACGCGCCGGATATGTCACCAGCGTTGAGCAAACACCCCGGCGGAGAGTGGCATGAACAGTCATCTAAATCCTTTGCCTACTCAAGTTTGGTTCTGACAAGAGCCTGTGCTGCTTTACTGAGCGAACTTCTGCTTACTGCGCGGGTTTTTGTTTACTGAGCGAGCTTTTGCTTACTTTACTAAGCGCTTTTGTTCACTGTGGAAGTTTTTTATACAGCGCGAACTTATGCTTCTTGCGCGAAGATTTGCTCACTGCGTGAACTTTTGTTTACCATGCGAGCATTTGGTTATTGCACGAGCTTTTCTTTATTGATTGAGCGATCATATACGGTTAAATTTATATCCGCTAGCTTGGGCATCTTTAAATTAGATGTAAGAGAGGAAAAGGAAGAGACATACAGTGTGCCAAGATAAACGTGCAACCTATGCATGAGGGGAGGAAGCAAGCAAAGCGTCATCAGTGGGAGAATGAAATTGGAAGAAAGCAAAGCGAGCACGGAGGAAAGCAGTCCCAAAGACCGAGATATCGCTAATGCCGGGGCCACACCATACATTCGCAGGAACAACGTGATGCCAGGATGTGCAGCTCGCACGTCAGTCATGCTACAGTATCTATGCTACCGTGTTGAAATAAATTTCAGAACAAGTGAGCTGTCCATCCTCGCCTCCCGTTGCTTGCGCGAACAATGCACATGAGGCCTCGGTATAAGGTAACCTGCAGAGTTCCTCTGGGGGCGCTGCTCCCCATAACACAGGATGACCGAATCCAAGCCTACGGCCTACGGTCCATCCTATGCCCTTCCGAGGGGTTTCTTGAGCGAACTTTTGTTCATTGCACGAATTTGCGGAAGGCCTCGTAGTGAATTTTACTTCACACCCTGCACGACTGAGTAGTTAAGAGTACAGGATACGACAGTATCTGATTAGTAACAGGAGCATAGCCTAACACAAAGTAATTTCTAATATGGTGAACACGAACGTTCACACACGCCAACCAATAGGGTTAACCTTAGAAGTGTGAATCCCCTTAACTTAACTCTATTTGAACAAGGCCGTGCTAAAAAAAACCTTTGTAGCGAGGTAGGAAGCTTGGTTAAGATTGGGTTAACATGCATGGACGATGCTAACACAACATTAACCATGGCCCACAACCTACACCCACTGCGTTGGCACCCAGTTATGAACCCAGCAGCCCAAACTACACCCCCCAGTTGGTACGATATGGATCCTATGACATGAGTTGCATCCTTTGAGTTGGCATGTTACCGTATCATCCCTATGACCCAAGCCAAACCCGAATTGGTACGATAATGAAAGGAATCCTGGAAACAAAAGAAACATCTCCCAAGGAGGCATGTTACGACAGCGAACTGCAGCTCCACGTACCTGTGGTGCTCAGGATGAAGAATGTGATCGGTCCTAAGGGTTTCTGTGACGTATTTTTGGAAGTATGTCGGGAACGGCAGGTCAGAGTCGAGATCAAACACCAAACACCTCTCGTCCGGCTGGTACATGAAGAGCACGTGGTAGTCCTGCAAGCAACAATAGATTATGCCTTGGTTAATATTCCCCTACACGCCACACGATGCTTCCATAGAGGAAAGAGAAAGGATCAGCAGTATGCCAAGATAAACGGGTAACATGGGAATTCAGTGCAGGGTACGGCACGTGAAAGAATAGAATGAAGAATTATTATTATTATTATTATTATAGATGTATTCCGAATATTTAAGCCTCCGTTTCCACAACAAAGAGATTCTCACATAGGAAGAAAGAATAAACATACAGTACGTCGATATAAAGGTGGAACCCACGCACGAGGGTGTTCCCACACAGGACCAACGCGCACAGGAACAGTAAGTCAGGAAAGAAGAGGAAGAACAGAGGAAATTAACACCAGCACGATTATATTAAAGCGGAAGGAAGCAAAGTGGGACGAAGGAAATACGCCCCCCATGCCTAGCTATAAGGTTAAGATAACCTAAAGGGTAGATACGGCAGCATACGATAAACATTGTTTGCAGCAATGGGGACTGGAAGTGGGCACGAGACACCGCATCGATAGTGTAACTAAGATCAAGGTACCTAACCAATGAGATCCCTTAGGCGCGATTCCCCCTCAAAAGACTCACTTTTTGGACGACGGTAGCTAGTTGAGCGCACTATATTTGGGAAGTATAAATAAAAAATTTTCCCTCGAACCAGAGTAAAAACTTTAATTTCGAGGGCAAGGGCAACTACGGTAGTACCGTACTTGGTTTAGCGCAGAATATTTAGCTATTGCAACTGTTTTTATCATTAATATCACGGTATCTTTTCACTGCGCAGATTTCATTCTGATAACAAGAATGTTGAGCGCATTTGCACGAGCGCTACAACTTTGGACGAAGCAGCTGCGGCAGAGCTGAGCAGCAGAAGATGGGGCAGCAGATAACCTCGGCAGCGCTGGCAGCGATAAAACTTGAGGAGAAACGCATCTCGGGATTAGGGACAACGGCACGCGATATCGAGATCAGCAATTGCTCCTTTCCATGCAGACCTGAGCCTTGCAAATTCCATGAATGGATATTACGAAACCGTCTGTAAAGGAAGGCACCAAATGCAGCAGGCGCACGTCTGTGATACAACATCAACATAAGAAGCGCAAAGGTGAATATGCGCACAACTAGGATGAAAGTAACTCCCGATATCCCAATTATACCTAAATATTCGCACGAATGTTACTATTTGAAATGGTTCGCACATATGCGAACTAAGAAATTAACTCTTGTGATTTCTTTCTTGCGCGTGATCCCGCCTAGCAGCGCTCATGGCGTCCTGGCGTTCCTTGATCCCTGGGGCTTCATCAGTACCTATCATCCCTGGACGCCGAGGAGCGATTTTAATAACAGGAACAGTAATAATAATAACTAAATCATCAATTAATCATAAGTTTTAGCTGGGAATAGTAGTAGTGCAAGAAAAGTGACAGAGGACACAAAGTTTTATCAAGTCACCCTGCTTTAAAGACTTCTGCAAGAAATCTTCCAGCATAAAAATAAATCCTGACTAACACAATATTTGCGAAATTTTAGCGTCTGACCAGTCAGCTCAACAGCAAGTGAGCTATCGATAATGATGTTAATATAACATAGGAAATGACGAGTAGTTACAGAATGCAGAAATTAAGAGGATTGTGAAGTAGAGAACTGCTTGATGTGAAGTCCAAAGAAAAAATTAACTCTAGTGACTTCCAGCCTGGAGGCAATTGGAACCACAGGAGGCACTTGGGACCGCGGGGGGCAATTGGGACCACAGAACAGCAATGGACCACAGAGGAGCAATGGACCACAGAGGAGCAATGGACCATAGCTGCATTGGGACCACAGGGGGGGGGGGAAATTGACAGACTCAAACTACTAACTCTCAGTACTGTAAGCACATTATTTGGACTGCACCCTAACAGGTGGTCTTGGTAAAGTACAGCTGCATAGGGAATGATATTCTGAATGGCATAGAGGGGTGTGATTGGAGTTCAACATTCGATGTAGCTATAGCAGTTGATATGTATGACCTATTCAGGCAGACAATCTTGGTAAGGGCGGCGCGTTATATAGTGACATGTGAAGTGTGTTCAAAGGATTACCGAATTTAATTTCTCGTGGGTGCACTAATGACGCTTGGTTTGGTGCAAGTACCAATGCAGGCCAGTCAAAAGGCCGGTTCGAACGTTAGTCGTTTGAAAGAGTTCTCCGAATAAATCATCCCAATGCATTGCTGTTTGAACAGCAGAAAAATACAAAGCGTTCCGGAGTTGTAGCTCGCTGCAAATGTGAAATAATTTCAGGAACTTTACTTGCGACGCGACGTTTGCTTAAGCCAATTCACTAGCTTGAAGGTTAACATTTTACTAGATCTGTGGGCAGACATATAGTTGTGTTTACAAACACGCAAAAAAATATACCGGCCGTAACTCATTAACTGCATGAGGCATGTGTATCTTGAATACAGTTTCGGGAATAGATATTTCCGTCATTCCCAGCTGATGGGCTAATGCGCATTCCTGAACTTTTTCCCAAGCCTGCAGGTGATCTCAGTCGCAGAAGTTGAGCGCCAGCGAGGCTTCGTTTTTCACGAAATGAATGAACTCGACGTTCACGATATGAAATTTTGTGCCAAAACTGAATATGATTTGAAAGTTCATGAAGGTTTGGGGACGGAAGACGATGTACTACAGAGAGATAAAGAAGTGGTACAATCACTTCATAGACGACTGTACACAATGCCCATTTCACATATAGCGCGACAGATGCTGCTGCCTGTGCTTGCGACACGTCTTCCTTAGATTCCTCCCAATTTTCGCGTCGGCGGCCGCCCACTTGTCTTTTGCACCTCAGTAAACTTCGCTCACGTTGATGCAAAAGACAAGTGTTATAGGACGGCCTCGCGGACGCGAAAATGGTTGGATTCCAGGAGAGACGGGCCGCAAACACGGGATTCAGCATCTGTCGCTCAATATGTAAAATGGGCACGTTGTTGTAGACCTCCAGCACTCCGAAATTAGTCTTCACTGATTAGGCGGAGGTCCTGGTGATGCAAGACTATTGAAGCATGATCAGGAAACTTGTAGACGAGGTGGGCGTCAGCACAGGACAAGTTCGTTCAACTGCTAAAGAGGAAGTGGGCTCCAGGAGAAATTACGCGAAGTTTGGACCACTTCTCAATTTGTATGTGTAGGCAGGCCAACTGCTTCGTTGCCGAAGACCTCTTGCGACTTGCAGACCGTTTCCACTTGAGAATCACGAAGCTTTCCACATACGTTCGCGCAGCAGTGTTTTAGGTATTTTTGATCATTCTGTGAAAAACGAAAATCCAACGGCGCTCACTTACCTACTTTTTCTCAGTTACGGACGGTCTACAAGCGATAGCCAACACTTGCGAGCTTGAAAAATTCACGACTGTGCATTAGGCTTGCCGGCATATACAGTATGCATCAACTCTATCAGTTTACGTAGGAAAAAGTCACGTTACTTTTTGAAGCCATCTCGGATATCGCGAAAGAAATGTATCTGTTCGCTGCTAAAACATCCTGAATGTTACTGAGAATATACCTTGTCAAGCAGTCAGGAATAATAATCATAAATGGAGGTAGGGATCCCTGGGTCTAACGAAATTAAAATGAGAAAATAACGAAACATGGGTTCCTACGCGTGACGAAGTCGTTTCAGTGCAGCGTTATGCAGGAATATTTTTTTGATATTGTCAGTGGATTTACAAAAACTATAAGTCTCCAACAAAAATTATACACAGCCACCGGTCGACTTCGGACATGAATTACAATAATGCAAATTGCGCCACACGTACCTTCCGTAACAGTTCCCAGCTAAGAAGAAGTACCTACCAATGAGGCCACTACCATGGTAACAAGCGTTTCGCATAATAGTAGGACACCGGGTCAATAAAATTTGGGAAAAGGAATTGTGTTAGCTAGCAAGGCCAACACGTTGCACGGTAGGTAGCTACTTCTTTTGATCCTGAAAATGAGATTCCCAGTCCATGGATGAGCCTATTTCTAAGAGAATTCGGGGCCTAAAGACGCGCGCAACACGACTCAGCCTCAGCACCATTTTATGAGCTATGAACTCTTTACAGCACATAAGTTCCGCTGGCAGCACATTACGCTGCAACACTCAATCATTGAATACCGAGCGGGGACGCACGAGAGCTACTGCCATATACGAAGCAAGAGAAATTCGCCCGAGAGGTAGTCCTCGATATACGTAATTTTACTACTTATGTTCAAAATTTTTACTTCCAGTTACGGTACTTTTGAAGCCTTCCAAGTATTAATTACTGAACAAGTTTGCTACGGTGAGTCTGTTCTTACAAAGCTGATTTTTACAATTCCTGGAAAATATTCAATACTAGGCTAAAAACAAATCAATAGTTTACCATAAAAAACGAAAAGAAACTGAAAACCGGTCAATCGGCTATTGGAAAAGCCAGCCAATTGTCATGAGAAATTAACGATGTACTAGGTGAGAGAATCAAGTTGCTACTGGTACTGAGAAATACTCAAAGACAGCAGCGAAAGAATAAAAAATATCATCTTTAAAATGCAAACTAGGGCTGGGGTAACATACGGCGTGTCCACGCCAGTGGGGCGTGACTCCCTATTAACTAACATAGGAACAGCATATCCAGTTAGGCAAACACACGCACATGGTTGCTCTTCAGAAGCGGTTGTTGAAGAGAGGAGAAGAGTGGGACATGCAGTTGCCATAAACGAGGGAAACGTGTACGCACCACCGTATCGGAAAATGCGTGCAAGAGAAGGCAACGAACAAAGTATGTTAGAAGTAAAAAAAAAAAGCCTCGTAAGCCCAACAAAGACTAAATGAGTAGGTGAGACGTAAGTGCGCTGTGCCTGCACGCTGTTGTTCCTGAGTGAATTCTTGCTAAAGTGGTGGCAATAATGACAGCACATTTTAAAAATACAGTTTAAAAATACTGCATCAATATAGTTGAAATTTTAACTAAATAATGTTACTTTAACTAGTTACCGATTCCTTAAAATCATTATTGTTAGTTAGTTAGTTAGTAAGGTCCTCCTGCGCGTCATGGCGCACTAGGCAACAAGAGATCTCCACCGCCTTCTGTCCAGCGCCACATCTCCAGCATCTTCCGGCCTGACCCCAATGTATCTGAGGTCCCGGGCAAAAGTTCGTCTCCACGAGTTTCGAGGTCTACCTCTTCTTCTCCTTCCCCCTTCCGGGACCCACTCCATTGCTGCCCTTGCCGATCTACTAGCGGGAAGACGTAATATATGGCCAGCAAACCTGACTCTTCTTTGCTGGACCACCTTGGACATATCCTGCGAATTCGCCCTTTCCATTCGTTGTCTTTTCAAAATTTTACCACGAAAATAACAGTTTGTGGGTGCAAATCGGGTGGAAATAAAGATAGCACATATGGAAAAATTGTTTTTAGAAAACGATGAAAGCAAAAAAACATAATTCTTAATATTTACATGCGTTGCCTTTTGATTGCAACACCTGTACACATCGATTATTCATAGAATTAATTAAATTAGCGAGCATATCTTCCGGGGTTGCCTCCCAGCATTCATTTATGGTCTGCCACAAGCTTTCTTTATACTGATATTGTCTCCCATTTGCGTAAACATGCCGTGATAGTATCCCCAAAGATTCTCAATTGGGTTTAGATCGGGTGACTTAGCAGGCCAAGCTAAAGTGGCGATATTATGGGCATTAAGCCAATTTGTGGTCAACCTCGCTGTGTGAATGGCGGCATT
>LQNS02278180.1:561298-577505 GCA_001587735.2 Parhyale hawaiensis | reverse complement strand
CGAGGACACCTTCTTTCGGACACATAATTTGCTGAGCAAGACGGCGAGCTTCTGGAATTTGCTGTACTTCCGCGTGAGCGTAATTAGCGGTGTTGAGCGACGGAGGGAGCGCACCTGAGCACGCAATTTACGCTCAGCTTGGCACGCTAGCGTCCGCAACCGGGGCAACAGCACACTGCGGTCCCCTGCACGCTTGCCTCGAGCAAGACAACAAAGGCAACTGCAGTGAGAGACACGACAGTTTAACACTGACCCAAGACTAAACTGATCTTAGGCTAAAGTAAAACTACCGCAGTCATTGTTACTGCTTGTCACTACTGGTAATATTAAAATGAACATGTGACGGTTAACATGCAACGGCTGGCATCGACTTATGTCGATCTCCCGCTCTGTTTCTTAAATGGTTTTGGACCACACTAGTTGTGGGTATGGACACCTATTAAATCTCAAATAAGTAACTAATTAGTAGGTTTTCAAATTATGTTGAAAAAACCTAAACAAGTTCAAAAGTGAATTTTGGATAATTATCAGAGATTTTTTGCAATAAACCCGTCCGCCAGGTTTACCGTTAACTGTGCACTAGAAGGTTAATCATAGTAATAATTACTTGAGTATGTATGTATCACGTAACGCAGGTCGATCTCGAGTTAAACAATTCATGATAAAAACTGGATGAATTTTCGTGATTACCTGATGGTATTATATACGCACATCATAGCTTTTTCCCACAAATTTACATTAAAACGCTACGCTAAAGCGAAGCATAACATCATATTACAGTACCTATATGACGCGTTACTTTATTCTTTGTTTAGGCCTTCTAGCTCATTAAAGTTCGCTGCGAAAGAAAGCAGAGGGGGAAATGATGGGACACGCTATGTCGAGCCAAAACGACAATCCACGATGGAAGCAAACTCATGGGGACCGTCAACAGGGAGGAAAAAGTAGCAGCACGGCAAAAAATAGCATCGGACATAAGCACATAAAGCGGAAACTGGGACAAGAAAGGAAATACGTCAGCTCGGTGATCTGCGAGACTCCATGGGAACGGCAGCATAGACAGGCACGCAGCAATGACTGATGTACTGATGAGAATGAAAATTTACTAGTTCGAAATTGTGGCCTTAAGATTCAACACTTAAAACGCAAGCGAAGGATTCCCAATACATTCCTAAATAACAGTTCAGCAAACACAAGGAATTTTGCCCGAAAACGAGCGCAAAGAATTTTCTTCTACTGCAGCAACAGCACTGGTTGAAACGTCTACCACGGGGAGAATCTAATATCGGAGGAGCTACGAGATAAACCTAATTCCGTTCAAGATTATATTATGAAAATTACACGGTCCAGGAAGCACATGCCCAGAGAGAAGCCGAAGCCTAATAAAAGTAAAGGCGATAAGAACCAGCAGCTCCATGCAGTTGAAACAATTCTTTTTTTCTAACGAAAACAGATATTTAAGCCTGCGTTAGTCACGTGGTGCCTTTAACCACCTTAAAAAAAAACTGTGGAGTGGAGGTTATTCACACGAACTGCTTCTTTGCGATATTTTTGTCAACACACGTGGCCACTACAGGGCTCATGTGCATACGGTACCGTACAAAGCTGACCAGAAACTACAGGCAGCGCCACATTACTGCATGATGTGGATACCTCGCAGCGCAGGCCGTCCGACGCACAGGTACGACAAGGCATGCATGACCAGGTTTTCGAAGTCGGATGAAAGAAGTCCGACTCCGACTCATGGGTTCAACCAGTTTCCAACAATAGCTCCGCCTCTGTGGACCTCAAAAATGTCAGACTCCGACTCTTTTTCTAAGTAAAACAGGCGCATTTCATCCGACTCCTGCTGCCAGAAAGATTCTGACTCAGATTCTTGGCCTCCAAAAATGATCGACTCCGACTCTGCAGCCCTCCCTGTGCATGACCACGCGAGTTCAGAGCTCACACACAACAAAGGAAGGCAATCCAAAGTTTGTCTACGATAACTGTAGCCGCTCATGCAACCCCAGGACAGAGGGTGCAGCATCGCACATGCGCTCGCTATTCAAGCCAGTTACTCTACTCAGATTTATTCCAGCCTAAACAATAACTGGGTACCATACCGACGTATGTCAACAGGGTTTTCGACACATGAAATATGACGGTCTTAGATCAACGTCCTATAGTAAAGGTGAACTACACGAGATTTTTATTTTTTTTTATGGTGGGATAAGTTTATCTAAACGAGTGTGAGACATGGAATAGTTTCTTTTTTTACCATTCACTTACCGAAGAGAAACTCCAGCAAGAGTTTTTATCATTATAGGTGCACGTAAAAAAAAGTGTGATACATGGAACAGTATTTTTTAAATCTTCCCTTGCTACTGAAGAGAAATTCCAGTAAATGTTTTTCATTACCTATTACGGTAGGGGATGCGTAAAAAAATGAGAAGCATTTTTTTACCGTCGCCTATCGTAATCGCTACACCTTATAGTTTCATTTCTTATTAAGTAGCATCAAAAAAGGCATTAATCTTTTCAACTTATCACCTTCTCGGAAGTTTTCACAAGCTCACAGAAAAGTGTAGGGAATGATCATAATAATTACTCGTGTATGTACCTACCAGCTTAGAAACATCTACAAAAGTTGTAAACGATTTGCGGCAGCTGCAGTCAGCGCACTGATTTTGACATTGCCATAAAAGTGTTTTTCCCTCATCCTAATGGCTAATGCTGGATGTAACAAGACATAGAAGATTTTTGATAAAAATTTTCTCGAAGCGTTGAAATAAACAATAGAGTAGGTACGAGATGTCAGCTTAGCGAAAGAGAAGCAGCGCTGCTTTCCATTAATCTAAATGCGTAGGAAGTAGCTACAGCCTATACCTGGAGATGCCGTCAGAGAACGAAAATTATGATGCAAGTACAAATATTGAATTTTCATGAGGAACAAGCTTAACAGCACTTATAGTAATGACGGACACAGGGGTATTCCACAGTAACCAGGTGTCGGAGAACAACACTGCAGTTTGCTCTGAAATTACCAAGCTGGGCCGTTCGGCAGCTGCAGAGGCGAAATTAATGCGTTAGTGAAGTCCGTTCATTAATAATTCGAAGCGCCATCGATCAGCGCCAACGAAGCGCGGGCAGCCACTGCCATGGAGAACGACCGCGATAGAACACTGCAGCCCCGTACCGGAATCTGGTGCAGTGCTACTGCAATCTACGATATATGTATATGAAGCGCGATAAGGAAGAAACGACGCGAGAAAACCATTTGCATATCGGGCACTTCCACAGTATAAGATAATCTCAAAGACCATAAATATTGGTGATCAATGTAATGAAATAAAAAGTAATATAATTACGACTATCACTGTATTATATACCTACGCCCACTGAAGCTTTATTCTCAGCGTTCACTGACTTGAAATATAATAACAAATAATGCCTGTGGGTGAAGCAAATTCTGTCACAGTCTACAGAACGGAAAACAACGTACTATTGTAAAGATCTAGAAATCTAGGCTGCATATGTTCCAGTCTATATAGCAGTCTTTTTCTAATAACGTGCTTTAAAGTATCTAAATGAATGCCGCTTTAAAAAAAACTGTGAAATAATTCACAGTAACATTAGCAAGTTTGAATGCGGATAGATAAGCCGGGGGGGGGGGAAATATTCTAAAATATCAAGAGACTTTCCGCTTCCGAAGAAGAACACAACGCCGTTTGGATATCAGCATCCGGAATATAAACGGGGCTAAAGTGAAGAAAACATGAGCAATCAGCTTCCGGTATGCGGCAAATACGCCAGGAAGAAATTGGAGAAATACCCATACAAACTACATCACCAGAAACGCAGCTTCCATCTGCAAGACTGCAATATGAGCAAGAGTGTACACGAAAGGACAATGGGAAGCATTTTCCTGAACCGAACAAAAGATGAAGGAGCTGTAGTACCATTACGGTATATCTTTGTGTCGTGGACTCTTTAGGATAACTGAGACGGAAGTAAACTTCACAGTAGAGTGATGGAAAGTTTATTTTTCTGCGCTGGTGCACGACTAGTGTGAGACTTAGCTATCTGAAATAATTACAACGGATACGACAGATGATAGAACATGGACGATTCCTCACAGAGCGATGTGCGTACTGTAAATTTTGATATTGCTCAACAAACCCTATTAGTTACCGCCCAAACGACGAGTTCGAAGCCAATTTAACTCAAGGGAAGCATTCCGAGAGGGCAGGCCTCCGTCAAGCAAAGTAATGCAGCGCAACAGAACTTTTTCAACGGTTCAAAATCCAGTACCTAATTCTTTTGGACCATCACTCAAATTAAATCGTCTGTTCCTAGGAACATTCGTAAAAGTTCCCATACATTTTACCGAGATCCCTACCTAACTCTGAGCTATGTTGCTAACAGACAAATAAGACGGTCAGATAAATGCCGGTAAAAACAGAACCTCCTTGGCAGAGGTAATAATGTTTTTCCTAAGTTGACGTTTAACATAGATGATAATAAAACAGCGTATTTTTGGAATGAGATATCTCACCGTCGTCCTCTCACGAACTCGATCAGCACGGAACACGTTTATACCAACAAAAGATTTGAAAATCGCGCTGTAAAATTTTCGAAGCCTCGTCCCCCAAAAGCGCCCGCACCAGGTAGCCCAGACACAGGGAGTTACAGCAGAACTACCTAGAGTACAAACGGGCAAGGAGACCGGGTCAAAAATTACTGTTAAGTTCCAACTCGGAAACGGGTTCGTTCACTTAAAACGAAACTGGTATGAAACAACAACTAAAATCATGAATAAAAAATTCCAAGACACCTGTGCACTTATTCATATACGTCGGCTGTTGACACGTACCTACTTGAAGGATACCTTTAGGAACATGAAAAATCGCGATTTTGATATGAAAACAGACACCAAGTTCTCGAGTGGAAGCCAACTCCTAGTATTGATGCGTTGCCAAAAGTTAGTGGGGATGCTGTTCATCATAACAGAATTATTTATAGATAGATAAAGCTATTTGAGAAAGAAAGAAAATCTCAAAGAGGAGCTCATTTTTTTCTAAAATATATATATATATATGAAATCGAAGATCATGCTATACTCTGTCCATTTTGTCAAGGTAGTTGGCATTTCTGAGATTTCTATATATGCAGGTAGTGGGCGGGGCTAAGATTTGGGCCGAACAAAATCTAAGAAATGCCCACAGAATTGGCAACGCTGTAGAAGTATTTGACCAAGCCCAAACTGCCTTGATGAAATGGACAGAGTATAGTATACAGATGGATAGAAGTCTGTACCTAGGTATATGGAGGGCCATCAACTTCAGATATGGATACTAAAGAGCTGCCAACGCAAGTTCTCCGTCGTTATCTTTCCCTCTTTTCCCCCCCCCCTATTTCTGCACTTTTCTCACTGTTAGATACTTGACAGCTAAAACAACACAGGAAAATTAATCTCATCACATCTCGTGGTGTACTATTTGACCCAAGGTTGGGCACTTACATATATAAAATGTGGAACGTATTACCACTGTATGACCGTACAAGAAATTAACGCATAAGTGGGTTATGTGAGTGCGATGCCTACCCTACATAGTACACATGGTCGTCGTAGATAAACTACTAGCTGTTCGTATAGCTATCGGTTCTAGGCATTAGCAGTCTATGTTATTTTAGACTCATTACAAATACTGTAATAAATTATTTGTTTTGTCATATTCTAATAATATTCTAAAACCATCTATATACTGTACATGGGGCAACTTGTACCAATTATGCATCATTTTAAAAGCAAGACGAATATTAGCTTGCAGTCTCAGCTATTTTGAAAGCAATATAAAACTTGAAGTTTTATATCGAAGAAATTCTACAACTACCACAAAAAGTAACTTTGACTCATACAGCAGTAAAAATAACAGCTAGTGTTCATATTGGCAAAACAGAAGAAAGAAAACAACAACACACAACGCACTCGGAAGAATTTTTTACAGTCACACATTTGTACAATGCAGTTTAAAAAGCAAATTGCGTACAGAATACAAAAGCAAACGAATTTTAAAGTTGTTTTTCACACACTAATATGAAAAATAGCAATTACAAAAACAAAAGTCTCTCTTTTTATCGCGAATATATACGTGTATGCGTGCGAAAAACACATTCCGTTCACGCATTTGGATACGAGCGTAATGCTGCGTAATTCTGCATTAAGAGTATACCAAATATGCTAGCACACTATTAAAGTCTGTGTACACAAATTAAAAGAACACAAATACGCTAGTCAAGTGTACTAGATTAGCGCAATAGCACGAAGGTCCCTATAATACAATAGTATATATTCGAAATAACCAAAGTACTTTAAAATGAGCGTGCAAGCATAAGTAGAGTTAAGGCGTACTAGCACAAAGCTCTAGCACGCTACCAAACAGCATTCTAGATAACTGAACACACTTCTAAATAGCCGTACACACTTTAAATGAAATGCGCCAGCACGCGTAGAATTAAGGCGCGACTAGCACAAAGCTCTAGCACGCTAGCAAACAGCATTCTACATAGCCCAACACACTTCAAAAGTGCCAGCACGCATAGAATTAAAGCGCACTAGCACAAAATTCTAGTGCACTACCAAACAACATTCTAGGTAACTGAGCACACAGTGAAGAGAGATGAGCACACAGTCACACGCAACACGCGCTGTACCTTTTCGAACGGCGCAACACACGTGAAGATGTTAGAATAATCCTGAAAGGTAAAACAAAACAGTTCAGTATAACAGGAAATGGAATGAATAGTTGATGATGATGACGACACAGAAATGTGTATTATAGACATGAGCGAAAACAGTGTATAGGTATAAGACGACATGAAACTAAAGTGGAACTCCTATAAAGACCAAACGTCGACAGAAATACAGTCGACATTGAAAGAAGGGTCTATCTTTGAGGAAACCAAATTCTGTACCTCCTTCCCCTACCATTCTATTTTTCGCAACACGTTGTCTTTGGTTAACACGACTGAACAACGTGAAGGTTTATGAGGATACATTTTTGCGCTTGAATTGATTATATACTTCGCATCACATTCACAAAATTAATTTAGTCCTTTCACAACATTTAACTACCGTTATGAAAAAATTATATCACATTAAAAATGCATTATTGTCTTCACTGGACTCAACACGTAATGCAGTTTGGACGGCCAAAGAGAGAACTGGATAAAGTCAAGCATGGTAGCGGTCGGACTACGTTACATTCGTGCTAGGTAATTGTTATGTTGCCTTGCCAGAAATGGCTAATCAATATGAATACCTTAGTGAATAAAAACCCTGAGAAAGATTAAATCATAACATTTCAAAAATGGATTAAATTTATAACTCTGCGCGAGTCAAATTTTATCACCATCTTCACTCATTTATGTGTGTTTTCCCGAAAGTAAACACATGTATACCGAAACACCGTGATCGGGAGAAATATTTTAAGCAAAAGAAACAACAGCCGTGGGAAACTTTCACATTGCGGTATCTGTGACAGCCATGAACCTAACCTCCAGTCTGGAGTTAGCTTCACCGTCGTAGTGGCGATGTACAGTATAAGTAACAACCTTAGTAAAACTTAGCCACTTGTGCTTAGCAAGGCATTCACACGAATGCAGAATAAAGGAACGAGCTTAGTGATTGCAAGAACAAAATGGTTATAAATAGTAGTTAATGCAGATGTTTTCCAACGTATATGTTTTAGGTAATCGTCTATAACGACACAAATGAAGTATGAAGTACCTAACAATACTTTCAAATTAACATTATTTATATTAGGCAACATTAATCACAGAAGGACTAGATTATTCGTCGAACACATACCTACCTATATATCAAGATATCTATTCAACTGCAACTACAATTCAAGATTAGTTACACCATTCTGGGTAATGCTATAGGAAGAGCCCAGTTGATAGTGTATCAGGTTAATTAAGAATGGGTGACACAAGGTTAGGATAGATTCAGTTCAGCCAGAAGAGATCCCTAACCTAACTTAAAAGTACACATATTAAAACCATAAGTCAAGCAGAGCTCACACTACGGTATACCAGCACCCTATTCTGCTCGTCACTCAAAGCGGCGTAGGCAATGTCCCTCATTCCCGCTCTGAGGTGCTCCACGTTTTTTACGTTTCTTTAGAGTTCGGCAGTTTCAAGATTTTTTTGTTCCAAGAAGTCATGTTTTGGGATTCTATGTTTGTAGAGTTTTACTGTACAAGGGGTAGCTACCTAAAATTTAGGGCAAGTGCATTATAATGTACAGGCTGAATGGAGTAAGAATTACTTTGGCATATGTAAAATTGCAAACCCACATATTTGCTAAAATGAAAGCTAAAGTTTTGTGACTAATGTACATACATGAACTTTTTACAATGAAACAATACCTAGTAACGTGTTTATACATGAAATGATATGAAACAAAATATAGAACGACAAGCACAATTTAATGTACTGTAGGTACATGAATTTGCTATAATGAAACAAGTTTTAGTGCGACAGAGTACATACCATGAATTTGCTCAATTTAAACAAGATTTGGGTGATAAATGTACATATATGTGAGCAGGCTAAAATCGGGAAAAATTTAGCGTAACACATATAATGATACATACGTGATACTGCTACACTGAAACAAATTTAGCAAGAGAGACGTGCCTCCTTCATACATGAATTAACAAAAATAAAAGTCGCTGTGACATGTAAATTACCCATTTGCCAAAGTGAGGAAAAATCTAGGGTGAAAGATGTTCATATATGAAATTGCTCAAACTGAGAAAGATTTAGAGCGACAGAAATTCAACCGTAAATTTTCTTAAATGAGTTAGGGTTTAGGATAATAGATGTAATAGTGAAATTGCAATAATTGGGGAAGATCCTGTGCAAGCAATACCTACACATTGTTAACTTCATCGTAGAAAACGTCGTTTAATTGTGCCAATCCACTGGCTAATGCGTCTTGCTTTGATATGATAGAATCATTGGAATGGTTCTATACAGTGGGTAAGGCAGGAGCAGCGACTACTATTATTGCTCTAGATGATGAGCTACAACAGTTCTTCTATCACTACTATTTTTTTTTTTTTTGCTAAAATTGTAGTGCTTGAACAAGATTGCAGCTCATAAACACTGATAAAACATAAACTTCTCTTGTTAATGTAAGCTCAATATTACCCAATTGCTTCTAGTAGAATTACATGATTCTATTACCTAGAGCAGTGATTCCTTAAGTGGGAATTACCGTCTCTCTGGGGGCGATATAACGGGGGAGGGAGATTATTTAGGAGTTTATTAAATATAATAATATCAATAATGCGTAACATGATACGCGCTTCAAGGCTATTCGGGGCGCTAGGAACACAAGACTACAAAGGGGACGAACCAGCCTAAAAATTTGCGGAGCCACTTAAGCGAGGGCATAAGTCGTGTCAGTTACATGTTAGAGAGACAACAGCTGGGCGCGTTCCTACGGCAGCAATTCCTTATTTTTAGCTTTACCGGAAAGATGCTAGAGTGCTGCACAGCCCGAAGACATACAGTATGTCATAAGCGACGGGCTCGTAGAATGTACGGCCTCGTGAGCAGAAAGAATTTGTTACTTCGTTGTACAGAGCTCGAGTTGATTGCAATTCTACAGTATGTGACCTTTGATTATGCATATACAATTTTTTTTTACTTATTTTTCAAGATAAGTGTCAAACATTTAAAATGTTAATAGTAAGTAAGTGCACAACTATGTTGTACCTATAAAAAACAATTAGAGAAAAATAAAACAGAACCATTTCTCACGTTTTGGAAACATTTGCTTATTGCACGGGGTTCTGCTGTTACGCCAGATTATTCAACATCACTCTCTAATCAACATGGGCAAGAAAAGCGGTCTAACCAGGGTAGAAAATATCAAAGTGACCTCGTTATTTGCTTCTGGTAGACAACACTTGAAGTTTCCAAGGAATTACAGCGTGATCACCGAACAATTAAGGCTTATGCAATTGAAAGTAAGGTCAACCGGAAAACTCCGGATAGAACCTCTACGGGAAAATTGACTGTTCGGGAGATGCGACATTTGAAGATTTCTATAGCTAGAAAACAACTTTCTAGAAGTAAGGCGATAGTTGAAGACGCGGGAACCCCAATACTACGCATTAAGACAAGATGTGAGGTTCTGCAGAAGCTAGGGAAAGTAAAAAAGGCAATTAAACGACCACTTCTAACAAAAAGTCATAAAGAAAATGGGGTCAAATGGGATGAAGAGAACATGAAAACTGATTTCTCCAATATCATATTTACTGACGAACGCAGAGCCACTCTTGATGGTCCAGAAGGATGGGCGTCTGGATGGGTCCCTCATGACCGACCTCAACAGACACGGCTTAAGCGTCAACAAGGTGGCAGAGGTGTAATGTTTTGGGCCGGGATAGTAGGTGACACTCTTATTAGTCCATTTGAAGCGGCAGAAGGAGCTAAGCTGAATGCAGAAAGGTACTGTAAGTTTTTTGTAGCTAACTTGATTGCATGGTTTGATGAGCAGACTATCGCACGCAGATCCAAATTGGTATTTCAGCACGATAGTGTCCTTCACCCGAACACGGTACGGTACACTGCTAACTGGCTTGCGGGCGGAGGATTTAAATCATAAAGGATTATGACCTGGCCAGCGAAAAGCCCCAATTTAAATCCCATTGAGAACCTCTGGGCAATGATCAAAAGGAAGGTCTAAGAAGGTGGTCGGCAGTTTTCGAGCAAAGTAAGCCTGTGAAATGCAGTAAAAACAGTTGCAGATTCTATTCCACCATCTGAAATATCAAACCTGACCAAGTCTGTTGATAATCGCCTTATAAAAATCATGAAAAATGGAGGCTGCCATGTTCAAAATTAAGCTAACTTGTAATGTTTACCGCTACTGAATACTTACTTCAGTGTTTATTGAATTGTTCTGGTCATAGTTTCTTGGTTTTGGACGTTTAATAAAAAATATTTCAGTTCACTTGTATTTATTTCCTCTTTATGACGTTTTTACTGACTTGTTGCATAATCTGAGGTAACACTAAAAAATTCTTAACTAAGCAATTGTACAATAAACTTAGCAAATGGCTAACTATTTATTTTACAAGTGCTGTTTATTTTTGCAACATAGTCATATATTAAGTTAATATTGATATTTCAAAGTTAGATACTTATCTTGAAAAATAAAGTAAAACAATTGTATTTGCATAATCAAAGGTAATATACTGTACAACTATTTTAGCGTGCAAGCGATGTAGAAGCAGATAAGTAGACGAGTCTTCAGTGTAAACCACTACAAAAAATACCTACCAAATATTAGCCAGTATGGTAAGGCAGTCGTGCCAGCATCTGTACTCTTAACTTACGACGTGCTTCCAGTTTTTAGGCGCTGTGCTTTTAGACTTCAATACGCCTCCCCGCCAGGCAAGTGAATTCTTGCAGCGCTCGGCTTGCGGCGTCAGCATTTCTAGCAGCCTCACTCAACTTTGAGGGCACTGGCATAAGCCAAATATGAGGATGGTGGGGGTCGCAGTCGCAGATGCCTTCCGTGTCCTACATCATAGATCTGACATCTGTGGGCGACTGCAACCGTGCTCTCCTCTGGGGTCGATCGGCCATCTATCTACTCGTGAATGCAAATCGATGTTCCCATGGAGGTGTGCGATCAAATGAGCTTTAGCCTACAACTCTTGTTTGAAAGCCTCACGGCCAGTGATTCTTGAACACTTCTTGCAAGCTGCACAGTGCACAGTCATCGGAGCAATAACGATATAATGTGGTTCTCGGCCGGGCCGCAGCATTCTATCCATGTTTTCAGTTAATTAGAAGGCGTTTTAAGTGACAAACATATAGCTCACGGTTCAAAATCGCCGGACTGAAGACGACCGAACGGCCGCCGGCCAAAAACGTTGAGAGGAAGCAGCCTACAGGACCGCGACTACAAGTAATAAAAAGCCACTAAAGGATCGCGCCCAGTTCTTGTGGGTTATAGAACTGAATGCTCTGGCCAAGGTAATATTTCTGTGTAGAATACCGCAAACTTAACGCGGACAATGATGGTCCAAAGTTTTCGATCGCATACTTTGATAGCTAGCCAAGTTTCTCAACATGACCGTACGCACGACGATATTAGGCTACGCTTAGTAAATATATTTTAGAGCAAACGTTAACACTTTCACTCGGGTTGTATCTATGTTATTTCATAGGAAATGGAAGTTCTCTTGTGTAAGTGTAAGTCTTTTTTAGTAGTATCTTCATTGCCTATACAGCGCTTTCTCCCATGAGCTAAACGCCAGTGTACGATTAAATTATTAAAATTGGAAAACTATTAAAATAACACAACTGAGCCCAGTATTTCATGTAGCCAGGTGTACGAGGGTGCACACGAGGGTAGCGCGAGGGTAGTCCCACACAGGATCAACGCGCATGGGAACAGCGTGTCGGGAAGGAAGAACAGAACAAACAATCACCAGTAGAAACATGAAAACGGAAGGAAGCAAGTAGGCACAAAAGACACGTCCCGAAGACCTAGCTAAGGCTACGGTAACCAACCGGCTAGCATGCAAGACAACAGTCTTTCTTCAATTTCCTTCGAGGACTTGTGAAGAGCAGTACTGGTGATCGTTCGCTTCAAAATGTTACCTTTAAGTGATTTTGTCGAGTTACATTCAAGTCAGGTATCATTTGTTGCAGATGTTAATTAGCATCTGTCGAAACGTCGCATTTTAAAACAGCCTCTATATAGTTTTGCTCCAAAATTGAGCTCAACAAATTGAGTAATGACCAAAAACTAGTGTTTATTATATTACTAGATTCGGTGTTTTACCACCCCAGACGCAACTATATAGTGTCTAGAATTTTGAAGAAAGTGTCTAAGCGTTTTCGTGAACTGACAATAACAAAACCACGATAAAAGAAAATTATTTACTTCAAACACTGTTTAATTCACGGAAAAACATTGCATGGGAAAAGCAAATCGAGAAAGAAGAACAGCACAAAGATGAGCAACAGATGTAGGAAAACGAAGGAAGTACGTCGATACGAAAGAAAGATAGCGTCGGAAGGCCTACTGTTTAAGGCGGCTCATAGAAGCTCTCCTACGAATAGCATTATGGAAGCAACCATATATGGTCACTTGCTGGGAAACGGTCAAGTTGCGTCTTTTTTGCGACAATTCAGCGCATTTTCTTCACGGCACCAAATGGCGAGAGCTGGAGGGCGACATGGAGGTACGGTAAATAGAGAGGACTGCGGCAAATTGGCCAGTAAATTGAGGGGTCGAATACAGTAAAAAAGTAAGTGGAATGTGGGCAATTTGACCTCAGGGGGCAGAATGCTGCGGGACCACGCACTGAAGTGCTCTCGAAATGTTCTGGATCTGTATACTGCACATATACGAACCGAAGATATGCATATACATATACTCACAACCGCGTTGTCAATGTACGTCAGCTCAATACTTCTAAATACCCACTACCAGGTCGCTATCGAGTTTTACACATCATTTTACATATTTGTGGTCAGTTTTAAATAGTAAATTTACTTCTCTGTGACGCCAACTTAAAATTTATCCCTTTTAGGCAATTTTCACCAGGAATAAATAGTGGTGAGGTGCACGTGTGCCTCAATGGAAGTAGAAAGAAGCGAGATATTTGCTCTCCCCGTGCGCGGGCCGCGGCAAGTAGGACATCGAGGCCCAAGCATTGTGGAGGCGGGTTGCTCGGCTGTAGACACACAGTGAACCTAAATGAGGTCGATCCTTGAGGTCATCACCTTCCTCTATCTATGACTTTGTAGACGGTTATCCGTCTGACGTTCAACCGTATGGTGATGCCGGGCTCGTTGTGGCCCCGCGTGGAGGAGAGCAGATGTCTCAATTCTATTTGCTTCCATTGAAGCTCACTTCCACCTCACCACTATTTATTGCTATTAAAATTGCCTAAACAGGATAAATTTTAGGTATGTGTCACGAACAATTATATTTACTATTTCAAACTGACCACAATCGTGCAAAATGAAGTGTAACAGAACTTTTGCAAAAACCCGTTAGCTACTTTGCAGGTGCGGTAGAAATGTACACCTGCATAATAGTGTACATACTAGGATATTCCGTACTTCGAATATGACCGCCACTGACGGACAGCTCCAGGTCCGCGGCAAATACCGACCGACAGCTGCATGTTAACTTGATGCAGAGGAAGCCCAACACGAAAGATGTAATGCTAAAGTATAAATGCTGCAGCGAACGCAAATAAGGCTACATAAAAGTTTATGTTGAATAATTAAAGAACTTCAGCAATGCTGTCTGCACCAATGTGAGACTGCACGCACCCAAGTATAGGAAGAACGAAGAGTAGAAGGGGACGAGGCTAAAGCGCTACTATATACAGTATATGAATTATTAATACAAATATGAATGCGTAAAGTTTGATCAGATATCTACTTAACGAGCTGAATGGACAATCACTGCGATCAAGGAAGTAAAATGAGCATAGGTTATAGGTACAGTTGCAACATAACGGCTAGCAACACCCTAGGGAAATAATTATTAGTTTCATTGCTTTGGTCCTAGTTTATGCCTCCCTTCCCACAGCAGTGCGGTACCTGTAATTTAAAAAAAAAATAAGAAAGCAGGGACATGCATTAATTTATGTCGAAAGAAATTGAGCCGATGGTGTTTTCACAGCGAATTACAGTGGGTAGGTGGGTACGGTACGGTAAGTCGAGAAAGAAGAGGAAGAGCATGATAAAATCTTATTAGTACGAGTGTGAAAATGAAAGGAGAATCAGATTTTATCATATTTTAATGAAAGGAGAAAAGTGGAGAAGAAAGAACGATTACCTGAAGGAATACGTAAGGCTAAAGTAACACGCGGGGTTCCCTCAGCCACAGCCGGTGCAAATATGAGCACAAATAGCAGGGTTCACATGACAGTCTTTTGACGTCGTCAAAGCCCAATAATGGTCCGAATATTCCGTTGTGTCCTTGCAAATAACAGAACAGAAACGTGGACAGCTTTTACAGTTCTAATTCTCTCAAAACTTAATGAAGCATCCAAAGCCTCACTAACGACACATAGCTGTGTTTACAAGTACGAAGCAAGACGTTCAGACAACTGACTGGTTGTGACGCGTCAAAAACCGAGCGTGTGAACCCGGCATTATATTAGGTACACAGATAAACTGACAGAGCTGCAGCGATACGGTAGTGTGCAGCGCAGCAGTAAAACAAGGAAGAACGGAAGAGGTGAAGATCGAACGGCGAGTGCCGTGAGTCTATAGCACCACAGACTGGGTCAAGTGCTTGACGCACCCAAATTATGCAATGTCAGTGACCTCAGCTAGCAGTGAGCTCCAGTAATGTAAAATCATGCAATGAACCTCGAGCAGTATAATTATGATTAGGAGACGACTGGGTTAACCTGTCAACGGAGAAGGCCTAAAATGAAAAAGACGATGGAACAAATCCGTCAGGCGGATGTAACAGAATAACCCTAAAGACTATACCGGCTTCGTATTAGCTGCTTCATTTTATAGGTCTTTCAACCTCTTGCCCAGTAATTACGCAAGAGTAGCGTCTCATTTTCAGAAGAATCCATTTCGATTTTAGCTTTTCACCCAATACGTTACCAAATAAAAAATATATATATTCGTAGGCATAGCATTGTTTGGATTGTTTCTTGAAAGCAACACTGCACCATAAACGGTTAAGTTTTATAAGAGTATACTCGTCGTTAACTAAAGGAAGAACATAGGGTGAAAACGAGCACACTCCTTGCTGTCGGGTAAAAGGAAAAATTGCATGCACTTCCTTGGGCTTGTGAAAAAACCTAAGACTGCTTGGATTAAAACTTTCAAAATGAAGAAGGCTTATATGAAACAATGCGTCACTTGATCGACATTTTAACGTTTCAACTTCAATAGCACGACCCACAGCCTTTACAACTGAAACAATGGTAAAAAAAAATTCCTGCCAATTAGGCGAAGGGGAAGGTAGATCAAGAAGAGGTCAGGGGCAGGTCAGCTGCAGCGATGGCACCGGCGGCACGGGTAGATCAAGAAGAGGTCAGAGGCGGGTCAGCTGCAGCGATGGCACCGGCGGCACGGGTAGATCAAGAAGAGGTCAGAGGCGGGTCAGCTGCAGCGATGGCACCGGCGGCACGGGTAGATCAAG
>LQNS02278180.1:511986-538624 GCA_001587735.2 Parhyale hawaiensis | reverse complement strand
GCATGCTGGCAGCGCACACAACAATTGCACGCATGCTGGCAGCGCACACAACAATTGCACGCATGCTGGCAGCGCACACAACAATTGCACGCCTTCTGGCAGCGCACACAACAATTGCACGCATGCTGGCCGTGCACACAACAATTGCACGCATGCTGGCAGTGCACATAATAATTGCACGCATGCTGACAGTGCACACAATAATTGCACGCATGCTGGCAGTGCACACAATAATTGCACACATGCTGACAGTGCACACAATAACTGCACGCATGCTGGCAGTGCACACAATAATTGCACGCAAGCTGGCAGTGCACACAATAATTGCACGCATGCTGGCAGTGCACACAATAATTGCACGCATGCTGGCCGTGCACGCAAGACTTGCATGTATATTGGCAGTGCACGCAAGAATTGCATGTCTGTTGGACAGTGCACACACAAATTGCAAGCGTGTTCGGTGGAGCAACAACTGCAGGCAGGTCCAGCCCCACACACCAGCACTGCACGGTTCATTACAACACAATGTGAAAACTGACGTTCATCATTATCACATAGCGTATGAGATGCCACCCTTCGCTGTTGCACAACGTGCTCCATTGTGCAACATTATTGTGCTATGTATACAATGGCGACCACCTCTTTCATACAACGCATAAAATGACAGTCATCGTTGTCACGCATAAAAAAAAAAAACCTAGCGCTTATTTTCGTTGCACAACGAACTATAAAATCGTTGCTGTCATTGTTGTACGACATATAATCCTAAACGGAGCCCATTATTATCGCATGATGCACAATATGACGCCAATCATTAGCGCACACACAGCATAAAACATACATTAACGACATGAAGAACTGCTTGCTTCCTGAGCATAAGAGCCCAGGGTCACAAGGCTGCACGTCAATACCATAAAAGATAGCGCACAGAAAGGACACAAAAGAGTGTAAAAAAGAACAGACGTCACGCAGGGCAGCCGTTACTTCCTCAGTACAGAGACGCGGCTGCAATCAAAGCTCTGCAGAGGCAAATCCTGCTGCAGGTAATGCACATATACAGCGGCACGCGCGTGATGCCACGTTCCACACGAGTGACGCTACGGCCATGCAGTAACGAACTCTCTCCGGCCCAAGCTATAAGTTCTCACGGTCACCAGCGTGTTACTGTCACATGAGGACCATACGTGGCTCCCTAGACGTGCGATACTACCAAAGAACGACGTATGAAGCAAATACAGGACCTACACGCATCCATACTCTCTATCCCCACACGTCTTAGTATCACAGGACCTACACGTAGGTCTCACAGGTCGTGCCCTACACACGCGCAGCTGATAGACAGCGCAGGACTCCCTCACGTGTTACGGTCACAGGCCTAGGCAGGGCGTGACGGCCAAGCACGCGCTGCTGCCAAAGGTATATTTACGCGTGACCACCCATCCCCTCTCCCACACAACTTACTATCCCAGAAGTACGCGTGTTACAGTCACAAAGACTATCTCAGTAGACGGGTGCCGGGTACACAGTGTACCTACGTACGGAGCAGCAACAGCCAGACAGCGCCTTGCCACAGAATGCATAAAGCAAACAAAGGGAGCAAAGCTCGCACCAACTGCAGCCGAGCGGCTCTGGCATTCTTCAGGGCCAGTTTACGATGTGCCTTCTTGCTGAGCACGAGCTGCTCAACAAAGAAACATCAAAGCTAGTGTCTTCCGCAATGACCGACACTAATTCTCGCTAAAGGAGCCATAGGGGGGCTGTCGGGGTCCCTTGCTGGATGACACGAGGGCAGACTCGTGGATGTGTTAGGGTACGCTGTACGCTTTCTAAAATTGAGGAAAATACAACAGCCGCCGCTAGAGCTGCCAAAGTCCCCTCCCCCTTCTCCCTCCCTGGATGGACGGACGGACGGGTTATGGTAATCTGAACTGTTCCTAAAATTGAGGAAAGGATAACAGAAGTAAGAGAAGGGAGAGAGTCAATGGGGAGCACACTTGTAAGCCATTTATATACATGAACGATATAGGGCGCGCTGCACGCTTCCCAAAATTGAGCAAGACTTGGCAGCAGCGAGAGCTGTCAAAATGCCTGTCTGGAAAGACGCGGGTACAAACTGACATATGTGTAGTCCGAGTAAGCTGCAGACTTCAGCCTGGGGAAAAAGAGCAGCAGTTTTTCAGAGCGGCGAGGCCTACCCATATCACCGGATAGCAGCCTCGACCATAGGTAGCAATAGGGGAAGAACGTACAGTACAGGAAATTCGCCAATGACCGAAATAGAAACTGGAGCTTCTCTACTCAAAGCTACCCGTAAAATTCGCCAGAGAAGGAGCAACAAGAGAAGTTTTACAGCCGGCGAGTGGGCACAAAAAGTGCTAAAAATTGGCATTTGCGCGAGACTCGAAGACACGCTGCCAAGAAGCGAGATCAGGACTGGAAGTGTGGCACCGCCTTAACCTCTTAACCAACGAGCCCGCATACTTCCCACCCGACCAGCAGTTGTCTAATTTTTAGGGGTTACGTCCAATTAAAGTGATTTTGAAAAAAAATCCTGCAACGTTGAGATATTGTTACTACGAGCACGCAAGACCGTCAAAAAATGACATCATAGCATGTGAAAAAGCAACAACCAAAAAACATAAAATAGAGATGTCCGAGTTAAAACGAACGCTTCCCTCTAGCAGAGATTACAGTTGACCAGTAATGGAGTGAGCAATTTTATACTCTTCATAACTAGAGCAGCACTCCAAGAGCGCAAACTTCAGCCAAGCAAAGTAAGACTAAAAGATAGAGAAAGAAACCGACTGAGAAATCACCACCAACATTTATGCATCTATTTCTCACAACATTCCTATCCGTTCATGGAAATTTCATAGGCTTAAAGATCCGCCAATCAATTTTTTTTCAAGTTATGCTACCGACAAAGATACAGATAACCCCGTTAAACATTTCCTACTAGGCAGAGTTAATAATTTAGTTGGTAGGTAGCTACTCATTGACCACCTTGACGCGACCCACGGCTAGAGTGGTCATCACAGCTCGTATCGCGAATGAACACAGGATTGTTTATTTATCATTCATTTTATTTCTCAGACAGTTCATTCTCGCAGTGCGAGACTTCGGTCACATGTATAATAGATGAAAAAACGACGTTAACATTAAGAAGAACAGATGATTACGATATGACATGTAGTCACACTTCATCAGTGTGCGGGGTCAGATGATCTTAAGTCTGGCTCCGACTCCTGAACAAGCTAGTGCCCGACTCCAATTTCTTGCACTTTAAAAACTTCCTCGTCCGTAAGACTGCAACTCCTTAAAAGTACATCAGTCTTCATCAGACTCTGGCTCTCTTCTCCCTAAAATAGCTCAAGGCCTGCAGACTCCTACTGCAGGTGCAGCCCTGCTCCCAATGCCAATAAACTTAATTAGCTCAACCCTATGGTCCATCGACGTTATCCTGGCGTCACTTAACCGCCCGCCTTCCTGCTACAACACAATTGAAAATGAGACCCGCAGCTGCAATGCAAAGCATCGCGATGTAGCTACTTACGATATAAATGACGATTACGTACAGAGTCGTGAGTCGGCACCAGTCGGACATTTATGAGGACCAGGAGTCGGAGCAAGTGAAAATGGTCCTATTTTGTTAAGAAATAAAGTCTGAGTCGGACACTGGCTGCACCTACAAACCGGAGTCGGACCTCACCCATGAGATTCGTAACCCTGTTATCCATAACGACAGTAGGCGATAAAATTGGCTAGTGGTTCAAACAAACAAAGCCGAGCTCAAACTTTCAGACCAGCGAACCGAAAAATAAGCCTAATTTTCCTTCCCTTACTTTTAGAAAAAGTTCAAGACGAAGTTTGGACCTGAGCTTTCATCTTGCGCACGACCATTGAGGGCTTCCCACAAGAGTTAGGAATATAATTATCGGTGAGCTTTATAATATTCATTTTAAAAATCCTCAAATATTATTGCATACGCTATAGCGCCGAGGATATACGTTTTCGAGGATATAATAGTAGTAGTAGTAGTAGAAGTTTTACTAGCGCATCAGGGACACAATATCTATATCGCGCCGAACTATTCATGTGGTTCAACACAGGCTAGTGCGCCACTAGGGCGTGTTTTAAATTATCAATGATTTTTGTCTCAGCTTTTCTGCCCAAGGTTATAGTATAACATAGAAGCATAGATGTTACATTTTTTAGAAATATACGTCAGCAGCGTGAATAAATTTTTTGGCATATGCTACTGTAGTTAAACGACATTATATTTTTCAGGAAATAATAGTTAAGTAGTGAATACATTTAGAAATACGTTTACAGGTGTGGATATTAGTTTTAGACATTCTTTTCGGGCGGCTGTTAGTTAATTTCCACTATACAACTAATGATGTAAGCTGCTTTGGATTTCGATTGGGATTTTGTACGAGGAACGGGAAGTATGCCAGCCAAAGAGAGGAACGGAGAGGACCGACACAAAAAGGAACACAATACACGGGAGCAGTCAATTTGGAAGCTAGCATCCTCGCACTAACCGGCAGCACAGCACAACCTCAAGCGACAACAGTGCGACAGGCACTGCACCCGAACCAACACGGCCCGCGGCCACATTCCGATTTTTTCCTTCGCCTCAGCGGACTGCAATAGATGGGACACGAGATACTGAAATGCTGGTTGGACAATCCCAAGACTTTTGATCCATTCTGGGCTTTTCTAAGGGAGAACACGTTGATAGGTCACCGCTTCTATTTTGAGAGGATGTTAGATAGATGGCCGTATTTTACCTTTCAAAACCGAATGTGAATGAATGCCTAGTTTATGCCTTCCTGGACACAACTACGGCGTGTCTCAAGAAAGGAAATGGATGGAATGCGTGCTATGTCTATAGAAATGTGGAACCCATGGACTAGGGTGTTCCCCCGAAAAATCAACGCCCATGTTAACAGCACCTTCGATAACTTACATATATGACAACACCTGAAAAACTGCACCATCACTAGTAGTCCTATTTTTAATTAAATTTCTAATCGTACAGCGTGGCATCTTTACATCTGTTCAAGCTCTCCAAATTATCACTGCCAGGTAGACATCCCGTGTAGGGAGAACAGCATGGCGGATCTCTTAGGCATTCTGGTCTTTAAAGGGTTCAGCGAAAGAAAACCCTTATCGCGAGTCAGACATGAAACATAAGAAGAACTAGCAGATTTCACGTTTCCACCAAGCAAAGAACAAACTCACTACATTCTATAAAATGTGCATTTAAATGAGGGCGCAACTCGCATCGTGTCCGCATCAAGAGTCAGACTTGAAACACTGAAGCAAAGAAGAAAAGTGCCAAAATTTGGCATGCTCGCCAAGAAAAGGGTACAAATAAAAGGCAACTCGCGAATTCTAGAAAAATGCATGTCTGCGAGCACATAATTCTCAGTTTATCAGCAGACAGCATGGCCCACGTCTCAACAAGCTTGGCTCCGTGACCGCACCAGACTAACATCAAGACACACACGCTCGGCTTATCGCACTGTATCCCAAAAGTGCCCTAGAGCTTCCATTACACCAAATGAACGTCGGTCTGCAAATGTTGCGGGGTAGCATTTCGTCAGGGTTGCTTGCCGCGCAGTCCTTGTGCTTGGTGAAGGAACAGCAGTAAGAATACAGTAGGGATAGCATTCAACAATTTTGTTTTCCGCGCAGTGCTTGGGTAAGGAACAGCAGAGGTTCGTATCATCTCATATCATGTTATAATTCTACATTAAGTTCGTTAACTGTTCCAAACTATGTTCGTAAATTGCCCTAAAAGTGTCAGTCTGACGCAATCTCTCCCCGTATGCACCGTATATTCTTGCCTGTTCCTCAAGAAGTCAAACGTGACTATTGGTTCTGGTCGGCTTAAGTTTCTTGTTCGGTGTAAAATCACAGATATTCTTCTCACACTAATCCTTGAAGACTTCTGTAAAATTAACTAATTACCTACAACTAGAGCACTCTGAAAGCGCACACCTCTGCCAAGAAAGGCAACGGATATGAAAAATTCAAATTGGTTAAGAGACCATGATTTTTTTTTTTTTTTTGTTTCAACACCAAAATTTAATCATTTGTGCCCTTCAACAGTGTTAACAGCTTCAGTAATTTTTTGAACACGCGTTCATAATTTTCTGAGTTATGCTGCTAACAAACATGAAGAAAAATATAAGTCAAATCTACAAACGGATCAACCTATCATTACAAAAATTTAATCATTAATGTCTTTTAACATTGCAAACAACTACTATAAATTTCATAAAGATCTATTCATAATTTTCAGAGTTATTGTGCTAACAAGCATAAAATTAAAAACAGTGACAAACCAACGAACGAAGAAACAGATCATTAAACTAGAACGCCTCGTGGCGTAAGACCATCACCCACGGTGGGAGCAAATTTCATCGCCGTCATTTATCATGGCCAGCTTAACCTAGCTTTCTGGTATGGGTGACATCGAGGACAACCCACCAGACTCCCTGCAAAAAATCATGAACATAGCTCTACTCCTTCGATTCATATATAAAAGATCTCTCTAGCATGAAAACCGATGGAGTTCTATTAATTTGAAGACCTACATGTACCAAAAAAATGAAATCCTGAGAAAATTGCAATCAAAGCTTAGACCATTAAAAATGTGGCCAATATGAACTTACTGTCATAATATGTATTTAGTAAGTTGCTACGACACATAATTACGACTCACAACCCCCGCCCTCCCCTTTAGAGCCTTCTGGGGGGGGGGAGGTTTCATAATCACATGCTTCCAGAATATGAGTATTTGAAAGTGTGATAGCTCCCACTCTAGAATCATTATTCAGCAATCGATAAAAACAGTGGAAATTCGACTCCCACCTACCCTCATCTACTCATGCAACCCTGTTGGAGAGTCCCTGTGCCAAAAGGGGTCAAAATGTACCTGTTTGTGTGATGGCTTCTACCGTCTATATCGCTTTTCATCAATAGAGAAATGAAATTATGAAATTTTGACGCCCCCCCCCCCCGCTCAGTGCTATGGTGAGAATATTGGGCTTAGAGATAGACCTCATTCCAGGGATCACTTTTCATAAAAAAAAGTGGGATTTTCACCCCCACTCTCCCTTATCCACTCCGTTGGGGGAGGGGTTCCTGAGCCCCAAGGTCAAAATATTTGGTGGTGTGATTGACCCCACCCTAGGAATCATTTTTCAACAAAAAAAAAGTGAAATTATGACACCAAACACCTCCAGTGCTCCCCTTAAAAAGTAGCTCAGTACTGTTAGATACCCACGATTCTTTTCGGCGCGGTAGATGCAAGCTGTATCTTTGATTCAGTTTTTGATCCAGTCATGCATAAGCTGATTCACATATTTCTAGCTAATTTATTTCGTAGCAGTTGAAACTTAACCTTGAGCAGAGGCCAAAACATTTTCAATTCACATTACAGCCAAATTACGATCCTGATGGTTCAACCAACTGCTGGTATCCAGGACACACTAAGCACAGCACTGAACGCTTCCCGGTGAATTCTTTCGATTGAACTTTATTTTCATGCAGCTACTTGACTATCAAGCACCTCAACTGATATTCGGGCTTTAACTTCCAGGAGGAAACTTTTGCTCTCGCAAACTCATGACGACACAATTGTTACCTACTTCAATAGAAGATAAAGCTCGCAGTATATGAGGCACAATCTTAACAAAAAAAAAAAAACACCCGTGCCACAACAAAGACTTCATTACAAAATTATTGCCGCTATTTTTAATAGCCGAGTACTCCAGTTATAACAGACTTAGGTAAAGCGTGTCGTGATGATGCATCTTGCACACTGGTGATGCACTTGAACGTCTCGGTTTTGGGACAGCCGAAAATGAATGTGTGCATCAAAAAAAGCCAAATATCTCTCAGTGCAGTAATATAGACAAGCTGGAACCTGTGGAAATTCCACAGAAGAAAAGCAATAGCCTTTCAGTGATATCTCAGACACGTATCGTCCAAATTTTCCCTATCTAATACTGAAGGAACAACTGGAAATTCAACGGAAAGAATTGTTACTCAATTATGATGCCCTCGGACCCGTATCACATGCATACGAACGTTCAAAAATATTCCAAGCCAGGCAGTGAATCTTCTACTTAACTAGCTGAAATTTGAACTTGACTCAGTCTCCTGTTGATCCTTTTCCATGTCGTATCCAGGATACATCGGGAATGCTCTAATTTTTCCTCGTATCTAATACTGGTGGAAGCGTGGCAGTCAAGGTCTTACTACGTACCTAACTAACGGAAGGACAAGTAGAATTATAATATAGGTGGACTCACGGGCCCAACTATCCAAAATAAGGGTAAACACTTGGCATTCTTTCTTTTTCCAATATTCACGCTCGTGTTCGCCATTCAGCTATTAAGAATAAAGTGCTCCTGGCAATTCAATTTTCACCGTAAATATCGGAATAGTTGAGCACAGCTAGTTCCAAGTAGGTAGCTAACTGAAATACCTCTGCTCACTTGAAAATTATCGAATCACTTGATTAATCTTATATACCAGTACCTAGCTTACTTACAACCCGTTGTTAATTTAATAGTCATGCGAAGTAAAACAATGCCATGATCCTTCTTATGACAGCTACGAAAATTAAAAACGGCAACCAAGACAATGATAGACTGGTTATACAGTAGCTAAGGTCGATCCAAATGCTTCAAGAGTGACGGAGAATGGACAGGAAACAATTAAGGAAAAAATTTGGAGGTCTTTACAAGCATTTTTTTAATACAACAAAGTAACGCAGAACCTAGACGTATTTTCTGTAACCAGATATGTTTGCAAGAGAGCCCGGAGCGTAAAATTTGGGTGTAGTTGAAACAAAAAATAAAATAAATGGGCATAAAAAAGAAAACTTTGAGCAAACCGATCCAAACCTCGCCAAAGCCATTAGGCTCGAGGATGGGCAGAAATTTTTACGGCGATATTTCAACAGGAAAGAATTTCTGAATTCGGGCAAATAAAAGGAGGGAAACGTAAATGTAAGAGAACAATATGGAAAGTAAGTGAAATTTTTTCTATCGTGGCCAGCACGATAATGAAATAATGACAGAAATAACTAATTGAACGTTGTTGTTAATATTGAGTAGTCTAAGCCTTAGTTTCCACAAAAAAGCGATCAACAAGCATGGAAGCAGCAAGCCGGGAAAGAAAAGGAAGAACAAATAACAGTACCATCAGTAAGAGTATAAAAGCAGAAGGAAGCAAAGTGGACACGAAGGAAAGACGTTCCGAAGGCCTAGTTAGAGCCCTGTTTTCACTAAGGGCGCCCAAGAGCGCTCCCAACGCAGGCCTACCAGCATGCAGCGGGACCGCCGCAACACGCGTTACACCGTATCCACTGTTGTTACTTGGTTCCGCACGTGACCATCCTAAATAGAGCAGTAAAGTTCTGTCTGTAAAATTACAAATGCATTTCAATACTATTGCAATAGAACAAACAGAAACAAGAAAGTGAGGGTAAGTGGAATATTTAGCTTATAGAGAAACCTATCAAACGATGCTCTAGAGTGTTACTGCAAACTCCTGTCATTAGTTTAAATATTGAGCGAAGTAGCAGTTGCTGGTTCCGTTGTTAACGTTTAAAATGTGCTTGGAAAAGTTAGAGCAACAAAGAGACAACAATCTTCTCTGCGCATCCACATAAGAGCTAGTGCAGGGTCCGGGGCAACTCTCCAATTAGGCCTATTTGCGAATAACGCGTCTCTCATACTAACGACTGCAATTTCATGCAAAATTTTCTGCTCAAAGCGTACAAATTATTAAAGCGATCATTTCAGAAAACTAGTCAAGAGATGTCAATAGGTCAGAGGACGGATTAGTTGAAAGCAATTTGCAGTAAATAATAAGTACGCATGGTGTCTAGCAATCAGAATTATTAAGCTTCCCAAATTCCCCGAGTTCTCCCTGATTTTGCTTACATCTCCCTGAGTGACAGATTTTCCATTTTCCTTTCAAATAACGTGATTAAAAATGGGTTATGGGCTGAAAGCGGCTGAAACCGTTACAAATTACCCTCACAATATTAGATTTCGCTTCAAAATAGAGCTAGACAGTCCCCCTTTCTCCGGCGCTGCAGAGCAAATAATCCTCATAGGTAGGGCTCAGGCTCTGAGGGAACGTCACATTCATAAAGACAACCCCACAAAATGAATACCATCCACTGCCCTGCAGAAATTTCTTGAGTATTTTGATTCCATGTGCCTTTTTCCCTGAGTTTTCCTTATTTACCCGTAACGGAGTGATTTTTTTCCCCAGGAGTTTTCCCTGTTCTCCAGACCGCTAGACACCCTGGTATGGAAATTATCCTTCATTGTCATTATGTGCATTGTTCCTAAAAGAATAGAAACACAAATTTGCTCAGCTTTAGTGCTGCACATTAACTTGTCTATAGAGCAAACTAGAGCACTCTCAGAGCGCATACCTTCGCCAAGCAAGGCAACGGCAATGAAAAATTCAAATTGGCTCTGAAACCAAGATTACCATTGCATCAATACCGAAATTTAATCATTTGTGCCTATTGACAGTATTAACAACTTCTGCAATTTTCTTGGAGATCAGTTCATGACTTTTTGAGTTATGCTGCTAACAAACATTTCAACAAACATATAAGTCAAACACACAAACGGACCAACCAATCTTCAACAAAATTTAACCAATTATGTCTTTTAACATAATTAACAGTTCCTGTCAATTTCATAAAGATCCATCGATAATGTTTTGAGTTATTGCGCTAACAAACATAAAATCAATTACAGCGACAAACCAACGAACGAACAAACAGATCATCACAAAAATTTAATCATTTACTTTTTGTAATATACCCAACAACTCATGTAAATTTCATGAAACTCCGTCAATTACTTTTGAAATTATGGTGCTAACTAAATAGGCAAACAAACAAACGGATGGACAGATCTTCACCAAAAGTTAATCATCTGTCCCTCCTATACCTATATAACATACCTAATAATCCATGGAAGTTTCATCAAAATCCGTCCGCAGCTTTTTTAGTTAGTGGTAGTAGTAGTAAAAGTTTTTACTAGAGCTTCAGTGGCACACTGCCTATATCGCGCCGAACTATTCGTGTGTTTAATCACAGGCTCGGGCGCCGCTAGGGCGCGTAATTTATCTCATTTTAGATTATAAAGTAGTTGTAAGGAGAACAATATTATCATAATTAACTTTTATACATAGTATAGGTACGTAATTCACAAAGAAATGGGCAGAGCCGTAGTTGACGATAGCATTTATCGTAATGGATTCATCACAGTTTGCGATAGAGGTTACATCTGGTAAGAAAAGTCTTAAGGGCATTTCTATTAAATTGGCCGCGAGGTCCCTCAGAAAGCATTCCTCGGAGGATGGAGTTGGCATCCCGACAATGCAGGTCCGGAGAGCAGTCCCTCCGCTCGTCAGAAAAGGTGGGGCACTCGGCCATCAAGTGTAAGACAGTGAGTGGTACGACTTTTTGATTATCTTGATGACAGACCCGACGAAAACATAACCTCCTTGGCGGAGGTATCAGCGGAGGCGAGAGTTGGCGCCACTGCGATACAGTCAGCATTCATGCAGTCATCATATGCAGGCTGACTTGTGGGCATGAGCTAGAAAGCGGTGTACACCTTACGCCTGTTACATCACCATTTTCACCGTAAAAACTGACTGAAAAAAAAAATATATATGCACCTAGCTAACTGAAATTGCTTACGAATGAAAAACAATGGATAAACCGAACAGCAAGCACTGAACTGCTACTCAGCTGGAGGGGCGGTGAGCGTACAATATCAAGCACGGCTTCATCAAGCGGCTGTAGGGCATCAGCAGAACAGGTGAGCTGTAGGGGGAGGAGCACATGCAAACTGGAGGGGGCGCTTTAGTCAATCAGGGCGGCGGCGCGCGTGACCAAACATAGTGTAAACTGGGATTAAGACAGAGGTAACCTACAATATCTTTTGGAGTCGCTGCTCCCCATAGCACAGGTTAGGCGAACGCAACAAATCTAATCCTATGGCCTTTACTAGATCTTTTGTTTCCCGCCTGAGGGAACTTACTCGAACGCAACACTGTTTCATTTGCTCCTGTGTCCTCTTCAAAAGACTTCTCCGAAACAAATTAAAGCGCAGACGAATTGAGTGAGACACACACGCACACCTTCTAAGTCCTTAGTTTCAACTCGTCCCATGCCATGGACTTTCAACTGAAAAAAAGAAGTCGCGGGCGATTTAATTTTTAACCAAGATAAAGCAACACACACAAAAAAGCGTTTTGGCTTCGAGATTTGCTACCAGTACATTTTTAAATGACATAATATAGATAATGAATCGAATCACCATTTTTTTCTGATTAAAGTCCCAGTAAGTCAAAATCATGTAGTCATTTTCAGTTTGTTGACATATAAAGTGGAAATCCTGTGGGCCACCAACAAGCCAATATGGACCACCAGTTCGGAACCAGTGTCCCAAGCGCACCTCAAATAAACCCCTCGAGACAGTTGTGACGTCATTGTCTCTAGGCACGACTGGGAATATCTAAATGGTACTGGTATCCTATGGATACGAACATGAAATTTAATGCAAGCGATCAATTGTAACGTTACAGTTTTGGCTAATTTTCACACGAAAATACTGAAGAAATCTCCATCTGTGTTTGTCTGTGGTCATACAGTGTAACAGGAAATGTCCATAACAAACAATACTCAGCTGGACGCAGTGTTAGTAGGTATACATCAATGCGTGTGGCTGTCAGTATTAGGACAGACATAGCGCACCAGAGATACGAGCTCAGACAACACAAAGCTCAGTATACGCTGGTTCTCACATGTCGTATACATGATCAGTCTGACTTGGAACACATTTTCCGTGTTTCGCGCTTCGTATACAAGATACGGGTCCGATGGCATCACTGAAGATCAACACTAATCTTCGCTGTATGAATTTCTACAAGTTCCAGCCAGTGTAAACACAGAACGCATATTACTACACCGTGTTGAGAACAGAGAACGTTAGCTGTTCAGTTAGGGTAACTTGGAGACCTGAGAAAGGCTGTGAATGGTTAGCTTATGTGCTGGGTTGAGCGACATTAGGTCATTTTGAGTTGCATTCGCTTGTGGTAGGTTGATATGCTGGATTGGGTGGAGTTAGGTATGTTGGCAAAGAGGGTTAAAAATGAGATGGGCTATGTAAGGCTGGCTCGCATGAGTTAGATTAAATTGAAGCGAGGATGCCCTTTGTTTGGGTTACGTCTGGGCTTGGCTGAGTTTCGCACGGTTGAATGGGCTGGTTTGAACTAAATTAGAGTAAAGAACGTTAGGGTAAGAACTCGAAGGCGAAGTAAAATTGAGAGACTCGCTCCACTACTCCAAATACGAGTACAGCATGCCAGCATGCCAGCGAGATTCGTACTCGCTCAACAAAACGATAGCTTCACTGAAGCATTCACGACAATCACGATCACAAATTAACAGTAATGATGACGTACAAAAAAGTTCAATAGCCTGCACATTAATAATTTATGCTGATAATATCGCTCGGCACTCACTATCAAACTCCACAGTAAACAATGACAGCGTCCATGCATATTCAATTACCTGCTCTTAAAAATGAATGAGAGGTGTGAAGCCACGGTTTGAATAATACAACCTTATGCAAAATTCAAACCCAAAGATCAGGGAGGGCAAGAGGGGATGCGCACAAAGTAGCAGACGCACACAAACTCTGTTGCAGATACATAATTTTCAAAAATCCATTTTAAAATAAAAGAGCACATTCTCGCAGTTAAGCTGCTCTGCCAGGGGAATTTGAAGCAATCCAAAGAGATGAGTTAGGGAAAGACAAGTGAATGAGAAAAAAGAGGAACTCATGCACGGAAAATAACCGCAGAAGGGAACAGAAACGGGAAAAGATTACTGGCGACTACCAAAAAGTTTACAAGGTCTGACGGGAAGCCACTACTCCCCATAACAGGGGATGGATGAATTTAATTAACCTCTTATGAGCATCCTAGGAAAAGAAACTATTCCCCCCATAAACAATTCATGAATACTAATGTTGAAGCATCTATTCTCCTATACATTCGTATGGCAAATATTCAACCAATTCATCTCTGTTAGGATATCCAAATAATGACGAAAGTAACTCATTTAACGATAAGGGTTCGCACCCAGTGAACGACATAGTAGCACACGCTTTCGTAATAGTACCGAGATATTACAGGTGCAGCAGCGTTACCATCACACATGCACTGTATATTACAGGTGCAGCAGCGTTACCATTACACCTGCACTGTATATTACAGGTGCAGCAGCATTACCACCACACATGCACTGTATATTACAGGTGCAGCAGCGTTACCATCACACCTGCACTGTATATTATAGGTGCAGCAGCGTTACCACAACACCTGCACTGGAGATTACAGGTGCAGCAGCGTTACCACCACACCTGCACTGTATATTACAGGTGCAGCAGCGTTACCACCACACATGCACTGTATATTACAGGTGCAGCAGCGTTAAAATCACACATGCACTGTGTGTTACAGGTGCAGCAGCGTTACCACCAGACCTGCACTATATATATATTACAGGTGCAGCAGCGTTACCACCACACATGCACTGTATGTTACAGGTGCAGCAGCGTTACCACCACACCTGCACTGTATATTACAGGTGCAGCAGCGTTACCACCACACCTGCACCCGAGGTCACAGTAACACCGTCCATTACAGATGCGCCGTTTAAGCAGCTGCAACACTTACACCTGCCAACACAGAAGCGCCTGCCAAGCCAGGACCCAGCTGTCAACGCGGCAAAAAAGAGGCCTCCCTCGGTCGGGTGCGCCGCGCCCCCAAATGCATACGAGGCAGGCACCAACAGACGGGCAAACGCTGCCACTAAAAATAGCGTAGAAATAACAAGCACCACGACGCCGTCTTCCATAAAAAAAGAGCACTAGCCTTCTATCGAGCAAGGAGCTAATTGTGGCCACAGCATTGTGTGTGTGTTATGCGTGCATTGGCCAAGACCGAAGCTAGGAAGTGATTTCGCCAAACTGCCCGGGTAAGCAGGCACTCCCAGCGGGTGCAGCAATGCGCAACAGCCGATATAGATAAGCCGAGGCAAGAGAGTCCGAGTAATGGGATGATAGAGATAAGACCTGACTAGCGGTAGTGAGTATAAAGCAGAGAATATCAATAAAGTAACAGCGCAAGTTGATATGATGGGACCTCTCATCGATACGTATCTCAGGAAGATTGCTACAACACAATGGGTGCTATCAGTAACTCGCTGTAAGAAGATAACAGATTATGAAAATGGCGAGCAGCGCTAATGAAGATGGGAAGAAGCAAAACAGCGACCAAGAAGACGACAGCAGACGCAAGAAGTTTAACAAGTCGGTAAAGATCAACACCCAAATGTGGGAAATAAGCGGGCACGTTCTGCTGGCCAAAGAACAAATTCAGCCAATCAGCAACAAGAATTGACAAAGAAGCGACCAACTTAGGCAAACGCGTGACGAAGTCGGCGATTGAGCGAACAGAACTGGCAATGCAAGTGAGCAGGAACGGCGAAATAGCAACTACGCGGTTGGCAAACCTGAGACGGATCGAAAAAGAGACAAATATGGCCCTAGAATGCCCAAGAGACACTTGCGGATCAGCAAATCATCAAACTCAAATGGAAACTTGAACGTGTAGTAACATAGATGAGTAACGATCGAAATATGGTTGGACAAAAACAGAATTAGGCCTAACGCTGAACAAACCAGTGACCACGAAGAGCATCAGGTCGAGAGTAAGAAAAAAATTGCACTCAGACACCCACACAGTATCCAAAGAGGGAGGCTAAGTCATTCGGCGACAAAGTGCAGGAGCGAGCAACAAAGAGAAGAGTGTTGTCAAGACCGGTCGCCTTTCAATGAATTGCAGCGCACACGCTACTTCCAGCCGACGAGTCGCGAGCATTTCCATGAATTGCAGCGCAAACGCTACCTCCAGCCGACGAGTCGCGAGCATTTCTATGAATTACAGCGTAAACGCTACCTCCAGCCGAAGAGTCGCGAGCATTTCAATGAATTGCAGCGCACACGCTACCTCCAGCCGACGAGTCGCGAGCATTTCCATGAATTACAGCGCAAACGCTACCTCCAGCCGACGAGTTGCAAGCATTTCAATGAATCGCAGCGCACACGCTACCTCCAGCCGACGAGTTGCAAGCATTTCAATGAATTGCAGCGCACACGCTAGCTCCAGCCGACGAGTTGCAAGCATTTCAATGAATTGCAGCGCAGACGCTACCTCCAGCCGACGAGTTGCAAGCTTTACAATGAATTGCAGCGCACACGCTACCTCCAGCCGACGAGTTGCGAGCATTTCAATGAATTGCAGCGCACACGCTACCTCCAGCCGACGAGTTGCAAGCATTTCAATGAATTGCAGCGCACACGCTACCTCCAGCCGAAGAGTCGCGAGCATTTCAATGAATTGCAGCGCACACGCTACCTCCAGCCGACGAGTTGTGAGCATTTCAATGAATTGCAGCGCACACGCTACCTCCAGCCGACGAGTCGCGAGCATTTCAATGAATCGCAGCGCACACGCTACCTCCGGCCGACGAGCATTTCAATGAATTGCAGCGCACACGCTACCTCCAGCCGACGAGTGGCGAGCATTTCAATGAATCGCAGCGCACACGCTACCTCCGGCCGACGAGCATTTCAATGAATTGCAGCGCACACGCTACCTCCAGCCGACGAGTCGCGAGCATTTCAATGAATTGCAGCGCACACGCTACCTCCAGCCGACGAGTCGCGAGCATTTCAATGAATTGCAGCGCACACGCTACCTCCAGCCGACGAGAGGAGCGGGCATCTTTAATGCGTCCCGGTGGAGCTCACACAGTGAAGCACTCAAACGGATGGGGATATGCGGCTGGACTGAGGACTGCCACACGTCCCTATTGTAGGAAGTTTGACGCCACAAATACGTAACTTTGATTTGTGTGCCGGGCACTTAAGTAGAAGCCTTGAGCATCAGCGCAATGCTGCTTCATTACGCATGTTGTGCAAAACCCAGCACACTGAAAGGCGCCCTCTTAGGCCTGAGGCGCCGGCCGCCACATACCCCAGAAATGTAATTGTGGAGCTGCTGCGCCTCACGGATTCGCTTTGGGTTGCCCATGCGCGCACTGCACTGCATCAGTGGCTGCTTGAGTCTCGCATTCGTCGGCTGAGAAATGAGTTTGATGGCTCAGTGTTGGCTGCTGGCGGACTGGAGGTTGAATCTCAGGTCAATCGTTTCCTTCCTCGCAATCGAAACTCGTGTGTCGTCTCTTGCATTCACACTTATTTTTCACTCAAATTGTTGAGAAGCGTGAGGGACTATAAGCTTCTTGGCTGGCTTGAACTGGGATTTTGGACCGATCTTCATATTCATACTGTAATTCCAATGAAACTTTGAAGGAGCGATGATGATAATAATAAATAATGAGTAACTGGGCGTGGTTTGAATCGATTGGTAGCAACGCTGTCGCGTGTTTTGCTCGTACAGCTCCAAGTCACGATAGTACTGTGCTGGAGCGGCCCCTAGCACGTTCGAGAGCCTCGCTCTCACTTGCTAGCTTCAATGTAATTCTATAGACTACCTGTGAGGCAGGGAACAAGTGCTTTTTCATACCATAGGAAATAAATGTCTCCAACATCGAATATGCTAACAAACGCAAAACACCTATTTTGAGTGATAAAATTTTCACTTACTTCAAGATCAAGTTGTTGTTGTGCGATATCACAAAACCGCTGTCCGTACAGCCTCAACAATAAAACATGGAATAAATTATGAAGCAACCTTTAGCTACAGTAAATGGTATTAACAGTATTATTGCTATTACATTTTTAGTCTAAGCGTCCCTCGATATTAACAATAACCTGACTAAACATGCTATAGCTAGATGAAAATTTCTAGAAAGTATTGACGGCATTTTTGCAATGCGTTAGCTCAACCGACGGTACTATTGAGAAACTTTTTTTTTCATTACGTTTCATACGAATATTTTCACGTTATCATGCCTTGCATGTGAATAATGGAAGAAATGCTCAACAATAATTTTATTAACATAAAGCTTTTTTGGAACAAATAGTTATAATTATCGAAGGAACTAAGGTTGGAGCAACTACACTGCAACTCACCAACTCAAATTACAACTTTTGTCTATGCAAACTGCTGCCACATACAGTGGTGAAAAGATACCTCACACTACCAACCGCGTGACAGGAGCCAAAATGTTCCAACATTATGACCCAATGTTAGCGCTGGTACTAATACCACCAATGATGAAACGATTAATCCCGCTCGTCAAAATAAAGCCAATACTCTAGTGAATATATTGAAAACACAACATGATTAGACACTACACTTATAAATGATGACTTTACAAGCTACAGTTGCATGATAGTAATCTTCGTTATCAGATATAAGATAGAGATATCTTACGACACGTTGGATATTCCTCGAAAAGACGAATTACAGGCCTAAGTCATTATTATTATTACTATGAGTTTATTAGCGTGACGGACCGGCTAATACCGCCTCGCGAAAAGGCAGGAACATGTAGTATGACTAGAGAAACGTGGAACCCATGTACGAAGGTGTTTTCACACATGATCAACACACATGGGTACAGCCAAGTTGGGAAAGAAAAGGAAACACAAAATATAAATTGCCAAATAGACAAGCAGAAGTACGGAAATAGACTGAATAAATATGAGCCTGAACGTCGAGCTAAAACTATAGTAATGTATAGTAGCAGAAGGAAGGCTAACTAGCATTCGGAGATCACCTACTCACTTTTGAACAGCAGGTCTCAAGCAATTTCTATCTCGGCTTTTCAACCGGATCTCAATTTGAATGCGAACTCAAATATACGCTGCCGGTCAAAAAGTGACAACAGCGCTACTACTGGTAAAAAAAACTACGTGCGAAGAATCTCCAAGAGACAAAAAAAAAACCTGAAAAATTAAGAGAAAAAGTAGAAAGACAGTCGTGCGCGCGGTGGGCCTCTACTGTAGCCCACCCAAGAGAGACCTAGGCTCCCGCGTGAGTATACGGTCGTTTACCGCCTTAGGCAGCCCATCCCACAGTGCGGAAGGGCAGGTATAGAGGACCTGCCTAACGTAACAAACTAACCTAATCAGCTGGAATTGTAACCAGATGCAACATCCGTAGCGAAAATGCACTCAGGTTGACAATTGGGACGCCCGGCTCATAGACATTATGACAGGGATAGGGTGCACCAGAATATCCCTCTAAGGAGTAAGGATAAGGAAACCTATCGGCTGCAGTTGGGGGCGCGAGTGCCCATAACATACAGTGGGTAAATCTAACTAACCTAGTGCAGTGGTAAATCCCGTTAGCACGTTATAGGATTTATTGTTAATCCAGAACATAGTTCACGTTTACAATAAATTGCAGATCCAGGCAAGGTCCACGGGGAATACGATGACACGGGTCTTCAGCGACTCGGAGCTCGTTTTTTAATCTTGACTTTGAAAACCGGGGGCAAATTAGTTTAATAGTTACGCGCCATTTAGCTAAGGGAATTAAACCTTTTTCTGTAATTCAATTGGTTTAATAAAGTGGCTATGAACAACTAGTTCATTATTTAAATAATTACACATAATTTGTTAGTTAAATGAATAGTTACATGCAATAAAGGGAATTCAACAGTTATGTCAAATTTGATATGAAATAGTGATGAGCAATGGCTTCATTAAACTATTCTGCGCAATTCAAATTAAAGGCTCGCAAGACTTTCCCCCTGAAGGGTTGTTCCAACAAACTGAATGAATGCGCATGAGTAAGAATAGTATAAAACATCACTAGCAGGAATAGAAAAAAAAACTACATGGGCACAAGAGATGGGTGTCTCGAAGGACAAACAGGCTAAGCCGCTAAGGTAACCAAGGAAATCCCGCTGGAGATGAGACACCCGTGACCTCAGATGGGCTAAGCTGGCAACCCACCTAATATATGTTAACATACAGTGGCCCAGCCAACCCAAGAGGCTCAGGCCAGGTGTAGCTGACTGTTGTTAGCGTGGAATGCGAGCAAAGGCTAACAAGGCCTCCAATACTATGCGTATACAGTATGTTACCTTTGATTATGCAAATATAATTTTTTTACTTTATTTTTCAAGATAAGTGTCTAACTTTGAAATATCAATATTAACTAAATGTATGGCTATGTTGCAAATATAAACAGCACTTGTAAAATAAATATTTAACCATTTGCTAAGTCAATCATACAATCTGCCTATTTACGAGTTGTTTACAGTTACTTCAGATTATGCAACAAGTTAATAAAAACGTCATAAAGAGGAAAAAATACAAGTGAACAGGAATATTTTTATTAAACGTCCAAAACAAAGAAATTGTAACCAAAATAATTGAATAAACAGTGAAATAACTGTACAGTTGTGGTAAACATAAGTTTAATTTTGAACATGTTTGAACATAAAACCTTCATTCCGCATGATTTTTATAAAGCGATTATCAACAGACTTTGTCAGGTTTGATATTCCAGATGGTGGAATAGAATCTGCAGCTGCTTTTACTGCATTCCACAGGCTTACTTTGCTCGAAAACTGCCGACAAGCTTCATAGACCTTCCTCTTGATCATTGCCCGGAGGTTCTCAATGGGATTTAAATAGGTGCTATCCGCTGGCCTGGTCACAATCCTTTATGATTTATATCATCTATTCGCAAGCGAGTTAGCAGTGTAGGTACCGTGCTCGGTGTGAGGGACCGTTATCGTGCTGAAATACCAATTTGGATCTGCGTGCGATAGTCTGCTCATAAAGCCATAGAATCAAATGTAGGCTTCAAGAAACTGGCGGTACCTTTCTGCATTCTGCCACTTCAAATGGACCAATAAGGGTGTCACCTACTATCCCGGCCCAAAACATCACACCTCCACCCTCTTGTTGACGCTAAGCCGTATCTGTTGAGGTCGTCATGGACGACCCATCCATCTGGACCATCAAGAGTGGCTCTGCATTCGTCAGTAAATATGACATTGGAGAAATCAGTTTTCATGTTCTCTTTAGCTCATTTGACTCTATTTTCTTTATGAGTTTTTGTTAGAAGTGGTCGTTTAATTGCCTTTTTCACTTTGCAAAGTTTTCCTGCTTAGTATTGGGGCTCCAGTGTCTTCAAATATCGCCTTACTTGTAGAATGTTGTTTTCTAGCCACAGAAACCTTCAAATGTCGCATATCCCGAGCAGTCAATTTCTTCGTAGAGGCTCAGCATAAGCCTTAATTGTTCGGTAATCACGCTGTTATTCCTTAGAAACTTCGAGTGTTGTCTTACCAAAAGCCAATAACGGGGTCATGTTGATCTTTTCTCCACTGGTTAGACCGATTTTCTTGCCCATGTTGACTAGAGAGTGACATTGTACATCTGGCGTAACAGCAGAACCTCGTGCGATAAGCAAATGTTGCCAAAACGAGGGGAATGATTTCGTTCTTTTTTTCTCTAATTGTTTTTATAGTTACAACATACCTGTGCACTAACTTACTACCAACATTTTAAATGTTTGACACTTATCTTGAAAAATAAGTAAAAAAATTGTACTTGCATAATCAAAGGTAACATACTGTATTTTGGGCCCCAAAATTAGTGCTGAAAGGATTACTAGCGCTCCAGTGGCTCAGAGTAAGGATGCTAAGTATCTAATATGCGCCGGTAGGCATACCTGTAAACCCAGTATTATGCCACTGAGTTCTCCTTAAAATTATTACTCTCTGACACACGGAACTTCAGGGCACGACGAGGTTATCCTTCAGTCGCACTTTCAACAGCTATAGATAATCTCGTCAGATTGCCTTGGAAACCGAAGCAATTCAATTATTGCCATGGAAACGCATGCAAAAGTCTCACCGCAAGAGATGAAGCAGAAGCAGCAACGGTATCAGAAACATGTGAATGTTTTGCTCATTAGGATAAAATGTAAATAGAAGGCTGACACAATAATAAGTAAAATAAACATAGTTGTGACTTAACCATATATTACCGAATGGCACTTCTACCTAATCTAAATGAAGATTTGCTTACAGGAAACAACCAAATTTTGCTGAGGCGCTTTACAATAATTACCAACTATTTTGAACGATGTTGTACACTGCTAAACAAAGATAGTTGTTTCCCCAGAAAGCTCAGCGGGCGAATTTAATACAAGTTCTCAATAGTCAAGACCTTCAGTCCAGCAGCGCTTCGTATTTTTGTTTATACACAGAATGAGGAGGACAAGGCAATCAACCATCGGCGCTGAGAAGAGTAAAAAGAAACACTCAAGACGATGCGAAAAACGCTGGAAAGTTTCCACTACTGGATGTGGCTTTGCCTTGTCATATGTCAGAAAAGCAATACGATGGCGGGAAACAAATAAAAAAAAAACGAGGTTGCTATAGACTGAGATCCTAGACAACAATAGAACAGCAATAGACGCAGTATAAAGCTCGACATTTCGTGGATTTGTGATGAAACAATCGGAAGCACAATGGTGTCCACACAGACATATATGGTCATGCTATACACTATAATAACACCTATAGGTATATATATTTATATATACACTATGTATAGGTACTGGACAGTACTCTATAAACTAATGAGCAAATATAAACTACGGATTTCCTTTGGTGAAATTACCAATAGAAAAAGCTACACGCGTTTGTTCGAAGGTCTGTAAATAATAAATATTCTATACAGACTGCATTATTAACCCCCTTGCAAACAAAGCTAAAGAAAATCAGTGATAGAATAATGTGTAAACGGATTTCCAGCAGGAAATAAGTTTATTATTCACTTCATTGATAAAATCTGACGTGGTTGGAACTGATTTCAAAAGCAACGTCAATGATGACTCAACACAACATTAAAAGATAACGAAAGCCAAAAGGTCCCAATCTTATCAGTAGTGAGGCCCTTATCTGCAGGAGGGATTTATCGCGACACGCAGAGGAAACATAAAAGTAATGGAGCAGCTTAGGAATGTGCTAAGATTTCCTGCATGACATGTGAACATATGTCAAGAGCAGAAGTCAAATAAGCTGCTGCAATATCTGCATTATCACTTTCGTTATTAGTGGACCCCGCCGTACGATGATTCTCTCGATGATGATGACACTTTCGGTCATCTAATGCTGAAGGATACCATGCAACTTCTTCTCATAATAATGAAGAAGAAGTGAACGCGCTCGCATTCAGCTTGCTAAGCAGTTCCATCCTTATTCCTTCCGCTCATCGGCCTGCAGCGTTGCGGTACCCTAATAATCAGCCAGTCAAATATCACTCACAAATGAAAGCCCCTCTGTGTATCACTGATATGCTAAGATGTTAGATAGGCGGCAGTAGCCGGACCAACAGACCCATTCCCAAAAAGACACCGGAACTTAGGCTACGCCCCCCGGCCCTCTACGAGCTATTGCCATTATGTTAGTAGGATATAGAAGACTGCAAAAAAAAGAGAAAAAAAGGGGAAGAATCCATGCCAAAGAGAAGATCATGAATGCACGCAAGCACGATCAAGAGCCGCTGATATGCAGAGCTTAGAGATATCAAACTGCGTAGTCGGAGCGGGAGAGAGAAGAAGACGGATTAAGGTGGCCTCGGAAGCTTTGGCCGTTAAGAGTTTGCGACTCCTGGAAGAGGAGTTCTTAGCTGTGGAGGATGTCTCACCCAATGTATGTCAAGATGATTTTTAAATCCGTTAACTGACTCCGCACTTACAACATCGGAAGAGTCTATTCCAAATGCTGACTATGAAATACGGAAAGAACTGCTGACTTGAAGTCATTCTTCGAGCTTTATGTTTGAGTTTTTGACCGTTATAGCCGTAGATCTGCAGAGCTTAGAGACATCAAATTAGTTGGGGCGGGAATGAGATGAATAAAGATTAAGGTGGCCTCTGAAGCTTCAACGGTTAAGAGTTTGGGACTCTAGGAGAGCTGTGCTCAGCTGTGGAGAGTGTCTCTCTCAATGTTTGTCAAGGTGATTTTTAAACCCGTTGACTGTCTCCGCACCGACAACGTCGGAAGGGTCTATTCTATTCGCTGGCTTAAGGTTGTGGTTCGAGCTTTATGCTTGAGTTTTTGACCGTTGTTTTGCAGGCAATCATTAACGTCTCTTTCAAAAAGTCCCGTTGTAGGTAGTACCTACGACGTTGAAGCCATTCAAAGACTTGAAAGTTTCTATTAGTTGCCCCTTGAGTCGTCCTTGCTCGAGAGAGATCGGGCTCACTTCTTGTAAGCGACACTCGCATGGCTTGTTTCGCAGCTGAGGCACCGATTTCGTTGCTCTAGCGTTTGATCTTTTCCATGTTATCGTTAACTTTGCACAGGTGCGGCGAGCAGAATTGAGCAGCAAATTCTACGTGTGGGCGCCTTGTACAAGGGAATGATGATGTCACTGCAGCTGTATTTGAAATTGCTGGTAATGAATCCCAATACTCGGCCATTTTCACAGTCTTGTCAACTTGCTTACTGTGTAGTAGTTTGTTCGTAATAGTTATTCCCAAGTCACGTTGTTTGGTGACAGCTACCAATTCTGTTCCTGTCCTCCCGTTCATTTTCAATCAGTTTGAGGGTTCTCCGGTCCATGGGACATTCCTGAACATTTGTCGACATTAAAGCTCATCTACCATGTCGTGCTCCATTCCATGAGGTGGTCAAGGTCTCGTTGGAGCTCAGCTCTTTTCCTAGCGGGATGAAATAGTTTAATATCGTCCACAAATTTACTGATTTTACTACGGATTACAGGTGGACCGAATATTCGCATGGTTTCCACTATTCGCGTTCGCATTCGCATGTAGGCATGCGAATAGTTTGCGAATATCTACACATATCCACCGATGAAGATCCACTGAAGTAGGTAGTGGAAGATGCACTCGACATTTATCTTAATCTTTCTCAGTTAGCAAGGTCTTATCTTGCTTGTCCGCCAACTAGTGTTGCAAGTGAGAGTCTTCTTAGTGGTGTCGACCTAGTATACGATGAAAAACGAAGTAACCTGACTAGTGAAAGAGCAGACAAATTTTTATTTTTGAAGTTCAACCTGCAAATGATAGAATTTAACTATTAGATACTACGAGTTTATACTTGTACTAGCAACAACAATAATGACTTGCATACAATCTAGTGAATATAGTCAATCTACTAGTAAATAACCCTCTTTCAAAGGGAGGTGGCTGGGGAAAGGGGTTGAGGGATGCATGTAAGACTGGATCTTTGTCGCGAATCCTGGAAACAAAGAAAATTTAATGGATTTTAATTATCTAGGCCTATTCAATTTTTTATAACTAAATTCTTATAATGAATTCGAATTTTGACTAATCGACTTCAGACTCTAGAATCCAAATAAAATGTCATATTGCTTGAGAAATGAAACTTTGAGTAAACATTCGCATTTGTATTCGCGAATATACATCAAAAGAAAATATTCGCATTCGTGAATGTTAAAAAACAGACATTCGGTCCACCTCTACAGTACGGATAGTAAGAACGAGATCATTGATGTAAATTTTGAATAGAAGTGTTCCAACCACGCAACATTGTGGAACCCGATGATACACTGTCCAGTCGCTCGTCTCACCTTCAAGCTTCACTCGCTCTTGCCGACCCGCAAGCCATGTAAAAAGTCTCCCTGGATGTCATCATGGGCTTCCAATTTTTTCATTAACCGTTGATGGGGAACTTTGTCAAAAGCCTTTTGGAAGTCCAAATAAACAAGGTCCACACCCGTTTCTTCATCTCTAATTTCCGTAACTTTCGAAAAGAAGTCCAGTAGGTTGGTTAAGCATCTTGTTCTATTTCGGAAGCCTAATCTAGTAGTAGTAAAAACTTCACTAGTGCATCAGGGACACATTGTCTATACCGCGCCAAACTATTAGGCCGGGGCCCCACAGAGCGCAACAAGCGACGCAATGCAATATTTACGGGAGTCGTGTTGCAGCAACGCACGGGTGTCGCGAGGCATCGCAGTTGCGGCGGTGGGGAACAGCAGACTGCTGTACCCTCCGTTACATTTTGTCGTGCAATCAATTTGTCGCGTTGCACGTCGTTCGTCTCGTCTTAGGCCGCGGCCCCACCGGCAAGACAAGAGACGCGCAACGCGATAAATTTGTTGCGCGACAACATGTAACGGAGGGTACATCAGTCTGCTGTCCCCACCGCCGCAACTGCGATGCCTCGCGACACCCGTGCATTGCTGCAACACAACTCCCGGAAAAATCGCATTGCGCCGCTCGTTGCTTCAATGGGGCAGCGGCCTAACTGTGATTTAATACAGGCTCGTGCGCACTAGACAGCGTAATATTCTGATATATCTCGTTTTATGAGGGAAAGATAAGAGAAGAAGCTTTTGTTAAGTTTACATATAGCATAACTATCTCACAAAAAAGATAAAGTCACAATTGGTAGTGATGAGTTCATCATAGTTTGTTATATAGTACACTTTTTTTCAGCAGCTTAAAAGACACAGCATCGCATTTTGACAATTTGCAGAGAGGATAAGTTGAGACAACTAACGAGCAGACT
>LQNS02278180.1:446134-456501 GCA_001587735.2 Parhyale hawaiensis | reverse complement strand
CGTTTTACTGCTGAAAGCATTGATATTGATTGCCTACTAGGTGAGAGCTTAGCAGAAATGATGCTCGGCAGTTGAAGCGTGAAGCTTTGTTTAACGGCAGAGACCACAACATTGGAAAACATATCACTCGCCTTTGTTTAAAAGATGAAATCCTGAAGAATTTTAGCTTCAAAAAAATGTTTTCGAATATTCCGGTCTGAGCTCGTGTACATCAGAGAGAACGTGACTGATCAATGTCGGTGAGATTGGGCTACACTATTGGCTGCCGGGCTAGCCAATAAGGTTCTCCAATTTGTTTTACCGTTCAGATGCCCAGGATGTTAACTAGAAAAGAGGCTGAATGTTCTGGCAGAGCCGCATGAGTCACTGATTGGCTGCACTGATGGCAGAGAGCCTGTGATTGGTGGGAAGGCGGAAGCTATCGAAGAATAAAACATTAATTCTCTGGCCAGTACCGCGAGCTGTGGCTGTGTTCTCTCTCTCTCTCTATTAAACCTCCTTGGGTTCAGTACTCTGCAAAGAGGCACATCAAAGTGCGTTCCATTTTCCGCTGAAATTAAGTCTGCTATACTTGGCTAGTCTGGAACTACAGACAGCTGAGTTGTCCTCGAATTTCATATGTTAACTTTTAATCGAACTATTCCAGCTCCTGCCATTAACGATAAGATTCTAACTTAAATGTATGTATTACCTCTGCCGAGGAGGTTATGTTTTTGTCGAGTTTGTCTGTTTGCCTATTTCTCTGTCACCAAGATAACTCAAAATGTGATGGGCAGCTCTTAAGAAGATTTACAGATATTGTTAGGAATGATGGAAGGACAGATGATTGATTTTTTTGCGATGATCCGTTCAACAGTTCGTTAGTTTGCCTCTTTTTTTCAACCTTGAGTATTCCAGCAACTCAATGTTGCTCAGTAAAACAAATTTTCAGCGGAATGAAAGGTAATCAGGCTGATTTACACCCTTGCAACATGGTTCTTAATTGCAAAGTCAATGCTCTTATTTGTTGCAACAGTTTTATAAATTGTGAAGCCAATACTCATATTTGTTGCAACATGGTTCTAATTATAACTTCACCTATTATGCCGAATATTAATATCATCTTCACGATCTCCTTTTAATCATTTGCTTTAGAACAATGGTTCCCCACCTTATCTACGCCTGGCACCCTAAAAATTTTTTACAGCTGTGTGTTCGCTTCAGTGTTTTTTATTTGACTTCTCATTTCTTATATTTAATGATTTCATGTTTTCCTAATGCCACCTATTTTTAGCCTCGAAATTAACACGATGTGTTAGTTGATGCACAATATACCTGTGTGTGAACTGTGAACCTATTGCTATCAAAGAGCGTTGTACAGAATGTAGGCCGTGAAGTAGAATAGTGCTATTAACTTGCTTCCTAATCTGTAAGGCTAATTGCGATGTTGTAATGTAGCTTCCTGAACAAGTATTTGAATAGAATTATTGTATGAAAAATTCCTACGTGAACAAATATATAATTTTTTTGTACGAACAGTAAGCTGTGAAGTAGAATTGTTCAGTCAATTTTTAAACTAGCGTGTAAGACTCATTGCTTATTGTTTTACACTAGTGTACTGAACATGAACTGTTACCTTGAGATACCTTGACTTACTCTGAGAGTTTTCGGAAGAAGTCCAGGTGACGTTGCTCCCGTCACCCCACGTGTGTGGAGTCACTCTGCTGGGTGTCTTCTGTTGTGCCGCAGTTTGCGACCAAAGAGAGAGCCAGCAGCGAATTATCTCCACAGTGAAGGCTTTCGTACGGGAAGAAATAAGTGCTTTTGAAGTTGAATTTGAAACTGTAAAGCCAATGCTCTTATTTTCGGCACCGGAGAAATGTAGCTTATATGTAGAAGGCTGAATTTAATTTAAGGGACCTCCTTGACCCCCGGCGACTCTTCACTAACGCCCGTATCATGCGGACTGTAGCGATTCCCACGTTGTAAACCATGAAACTGGTAATTGTAATTCTGAGGATTGGGCTACAAAAGAAAACTCCCGGCTTCGTTAATAATTTCCAATGCCAACGATTAGCGCTGACAATTTTTAATTTTCAACCCATCAAGTGTCACTGCTCGAAGCAACTACGTATCGCAAAGTATCACCAGTGGAAGGAAACTGGACATCTTCAAGCTCGTCAGAAATCTTTTTGAATTATTTTCCCATTTTGTATTTTTACTTTGCACTCGAGTGATGGTAAAAATACGAAGATGAGATATTTTGTCACAGTCGCTCCAATATTGAAACTCCGTGAATTTCGGGTAATTTGTTTCACTCAAGTTGTTGATCAACCGTGAATAGAGTACTTGAAAAGAATAATGGACCTTTGTTGTTATCAGTACCTACAGATTTGTCCTCTTTTAGAATGAACAGAGGGTCGCTTACTGTTAACACTATACAGATAAAAAGACTGAAGTAAAATATTCCTTCTCGGGATATATATTTGGGTATAGGAAAAAAGCCCCTTGAGGAAGAGTGGCCCCGGCCACATCTAGAATATTATCGTGCATGGAGGGTTCATTAGCATGTTGGATAAAGTTGTAATGGCTGATAAGTTCAAGAAGTTTTCTGACCTGGACCTGACTAGCTGCACAGTATACTCCAATCAATGTAGGGGAGGTTCAAGCCTCCTGTTAGAGTTTTTCATTCTGAGTGCTCAGTTGATTTTCGATCTTATCGATCACCAGATATAGACAACGTCGACGTGACGTTTCCGAGCGTATTCGCTCGTGTTATAAGTTGTGGACAGCTTAAAGTTTCGCTCGCACCCGCCGCGATTTAAGTATTGGGAAACAAGGAAACAACGATTCTTTTGGAATGTCTACCCTTTGAAGTTGTTTTTGACATTTATATTATTGAACCGCCGCCACAATCTGTACGCCTGTATTAAACCATTTGTAACCTCGCAGTGCAATTTCACCTTCTAGAGTTGTTTGAGAGCTTGATCCATGTTTCACTGATGGCAATAACGTCATCCGCAAGAGTAGTTGCTATAGCTTATGGTTCGTTCGTCTTATATGTCATAGAAGGTAAAGGTAAAGTCAACTTAGACCACACCCTCACCTGGGAAACCCACATGCACTGGTTTGTGCTGCGGGTATAGGCTTACTGGCCCCAGATGAGTAAGTGTAGTCGCAGTCGCCCTCGGGTCACCAAGAACTATGGCGCCAATTTGACGGAAGGAACAAATGACCTGAGACCCACCACCCCCCTCATCTCTGAGGAAAGCAGTTCCACTACGGTGCCGTACATGCACACACAACTGCCGAGTCAGTACACCAAGATCTGCAAAGAGCTCGCTGCCTGACTGGGCATCGAACCGGTGAGCGATACAAGGTGCTAGAGCTGAGAACGGAAGAATGCTGCTACCGTGGAGGCATGCTATGAACGAAGCTAAACAGGAATTTATTACTAGGGCTTGCACTATTCCTCCTGGTCACTAGTGCGGTTGGAGTGTCCGGATACGGAGGTATAGGTAGGGGAGAGAGACCGGGAATAGGCTCGTTATGAGCGGTGGGACCCGCTGGCGCGTGTTGAGCAATAGAAGATTGTGTAATGCGGCTGGACAGCATCAGGATGTTTTACGTAAGCTTCTTTTTTTGCAAACATTGGGTCATTTCCTATCGAGTTAGTCTTGCCTCTAATTATTCTGGTAAGTAGCGGTATACCAGAGTTGGTCTTAGGAGGAATGTTACCAGCAGTTGATCTTTGGGCATCTATTACGATTCAACCTAGTGATGGTATACTTGAGGGCTTTGGGGTACGGATACGTTTTCTGGCAACAGTTTTCTGAGATTGTGATATTAGTGGTACCAGTGTTGTCTACAAGCTAGAGGGCACTCTGGTTGAAGTCTCTCGTTCAATATTGAAAACCCAAGTCGATTTAGCTTGTAGTGATAAGTCGTTGTACACTTATGCCTAGAGACTCGTGGGTGTCTGCGAGGGTCGAGACTATTTGTGGCAGGACTCGCAAAGTTGGATGAGCCAAGTGAACTTGTCGATTAGTAGTTGGTAGGAGAGAGTTGAAGGTGTGGGTTTTTCTGACAACCACTAGTTTTATTTTCATTAGTGTTTACATAAAACGGGAAAAAATCACAATAGAAGCCACTGAAAATTGATCAAAGCACAATTTTATCTTTATTAGCTTTATAATATAACTTTTCGACTGTAGACCATGCGTCTTAACTGAGAATGGTTTTGTCACTGTAAGTGCTCGACTGCTTGAGCTCATTCAAGTATTGAATTTATTTCACCTTCTTTAGCATTCCATCTAAAGAGTGTACTTTATCAATCCTATACACTAGGAGGGCTGTAGACATTAATCTTAATCACTATTAATTATTATTTAACTTTTGAAGCTCAAGTAGGCTAGTACTCCTATCTTTTGACATTCGCTTACTATCCCCCTTGTCGTTCTCGAAAGAGACACTGAATTAGCAACAAATTAAAGTGAATACGGGAGTATTGGGAATGGGAGGTTGAGTTAAACATAAGGAAACATTGTTCAGTAGAAACTAATCCAGCAATAACTTAATTCTTCATTTTGCTAGCAGCACTATGTTGTCGACATACTGGAATGTGACTGTACCACGGTCGCTTGGGTGGTGGTCAAGGGTTACGTGGATGGCATTTTTTGTGTACAGCTGTACAACTCCTGTGGAGTTCCCATGCTTCTAATTGGCGCTTCTTATGCTGCTTCGAATTGCATGCTTCTCGCCGCGTTAATTTCGTTGCCTAAGTATATTTAATTAGGTTTTATCTGTATTCTCTTCATTCAGTTCAAAAGTGTTTTGTTAAATGGAAACATTAATTCTTTTTAAGATAGTAACTTCCCTGAAGGAGGCGTTTCGCTACTAAAACCGAAAGTTAGGTTTGTCTCAATTTTCTGCGACACTTCGGGGGGTTGCTCAAACAGCGTTTTAACCTAAATTTCAAAAGAATATATGTTTGAGAATCAATAAATTTGATAGGAAATTGGATTTATTACTTAACTAAAAAATTAAGCTTGGCTTGAGTCAAATCTTCCGACACACATGGTGGTATTGGCCCTGCGAAGCAGCCACGATGCCATAGACTTGCTTGGCTTCCTTCGAGCTTCCACCAGTGATGCGTGGATTCGACCGACCAGCTTCTATGCTGTACAGTAGCTTGCCGAAGATATGCAATGTAGCAGTTTTAACATTGTTCACAATTGTGATAAGGAAACAAACCTAATAGTGTCACTAATGATTTACTAGAAATTGGCAACAATATTTACATGCCAAAAAATTTATGTTATTAGTAATTTAAACGTGTTTGAGATTTTGCAAGTTGTCCTTCCCCCATTTTAAAGAATATGGTTTAAAAAATGTACCAAACTTTTGAATGCTCTGAATAAATATTACACTTTGAACCTGTTTACTGCACGAGCCTTGTGTAGGGAATCTGAACGGTGATAATCTGCCAGGATTTTTCATACTATACGTACTAAGCGCTCGATCTACTGAAAAGAAAAAGTAGTGCATTTAAAGTTTCTTCCTCTCAATTTAAACTTTAAAAAATATATATTTTCGCTTTATTAAGTCTTTCCAAGGCCGCTAAGTCTTGGTGATCATTTCTTTGTGAAGAAATCCTCCTCACGATACGCACCAAATTGCCAAGACCAAAACAGAAAAAAGATTCAGAAGAAGAAGAGTAACATTGTTCGCTTCGACTTAGATTTATCGACATTGAAATGCTCGGCTGTGACAGGTGTAACTGATGCGAAGCCCACCACAGAATTGCAAAATGTGGACAGACATCCAACCTAGCAATCTTTCTACATTTAATGTTTAACTTAGTTATTAAAAGTGTCACATAAAAATTTCAACGTAAATCATAGAGGAAAGGACAATCACTTTCCTGTCTTTGAGAATTTATTTTCCAAACAACGATGCAGCGTAACGGTGATGAAAAATTCAGCATGAACTAAAACAAGAATAAAATTGAAGTGCTTAGTAAAAATTGTTGCTGAAACATAAAGATTCTAAAGCGTGGATGAGAAACAAGGCTCGAGCATTAGGGCGTAAATTGATAAACTAATGAAGATCTTTGAAAAATCATCTATACTGCAATTGTAAAATTTTTGTCTAACAAAAATGGAAAATGGATTTAATTTCAATGTAACTAAAAGCAACAGTAAACTAAAATAGATGAGACTTAGCGGAATCTACGAGTGAAAAATCAACAACGGTGGTTTCAGTAGTTGACACTACTAAAACCTCTTCACTCCTTCTGGAAGTAACAGTCAGGTATGTAGCATGTGAGGTTACCATATAACATAAAAATAAAACTACCCTTGCTCAAGCTGTTATTGTTTGTTAATATTATTTGAATGGCTACAAATAGAGGATTCACACAGTGGAAAAGATATTTCAATCTGACCATTTATAGGTTATACTAAAATCATTCTTTCTTAATTACTTTGTTAAGGTACAGCAAGTCCTTGGTATAGACCAGATAAGGGTTCCGTGCAGGAATGAGGCGGAGCAGATCAAGTCCGGTCTAGTAAAAACAAGAACCGTACCGGTACCTGCAAGGCGTGTTGTAATCAAACTGTCACGTGTGCTACCCACCAGACTCCGTGCAAGAAATTATGAACATTGCTTAACTCCTTCTGCCACTTTTTGGGTGGACAGACACACATACAAATGAATATGTATACTTAAATCTTCAACGAAAACATTATTACCTCTCTCGCTTCGTTCGCGGGGCATAAACATCATTGGAGAAAAAAGTAGCATTCTTAAAACAGATGTCACACACGCGTGAGTTTTAACAAATGCACGAATAAACTAGAGCACTCTGAGAGAGCATAACTCCGCCAAGCAAGGCAACGGTAACGAAACATTCAAATTGATCCTGAACCTATGATTTCTTTGGCATAACACCAAAATCTAATCATTTGTGCCTTGCGACAGTTACAACAGCTTCGGAAATTTTTCTGAAAATCCGTTCATGACTTTCCGAGTTATGTTGCAAACAAATATTCTGAGAAACATTATTCAACCATACAAACAGACCTACCGGTCATCACCAAATAGTAATCATTTATGTCCAGCATTTCTAACTATTCCTGCAAATTTCATGAAGATCCATTGATAAATATTTGACATATTTTACTAACTATATAGTGTAAAATCAAACACAGAGACAAACATTGGAACGAACATACATATCATCACAAAAAGTTGGTTATTGACTCTTAATATATCTGACAACACATGTAACTTTCATAAAAATCAGTCCATAATATTTTCTGTTAAGTCATTAAAAAATAAGGGGCAGACAAGCAAGCAAACAAACTAACAAGCGGATGAACGGGTCTCCACCGAAAGTTAGTCATCTGTTCTTCCTAAAATACTTAACAATCCTTGTAAATTTCGTAAAGATCTGTCCATAACTTTTTAGATTATTTTGAAGACAGGCAGAGATATAGACAAAACGACAAATAGACAGTTAAATGCACAGAAAGATAAATTGAACGAAAACTCAATTTCATAGGCGGAGATAACTAAAGTGCGCCGAGAGCTCATACCTCCGATAAGCATGGTAATCTTAAGAAAATTTCAAATTTGTCCTGAAATTAAGATTTCTTTATCACTACCAAAATTTGATACTTGTACAACTTAACAATAATAACAGCTTCTGTAATTGTCTTGAAGAACTGACCATAACTTTTTGAATTATATTGGTAACAAACATTTTGACAAACAATAGTCAAATGAACCAACCGATCATCACCAAAATTTAATCATTTATGTTTTTTAACATTACTAAAAATTCCTGTAAATTTCATAAAGATTCATTCATAACTTTTACAGTTATTGTGCTTCCAAGTGTAAAATCAAACATAGCAACAAACAAACGAACGAATCAACAGATCATCACAAAAATTTGGTCATTTACTCCTCGTTTATGCATAATAACTCATGTAAATTTCATGAAAATCGATCTATACCATTTTGAGCTATGGTACAAGGAAAAATAGTCAGACAAATAAACAAAAAATAAAGCATTAAATTGATGGATGTACGCCAAAAGTTCATGATACGTAATTGTCAATATGCCTAACACTCCCTGTTAATTTTGTAAAGATCCGTTCAAAAGTTTTTGAGTTATCTTGGTGATAGACAAAGAGACTAACTGATAGAACAGCAGACAAACACGATAAAAACATTACCTCTTTGTCGGAGGTAGCAAACAGATACAAAGATAAGGTTGGCTAAACGTAACTTCCTGGGTGGAGGTAAACATTCAACGCATTTAGGTTGTATTATGATACGTATTTAGCACTGGCGCCGCGACTGTCTATTAAAAGGAAACGATGAAAATATGTGGATATATCACACATAAGTATTACTGAAACACTATAAACGAGGGTTGGTTAGAAAGCAAAGTTTATGATACGGAACAGGTTAACGCACTGCCGTAAGCGGCGGAGTATATATACGCTGGAGCGGTGACGTTGCAAGAGGTAATTTAATCGTAGTTTATTTGAAATGCAGCAATTGTCTATCATAATTCAGAAATGAATTATGAATACCACAGTTAGTTTAGAAAAGTTAATGATCAGTTTGATACATTTGGCCAAATTGTCGTAATATTTAATAATTATTTATTCTGTTTTTCGGTAACAGGCAAGCACCCGGTTGGACCGCTTGTTTATAAAATGTCGACCAAAACTGTGCCGTCGTAGATTCTGCGTTAAAAACTACTGTATCATTAGAAAAAAATTATGGATTTATCATTCACCAGTTTCAACGACATCGTTCCGTAAGGCAGTCTAGATGTGGGGAACTGGTTAGGTAATGTTTCTGCAAGTTGCATAACGCGAGTCGGACAAGACATATACTGCTGTTTTGGTGCTGTACCGCGCGCAGCGTATAGGACATGATTTTTTTTCTAACATTACCGAGCAATTGTATGGCTTCTGCGTATTGTGTATAGACTTTTACTTTAATGTCAGAGCTGGGGGCGTCACTCCTTTAGGGTCGTTGCGTCAGCGTCAGTCCGTCGTATTTTTTCCGCAGAAACTTGCGTCATTTCGTTTGCGTCATTGCGTCCCTGGTGCATACTGGTATTCTAAATAATCAACTTAATATACATGAAAAATCATATTAATGTATGATAAAAATCCTATGAAATGAACATTTTACTAATCAATTCGTTACCTCCGCCAAGGAGGTTGTTTTAGCCGAGTTTACTTTTTTTTAATCTATGTCTGTCACCAAGATATTCAGAAACTTATGGACGGATCTTCACAAAAGATACACAGATCATTGTTAGGCATCTGACGAGTAACAGATGATTAACATGAAGTGAAGATTCGTTCAACCGTTTGTTTGCTTGCCTTTCTTCCATAGTATCTTAACTCAAAAAGTTAGAGACGAGTTTCTATGAAATTTAAATGAGTTGTTACGTATATCACTATGAGCAAATGACTAATTTTGTGTGTTGATCTTTTATACTTGTTCGTTTGTCTCTGTTTGATTTGTTGTTAGTTAGCGAAATGGCTCAAGAAGTTAACTGTTAACAGAAATTGTTGGTAATGGTAAAAAACTTAAATGATCAAACTTGATGATGATCGGTTGGTCTGCTTGTAGTAGAAGTAGTAAACTTGTTGGGTATTGCATGAAGAGTAAATTGACCATTCATTTTTTTGTGATGATCTATTTTGTCTGTTCGTTCGTCTCTGTGTCTGATTTATTGTTTGTTGGCAAAATGACTCAAGAAGTTATGAATGGATCTTTATGAAATTTACAGAAGTTGTTAGAAATGTTAAAAGATGTAAATGATCAAATTTTGGTGATAATCGGTTGGTCTGTTTGTGCGTTTGACTAATGTTTTTGTCAGCAATATAACTCGAAAAGTTATGAACATATCTTACAAGAAGTTACAGAAACTGTTATAGCTTTCAAAAAGCACAAATGACCAGATTTTGGTACTGATGAAAAGGAAATTTTAGTTTCAGAGCTAATTTGAATTTTGCAGTAACGCTACCAAATTTGGCAGAGGTTTGCGTCTTAAGAGTGCTCTAGTTATTATTTACTTTAGTTTATTGAATTTTATTGTTGTTACTGTATCATAATCATAGTATGACAGAAGTATAAAATGCAATACGTAAATATAATAGTAGACCGACACGTGAAAACTAATAAGAAGAAAAATAACGGACAAATTAGACAATAGGTTTTTCTAACTTAGTCCATTGAACAATGTGATACTGGCCTCAGTTACTGAAATATTTTTGATAAATTTTTACAATTATCTCCTCATTCGAACCCAGACCATTTACATTATAGATATTGATGCAAAGTTATCCTCC
>LQNS02278180.1:418889-441866 GCA_001587735.2 Parhyale hawaiensis | reverse complement strand
TTGTGACGTTACAAGCTTATGACTTTGAGTGTACTACATACAGCTTGAGCCCTCCGCGTGCGCTAACTTATTAAGTATCATCATCCTTGTTTTGAAAGAGAGAACCGTTTTAAAATATAAAAGGGGCATGCAAAATTTTCTTACCTAGTTTACGTTTATCTGAAGTCCTGTGCCCCAATCCAATTTTTAATTGTCTTTCCGAAAATATTAAAGCACTTATTATATCGTACAACCAGTTTTTGAATGACCTCTTCATAGAATTCTGCCAATTGATTTTCCTCATCAAGAACTATCGTGTAACCAACTTATAAGCAATTAGCTGCTGCCTATAAGTAAACAGTGAGTGGTATAAAAAAACATCGGATAAATGCCTATAAATTTCCTATTGAGAAAAGCTGTAATCTAAATCCCTAACATTCGGCGGTCACATAGTTATTTCTGCAAACTTTATTCGTATGACGAATTTCAGAAAATAGGTTCAGCGATCGTAGTTCTATGAATATAGGTGGCGGGATTCTCAGGCGGCGAACCCTCTGAAAATACGCAATATGGTCGAATATTTTCGCAATGGTGCCTGTGGTTTGCCAACAAATGTAGATAACTGGCATAAGCTCGGGGGGGGGTGTCCTAACATCAATGCTGGTACAGTCGGGCTGTCAGGGAACGTGTAAAGTCGGGGGAAAAAACGTCCGTTGTGAATTGTAGTGAGAAGAACTGCTTTAATCCTCCCGCCGTTGGCGGAAGGAGTGTACAGTCGGAGAGAAAACGTCAGTTGTGAATAGTAGTGAGGGGAACGGCTGAAGTCATTATGTTGCGTCTGGAATTAGTTTTATGAATGTAAAGAGAATGTAAAGTTGTAAGTTCTAATGGAATGGAGAAGTCGATAATGGAAAAGTATTTTGTTCTGCATGAAGACGGGGAGCTGAATGTGAAGGTTTTGCTAGTGGTAAACCTGTTCTAGTGGATATACCTAAATGTTGGTCAATGCGGCTTTGCAATTCTGTCCAGCGCTGCCCACATACGCAGCTTGGCAACTTCTTCAATTGCACCTGTAGACAACACCGGAAAGCAAAGGTGTGGGAGGTTTGTCCTTAAATTTAAAATAGGATCCTATTGTAAATGTGTTTTCAAAATAGAACTAAAGTTTATATGCCGATAGGCATCGGAGAGGAAAGTTTTCAGAGAGTTAACTGTAGCGGCGGTGGTTTTACTGTAGTACGGAAGAGAGTGGAAAAAGTCTAATTTACGAACTGTAGGTTTAGTAATGCCTGGGTCGAATAGTTTGTCAAGAAACAATTTGCAATAATAGTCTAATAGATGGTGTGGATAACCGTTTTTCTTAAAGAAAGTTCGAAGAAGGTCTATTTCGTTTGAAAATGCTAGGTAAGAGGAAGATAAGTGGTATGCCCTGAACAGTAAAGTTTTGATTGCAGTTATTTTAAATTGGTCACAGCAGTGGCTGAAGAAGCTGGTTCCGAGACCGGAAAAGGTTGGCTTCCTGTAGATTCTAATGGTTAGTGTTGAGTCCGTTTTTGTGCCAATGATGTCTAAAACTGCTATGGAATTATTTGATTGATTTTCAGCCGTGAACTTTATGCTGGGATGTTTACTGTTTTAATATTGTAGAAATAGGTTTGAATTGATTGGGTTTTTGAAAAGAAGAAAGTGTCGTATACGTAGCGTTTGTAGTGGATGGGCATTCGTCAAGCCATATTGCTTCGTGATGACATAAAAATATGTTTGCTAGTGATGAACCGAGCGAGGAGCCCATAAAGACTCTTTCAATTTGTTTGCATAGTCTATTATTGAAAAAGAAAAATCAATCTTTCATGGTCAGATTAAGAAAACTTCTAAAGGTGGGCTGGTCCACGTTCTGGAATGAGTCAGTGTTATCAAAGATTTTGCTACATATAATAGCTATTGTTTCATCTAGGGGTACATTGGTAAACCGAAAAGTGATATCGAAGCTAGATAAGTATGCATTGGGTGGCAGCTGAAGATTATTGACGTTGTCTTTAAATTTGTAAGAATTGCGCAAGGTATATTGATTCGTTGTAAAATGTTCAAGAAGTGGGACAAGGAATTTGGCTATTGGATGGGATGGAGTATTATATGCTGTTAATATTGTTCGTAAAGGGATATTGGTTTTGTGCACTATAGGAAGACCGTACATGATTCCAGGAGAGGCGCCAGAGTGGTAGAGTGAGCAGTAGGTTGATTTTCAGATAATGTTTTGGTCTATAAATTTTATCAGGAATCTATGGATTTTATCTATGAATTTGACGGTCAGTTTGAAAGGATCGGTATGTTTTTCAAATAAGGAAAACTCTGTTGTGTCAGTTAAAATGGTATTCATTTTTTTGGTCGTATTCGTTCCTATTTAAAATTACAACTCCCCTATATTTATCAGGTCTACATACTTCAAAAGAGTTCTCCCTAGTAAAATTTGATAAAAGAGCAAAGTCAGATTTTGAAAATATAAGGGAAAACGATTTCAGTTTATTGTATGAAGTGTAAATATTGTCGCAAGATTCTCTGATTTTGTCCTTTACATCTGCAAATGAAAATTTAGGACTAAGTGGTTGGGATCACAATCTGGTAGCTAGATTCTCAAAATTTGCAAAATGTCTATAATAATTAGGTTTGAATATAGGCAGAGAAATCATTCACCTTTTACACTCCCACATAGTAACACCTATGTCCCCTGCTAGTCTAGCAAAATAAATTCCTCGTTTTAAACTTGCACATCCTCGTGTTTAGTTCTGTAGTTTCTTAGTCTTGAAGATGGGAATCTAATCCTGAAACGTTAGCGTTTTCTAGGTCGACACTTTTTTTAGTTGGATTATTCATAGTTTAATATTTAGATATTCATATTAATTCCAAGTCACAACCTGGCTCACTTCATGATCTCTGTAAAATGATTTTCAAGCAGTTTAATATACCTATGAGACACATTTATATTCACTACTCCTCATGCTTTTATGTTTACAGCTAGCAAAAGATTCAAATCTAAAATGGGAAGCGAATTCATATTTCAGTTCACAGTCTAATTGTCTCCTTGCGTTGGTTGTAAGTAAAACGAGGGATATTATTGTACATGAGATATGGAACCTTCATAGTCCGCGCATAGACTGTGTAGACTGCTTCGCGTTTGCTGTAGGTAGGCGGGACAACGCACTGATTAGGATATAGACCCTTCAATTGGGTTCCATGTAATATATTCAATTTCTGGGAGTGCGTGAGTTCTAGTTGAGTTCGTCACTGTACTTTGTTGTAAGAGAGAACTTCAATGCCGAGTAATGTTGTCTTATTGTTTATTTATCTTCTTGTTTATTTACATCTTATTATACGAGACTTAAAGATATGATCCAATAATAACTAGCAAGCATGCTACTTGATATATGCAGACAACAAAAGTACAAAGTCTACATCTGAAAAAGCGCTACAAGCAGAATGCTGTAGACTATGTACAGTACTCTTAGGCTAAGTACTGAATAAGCTGACGCTTGATTGAACAAGCGCCTCAAATATCTATGATAGCCGGCTTCATTTAGAACAACGGTTGTTTCCGCCAGAATGGAGACTGAAGTCCGCTGGTGAATTACTTTATGTTTATGAGAATAACAAATATATCCGAAAATCTGGTTACAGGTTTGAAAGACAGCTTTTACTGATATGGTTCCGGCCGGAAGGTCCTTAAATATTTTGGCTATCATTCAAAAAGCAATGCTGGTACACAAGCACATTTTGTACGGTGTCATAAACGATCTTTTAAGTTCTTTATCTTAGAGACTCTGACATCCGCAAGCCTGAACCGGGTGATACAAAGAATGCGTCTATACATTTGAATATTAAACCTAATACAATGGAGTGTTGTATGTGCGAAACGCATATATAACATTCCGTGCGGTCAGTCTTTATTTTTGTAGTGTTTGACGTAATTCAGAAGGTTATCATTTAATACACTAGGATACAAGCCGCATCCATGTTCCAGTCTCAGTTTAGATCTGTTCGTGATGGCCGTGAATAAGAACTTGATACACTAAGGACATGTTTGATTGGGCACCATTGCTAAGCCTTCGAGGCTTGATTTGTTCCACAGTTCAAGTAGGTGCGCTGGCTTTGAATCACTATATTAAGTTTTACACATTGACTCTTAAGGCTTTCAGAAACACGATGTTGCTACATAAACTAGAGTTTTCCATATGCTCTACGTAATCGCGTTGCTAAATTCTAACACTTGTAGCACAATTCGATAAGATAACACACACTTTGAGTCTGTCGAGATTTTTCAAAGATTAATGAAAGTGCAAAGTAATCACACCAGAATAGGAGTTTTTTTCGACTGAATTGCTCTCATCTTACTGTTCCAAGAAATCACAATCAAGGGGCGAGAAATAGCCTTTCACTAGTTTCAGTATGTCATAATTATATCGTCAAAATTGCCCTTTATATCAAGAACATAATAATCATATTTTTTCAGTGCTGGTCATAAACTAGAAAGAGCAAAAATTTACTGCACTGCGTGCCTCCCAGTCACCTTTTGAGTTTCACTGTTGAGGGTTGATGCTGCTTTAATCAATACACAAGCAAGTGGCACACACCTAGACGCCAAGTACTGGAGAAGGTCTGGACTGAAATGTACCTGGCTTGCAGTGGTACACTCAGATCCATTTTCATTTCATAACCCTCTTTAGGAGGTATTCCGAGCTGCCCAATCAGTGTGTAGGAGGAAAAGTCTCCGGTCTCTAGAGAACTGCCGAGACGAACTTCAATGTCAGTGAACTGTTTGAATATGTTAGCGTTTCTCTGCCCGAAGATAGACACTGACGTCACCAGCTGCGGCTGACCCAGGTCCACCAAGAAGTAAGGGTTCGCTGTGTCGTTTGCCGTCCGGAAACAATCGGTAGCGGACCAAAACCAGAGGCCATCAAGGAGACGTTCTTCTTGGGCTGGTGAGCTCGAATTCGCAATAGTCACGTTTGGGTTCGGGAATATTTCGCTCACAGGCAAGGAAGTCCAGCAGTCCGCTTTGGGACCAATCAGGTAGTCATCAACATATGGTGGTAAGGGGGCATCGTAGAGCTTGTACGTCGTTTCAGATATTCTACACAAAGATACGCACTTTTTTTCCTTGCGGCACTGGAAGAACGCTGCGTAGACGTTGCTGGTGAGGAGTTCCCTAGACCAAGCCCTGTTGTCCTTGTCGAATCGAGATACCGCAACGGACGACCGGCGCCAGAGTGAGTCGTAAGCGGAGCACACGTCGAGCAAGGTCTTTTAATGACACCGGTTGCGCCAGGGAGGACAAGCGGTCGGCGGTTTCTCAACTTGTCTTTACCCGACCGACTCATCCGGTTCTGGCTTATTAGGCTACAGCTGGGAGTAACGACACTCTCTATAATATCATATTAATTTTATTTTACAACCATATTTAAACCTTTAACCTGCCCTCGCTCACAGCATCTCTGATTATCTTGAATCATTATCAGATTCTCGTAGCTAAAACGGTTACCTTTCCAGGGGAAATTTTGGTAGCATTTTCAATACACAATCCAAAAGCTTGATTTGCCTTCTCCCCATTCAAACTATTTAGATGAATTAGCGTAGGCGACACAGAATAATTTCTACGAACATATAAAAAGAAAGGGCCACCATAAACACCGAAATCGACAGAAATCAGCCCAAATCTACAGAAATCGGCCGAAACCTACCGAAATCAGCCGAAATCAGGTCACCCTAAACACCGAAATCTACTGAAATCGGCCGAAATCTCAGAATCAGCTGAAATTTACCGACTCTGAAACAAAAGGAAACTGCCTAACAACGGCAGAGCATAAGCTTTAATCCAAATAAATAATAATCCCCACCCCAACACATTCGCACATCTAAGAGGTGTGCTCACACCTATTAGCTGAAACTGACATGTTGAGATTTTAATTGAAGTTTTACCAGGCAGATTGATGTTGGTAAGGGTTCCTGGACGTTTCGAGCGGGGCCCAGTTCGACCGAGCACCCAAGCGAGCGGGGGCTATGCGAGCGCGGTAAACAAACGCTTTTTGAATCGTCAATGGTTGTTGGCAGCGAATATTTTCTTTTTAACTCAGGCACTTTAGATCGTTGTAATAATCGCTTAAAAACACTTCAAAGTTAACATATTCACTTGTAAGTTTCACTTCATTCAAAAAGAATGCATCCCATCTACATTTTTGAGCATTTATTCGTAGCTGCTTATTTTTTCTCAAAATACGTTTTCAAACTGCGTGATTTCAGTTCCTGGCAGACTTGGTTAAGATACGTGAAGACTCATGTGGTTAAAAGCGTCACATGTGCGGCCATGAGAAAAAAAAATGAATGAAAATATAATCAACAGAGACCATATGAAAATATTTCAATTCGGTTATAAGCTCGATTACCATATGAGGTAACGTAACACAATGGATAGCAACTAGTTGCTGAAGTCTGTAGCTAGTATGTAATGCGCACCAAAATTTCGTGCCAATTCCATGAACAAATGAGCGTACCACCCCTTATACTGATGCCTCTGCCATCTGCAAACTGCTTAGAAAATACCTAGTTAGATCTACATTTATAAAAGTTTTAATTATGTGTCATTAGTCATTAATCCTTAGTAGTGTTATCTTCACAGCTGTACAGTGAGATGCAATGAATCTCATGTTTAATTACGTTTGCTTCCTTTTTGCATTTTTTTTCCCAATCAAGCAACGTGAACTTGTTCCCCACTCTTGGAAAAATTTGGTTAGATAACTGAAAAAATCATTTACATACCTGCATGTATATTTTACTGAGTTATCTCCAAACTTAAAGTTATTTCACCAATATTTTCTCAAGAATTGCATAGCATATAGCTAATTATTACTCCACCATTTACTACAATATAGATTTTGTAGCTACCTGATTTTTTACAATTGCCTTAGTTTGTGATTTTTCACTGTGTGTTGAAAATTTTAAGCAAGAGGAAAGCAGGAAAACACTTGTTTTATAAGTATTATCTTTAGTACTCTGGAGAAGAACTATGAGGAATTAGCGTATAATTTCACATTGAGAAAATTCAAATAAAAAATCAAATAAATGAAAAATCAATAAAGAAAAGTAATCGAATTTTGATTTTTTTTAGAAACAAATTACCAACCCTATTAGCACTAAGCTTCGTTTAGCATGGGAATGTGAAATTTAAATATATTTTAGGTGTAATTCAGTAGATTTCGGTATATTTCGGTCGATATCGGTGTTTAGGATGACCGAAAACAAATTGGTGCTACAGCAGACTTTAGTAATCAAAGGCTTAAGTTGAATGCACTTCTTTATCGGAGCGTTCTGATTATTCACACCCTCACTCATATCTAAATACTGTAGCCGTAAATTATTTCCTCAGCAGACGAATAAAAGCATAGGACATCGTCTTACGGCCAAGATCGGGAATAAAAATCCTCCAGAGGCCTTAGCAAATCATACTGGATTTACCCTAGCACGTTGAGAGGAGCATGCAGTGTATAGTATCGATTTGTCAAATGTTAACCAAATAAAAAGAGTTTGTTAATTTTTCTAGATGAGCCCGAAACATTAATTTGCAATCTAACTGATATAGAGTAACTGCACACTTCCCGTGTAATAAATAATTGCCATACATTATCAATCAAAATGCAGTAAAGTTATTGATATAACCTGCCTTACTGTATTGATAGCCTCAAACAAAACTAAATTCGGGTCAAACAACAGTTTTTGAACGAGCTTTTTTACCCAATCTTCGATTGTTTTGTAGTGTTCTGCTAACGGGTGGTTTACAGGTAAGTCTTCATCACCCGCGAACGAAGTGAGAGAGGTGATGATGTTTTCGTTGAAGATTTAAGTATATGTATTTGTATATATATATATATTTGTATGTCTATCCACCCAATAAGTGGTCGAATGAGTAGAGCAATGTTCATAACTTTTTGTATGGAGTTTGGTGGGTTGACTTAAATATGACCTATGTCAAAAAACTGGGCCTAGCTGGCCTTAAAAAATGTCGGTGGTGAAATTTGCCCTCTGACCAAAAAAGGTACAAGGAGTTGAGCTGTCCTCGATGTGACCACGCCAAACAACTAGGATTAGCCGGCCATCAAAAATGATGGCGATGAAATTTCCTCCCACCGCGGTTGATGGTCTTACGCCAAGAGGCGTTCTAATTTGCCCTACTTTCGTACTTCAAAACATCCGAAAGTTTGGTCGTGTCCCTGCAAACACAACCGTGTGTATACAGCAAAAATCTTAAACCAATGTTTCCACTTGGTCGGCAAGGGTCACAACTAATGCTTAGGATATCTTTTTAAGCTTTGAATGAATTAGAAAATGATAGACAGTGCAATGTTCTCTAACTTGAACTTAGGCAGCGACGCACTCGAACTGGGTGATGAATAAACATATGATCTCCTATAGACTTGAGTGTGAATTTACCTCAGACAAAACTGTGTGTCTTCTAACTGATTTGTGAAAATGTTAGCCGTTTTGCCCGTTGGCTGAAGCAATTGTCACTGATAACGTTTTGATATCGCATATAATTTACAGCAAGTTAGAGCGAATATCCAGGGTAAGTAAATCAGAGTGAAAGAGAACTCATAAACCAAAGTCCATTCATAGGGAATTGGAACTCAAAACAATACAAGATTAAAAGTGAATTCGAACTCGAAGGTAAGTTCAAATTCATAGTGATTGAGTACTAAAACACTTGTTACATTTCATGAAAAATAAAAACTCAATAATGTGTGTTCTTTTTTATCGTTTAGAGGACTCTGCTATGCGTTCGAACAATTAGCTAAAATAACTTGTGCGAAAAACTATCGTGTGAAGTGAACCTGCATCGGCATGTAGGTGTTGCGCAGCGTCACCAGCTGTCCGCAACGATGCGGACTAGACTAGACTAAAGTAACTAGAGCACTCTGAGAGCGCATACTCCGCCAAGCGAGGGAACAGTAGCAAAAAATTCAAATTAGCTTTGAAACCATAACTATCTTTGAATGAACTCCAAAATCTAATCATTTGTGCCGTTTAATATTGATAATAGTTTGTGCAATTTTCTTGAAGATCCGTTCATAACTTTTTGAGTTATACTGCTAACAAACGTTATGACAAGCATGAGTCAAACATACAAACGAACAAACTGATCTGCACCAAAATATAATCATTAATGTCTCTCAACATTACTAACAACCTCTATAAATTTCATGAAGATCCATTCATTATTTCTTGAGTTATTGAGGTAACAAGCATAAACTTAGAAAATAGTGATAAACGAACGAACAAACGGATCATTACCAAAATTTGGTCATTTACTCTTTGTTATATACCTAGCAACTCATGTAAATTTCATTAAAATCCAGTCATAAATTTTTGAGTTATGACATTGGGAAAACTGAGGCAGACAAACAAACAAACGGATGGACATATCTTCACCAAAAGTTAATCATCTGTTCCTCCTAACATACCTAACAATTCCTGTAAATTTTGTCCAAATCGGTTCTCAACTTTTTGAGTTATCTTGGTGACAGACAGAGAGACAGAGAAACATACAGACTAATAGACAGACAGACAAACACGACGAAAACATAACCCCCTTGGCGGAGGTAAATGTTTACTCCCGCCAAGCAGGTCATATTTTTGTTAAGTTTGTTCGCTTGTCTTTCACAAGGAAACATAAAAATCAAAGACGGATCTTAACGAAATCCTCTGGAATTACTAGGTATGCTAGGAGGAACAGATGATTGTTTTTTGGTAAAGAACTGTTCGACGCTCTCTCTCTGCCTGCCTCTTTTGTCTCTGTTACATACCTCAAAAACTTGTCTATCGGTTTTTATGAAATTTGTTGGAATTTTGGTGCTATATACATTGGAATATAAGGGAAACATACACGTAACAGAAATGGTCATTATGAAGCTGAGACAACGTGCCTGGCTACATCTTACAGGTTCCGTTTCCTCTCGTTGTTGTTGTTATAGTAACGTCTTCAAAGCTGAAATTTCTATAATAGCTACATAGCGGCGTACCTCTGCTTCCATAGACCTAAGTCACGATATATTTCTGCCGAATGGTGAGCGCGACGAGGCGGTCCTCTCCTCGCCAAAGTTCTCAGGTGAATGAACTGAGACCTCAGTGTGTTGCGGTCTACATTTATACGCTATTTCAACCCAGTGAACCTCCAGGTAGGTATCTACGTCGTTTCGTCAATTTTTATCTTCATCCAAACTGACAATTTTTCTATAGTAAATTTGTGGTACAGCCGAACCAAAATATTCAAAATTAGAGCATAAATATTCTTTTCAGTGATAAAAGAATTGACAATGCATACAATGCGAGAGCTTCGGCAGTAATGCTCCAGTTAAAGCGTGAAACTTTGTTCTATGGCTGAGGCTACCATATCAGAAAACTCATCAATCGCCTTTGTTTAAAAGATGTAACCCTGAAGAATTTTAAAATAAAAAAGTTTGCGAGTATTCCCGTCTGAACCAGTGTATTTCCCAGAAATGTAGCTGACTAATGTTAGCGAGATGGGGCTACGCTATTGGCTGAGAGGATAGCCAATGACTTCCCCCAATTTTTTTTTACCGTTACTGCGAAACTGAAGCCTGAATGACTCGATGATTGGCTACACGAATGGCTGGGAGTCTGTGATTAGTGGGTGGGCTGCCATAAAAGAAAAAAAAAATCCTTGGGCAATTCGACAAAATCTGGCTGTGCTTCCTTCTTCCATAATCTATTACACATGCTCAGCAAGGAAGAATATCAAGGTGCGTTCGACTATCCAGCAAAATTAAGCCTGCTATGCTTGAATAGTCCGGAATTTCAGACGTGAGTGCTGTCCTCAAGGTTCATGAATTAACCCTTTATCGAATACCCTCAAGACTTCTGACGACTCAATGTTGCTCAGTAAAATGAAATTTTCTGTCGTATGAAACGTATTGAGGCTAATTCGTACAATTGCAATGGGGTTCTAATTGCACAGCCAACACTTGCTTGAGGTTCCAAAGAAGTCCAGCCTCCTTGGTACGTGGCGGCGACCATTCATTTGCACATGTCATGCGGACTGTGGCGATTCTGACGCCGTGAACCATAGCATTGGTAATTGTAGCTCTGAATATTGGGCTACAGAAGAAGACTCTCATATTCCTTAACAAATTACAGTCCGAGCGACTCGTACTGTTCCCCCCCCTCTTTTTAATTCTTAGCTTGTCAGTTGTCATTTTTTGACGCGCCTGCGCATCATAAAATATCAGCAGTGGAAAATGAGCATTTTCAAGCTGGTCGAAAATCTTCTTGAGATATATTTCCATTTTGTGGTTTACTTTGTACTCGAGCAATGGTAAAAACACGAGGATGAGATATTTAACCTCAGTCGCTACAATGCTAACATTCCGTGAATGCCGGGCAATCAATTTCGCTCAAGTTGTCAATCAGCGGTGAATACGTGAAGAGAAAATGGACTTTTGTTGTTACCAGAACCTAAAGATTTGTCATCTCTTAGAATGAACAACGGTTCCCTGATTGTTAACACTATACGAATAAAAGACTCCAGTAAAAAATGTTAAATGGTTATGTTTTCGTAAAATATGTCTGTCACTAAGAAAACTCAAGAAGTTATGGACCAATCTTGACGAAATTTACCAGGACTGTTTGGAATGTTAGGACTAACTGATTATTATTATTGTTATATCCCACCAAACTGAAGACGTGGGAACGGAGAAACTCCATGAGGTTAACAAACCCCCACGCAACCCCTCAAAAAAGATCCGAGATCACAGAATAGCTCTGTGTACAGATCGTTTAAAGCTGCCAACACCCGCACCAGCAAAGACAGAGCCATCAAGACCATTCCAAACACCCACCACACACGATGGAAAAAACGAACGGGAATACTGGGTCTTACGGCATCGTAACGGTTCCAAGGCAAACTCATGAAGAGCACCAGTACGCCGAGTATACCTCATCCGAACAAATGGATCCGGAAGAATCTCAGACAGTAGATGACTGGAGCATTTATAGATTTTATACAAAGAACAGACCCCACCAACTCTGCGACGATGCGCCAGATCACAAGGCACAACACCACCCAGCATGACGCACATCGACGAACTACTTTGTCAAGCAAACACAGATGGCAATCGGCAGCAGAACCCCAGACTACAGAGCAGTACTCCAGAAGAGGGAGGACAAAGCAATTGAANTACAAGAGTCAGCGTTGTGTGACCAAATAGAACAGACAATGCCTGGAAACACATATTCAAAATAGACACCCTACTGTTGTCTATACAGCCACAAGTCCGTTTTATCAAACAGAGCTTTAATAACTAGCACAGACACGCTAATCTGGTACTTGACGAAAATCAATTTATTCAAACTGAGACGTCTAGCTTCACCAAAGCTTTCAGAGACTGATGAGAGAGCAACTGATGATTTTTGACGAATTCCTAGACCATCAGCAACGTTTTTACACGTTGGCGAGCAAATCTGAGAACTTCGATGAAAACTCGTATTTTTTTCCCTGATGTATACATCAGGAAAATTTATGGAAAAATTTTTGGTTACAGATTTTGGGTTAGTAGCACAAAATGACAGAGTGAGGCATATTGTTGATGTTTTCTGCAATCTGGGGTCATTCGGACGCTCACAACCTCCTCCTACGGCATCAAAAGACTGGAAAATCACACTGCAGCATAATATGACGAACCAATACAAGAGTCAGCGTTGTGTGACCATATGTGTTCGGTTGTGTGAGGCTACCGAACGAATGTGGGGCTCAAACGTCAACTTTGGACCAAAATTGACACCCAAGATTTCCAAGTCATCAACCACAGGAAGTGATACACCATCCAGCATGAGTGCAGGAAAAGGAGGTCCCACTGTGCGCGACCTGGACACGAGCATGGTCTTAGTCTTGCCCGCATTTAGCCTCATTCCCCACCTAGAACACCAGGAATCAATCATTTCCAAATCATGCTGAATAGATTCTGAAACCTCTGATCTATCACTAGGCTTATCGCAAACAGCCAGCAAAGTAGCATCATCAGCGTCACCAACAAGTAAATTATTAACTGATCCGCCGTATATACAATGAACAACAAAGGGCCCAGAACACTACCCTGTGGGACACCAGAAACCAAATCCAAAACTCACTCCACTTCCCGTCAACAACTACACATTGACGTCTGTTAGATAAAAATTGACTAATTAACGCGAGAACTGAACCACCAATACCCATTAATCTCAGCAGTTTTAACGTTGTTTACAGTTGTAACTACGAAACAAACCAAATAGCGTCACTAATGCTTTAATAGAAATTAGTAACAATATATACAAGCCAAAAATTGATGTAATTAGTAATTTGAAAGTATTTAGGATTTTGCCCGTTGGCCTTTCCCCATTTTAAAGAATAAATACGGTTTGAATCAGTGGATGAAAACTTTTAAATGTTGCGAGTAATTATAATACTTCGAACTTCTTTACTGCAAGATCCTTGAGACGGGATTCTGAGCAGTGATAATCTGCTAGTATTTTTTGTAGCATTAAGCCCCCGATCTACTGAAAATAAAGTATAATTCATCTAAAGTTTCTTTTATTTTCATTTTAAATTTGAGAAAATTTTCGCTTCATTAAGATTTCCTAAGGCCGTTATGCCTTACTGAGCCCTTCTTTGTGAAGAAGACCTCCTCGCGATACGCATCAAATTACAAAGATTAAGGTAGAACGAGCATTTAGAAAATGATCGAAGAGTCATATTGTTGGCTTCAACTAAGGTTTATTGAAATTTAAATGGTATGATATGACAAGCGTAACGGATGCGAAACCCACCACAGAACAGCAAAAGATGGACATACATTCGACCTAACAATCTTTCTGCACAAAGCTTAGTTATTAAAGATGTCAATCTCTCGTGTTTCAACTCAAATAATAGTAGAAAAGGATAATAACTCTTCTGTGCTTCAGATTTTACTTTCCAATAACGGTGTAGCGTACAGCGATGAAACTTTCAGCCTGAACAAAACAAGAATAAAATCGACGTACTTAGAAAATATTGCTGCGAGATTAAGAATCTAAAGCGTGGACGAGAAACTAAGCTCGGAGCAACAAGAAGTAGATTCATAAACAACTGAAGCTATTTGAGATATCATCTATCCTTATAATTGCCATTTTTTATCTAACTATAATGTAAAATGAATTGAACTTCAATATAACTAAGGCAACAGTAAACTAAAATAGATGAGACTTAGCGGAATCTAGAAGTGAAACCAACAGTTGTTTATGTAGTTGCAACTACTAATACCTGTTCATTTTTTTCTGGAAAGGTCACACAGTTTCGATATGAAACACATCTATATTTCATGATTACTTTCATACTCACATGTTTACCACAAGCAAAATGTTCAGCTCTAAATTGTGTAGCGCATCCATATTCCAATTTACAGTCTATTGGTCTTTCTGCGTTGGCTGTAAGTAAAAGGAGGTAAACTATTGCATACAAGATATGGAACGTTCATGGTCTACGCATATACAGTGTAGAACGCTCAGCTTTTGATCTCAGCTAGACATCCTTGCCTTGATAAATACTGAAATGATCAAAAGGTAATCGTTCTTATCCTGGCAGAGTAGCGTTTGGGTACTGTACTCGTAGGAGAGAAGAATTTATCTATATACAATAAAGCACTTCACTGAACGTTTTCCCATTAATAAGTGCCAAACGTACTCAAATTTTCTTGCGTGATAGTTAGCTAAAATAACTTAATGTCATGCACCATGCGGTACATGCGATACAATTGACAGTAATCTCTAGGCACAGGATAGCTCGAGATAGTTTGGTAGAAAAAAAAAATTGTAATTAGAGACCAGGGCCCAGGTGAACCATTGTTACAACATTGTAGGAGTTACAAGCTTCTAAGCCTGCATATATATATATATATATTCTGAGAGAAACACAATCCGTGAACCACACGCTTATAACTGAAATATGTTATGCTCCAGCCAATGTCCGCGCGGGCAGCACTACCGTCGTTCACGACCACCTTGCGTTCACGTAAGCTTTCCTCCGCGCGCCACCACTAAAGCTAACCTAACCTAGCCTAACGTAACCTACCCTTACCTAACCTAACCTTACATAACCTAACCGAACTTAAACCAAGCTAACCTTTCTAACCTTGCCTAAACTTACCTAACGTTACCTAACGTTTCCTAATGTTACCCAACCTTGCCTAACCTTACCTAACCTAACGTAACCTAACTTAATCAGCGATACAGCGAGCAGCGCGGCGCGCCAACTTGAACGCCGCTCACACACACACGATCTACGTACATAAACACGCACACAAAGCGGTCGTGAACGACGATAGCGCACCCGGGCAGTGAGAAAACTAGCATGCTACTTGGGCTCTCATGCACGCACCAAGAGACGCTCGAGCTTCGTAAATGAACTTACAAGTACAATACAGGCATACAGGCCGGGTTTTCCAAGCTCGTATCTACAGTGATAAATCTGGACCCAGATTCTGATGCTTTCTTGAAGTTATATTAGGACGCTAACAAAATTTAAAGCTACATATATGCTCGCCTTGAGTCATTCACAGAAATATACTGAACTGTGAACCAATCAGTGGTGCAAGAACGTAGTATTTTTAAAACTGATGACAGACACGCGTGCACCTTAATTAACGCATGAATAAACTATAGGACTCTGAGAGCGCGTACATCCGCCAAGCAATGCAATGCTAACACAAAATATAAATTGGTAATGAAAGTAGGAATTATTTTTTATCATGACCAAAATGTTGTCTCTTATACCTCTTGAAAATAATAACAGCAAGGCAAACTTACGGAAACAATCCGGCAAAATTTTTAATACCTAACAGATTAAATAATTTTTTGAAGATCTGTCTGCAACTTATTGAGTTATCTTCTGACAAACATCAGGATAAACTTTTATCAAATACAGATACCGACGAACCGATCATCACTAAAATTTGGTCATTGGTGCCTTTTTTAACATTTCCAATAATTCTTGTTAGCGTCTTGAAGACTCGCTGATAGCTTTTTGAGTTATATTTTTGACTATCATTTTGACAAATATTAGTCCAACACACATTCAAACCAACCGATCATCGCCAAATTTTAGTCATTTGTGTCTTTTAACCTGTTTAATAATTCCTGAAAATTTCATGAGAATCTGTTCATAACGTTCTGACAAATGTTACCTACAATCATTTTGACAAACAGAGACAAGCAAACGAACCAACAAATCAACACAAAAATGTGGCAATTGCTCCAAGTACTGCCTCCAATAATTCCCGGAAATTTCATAAGGATCGGTTCATAACTTTTTAAATTATGCCACCGAGGAGATAAAGAGTCAGATAAACCAACATTTAATCATCTATTTCTCCTAACGTACCTGATAAAAAAAAAAACTCCTGGAAATTTCGTATGGAACCGTTCATAAATTTCTGAGTTACCTTAGTGACAGACAGACTGATAAACAAACAGACAAAGAGACGAACTTGAGAAAAACATTATCTACTTGGCGGAAGTAAATATTTCAGGTATTTAAGTTGCTTTATGATGAGTAACACTGCCGCCACAGCTGTCTATTAAAAGGAGCCGTTAAAAAAATCTTTATATCACATGCAAATATTACTGAAACACTAAAAAAGAGAGTTGTTTTGAAAATGATTACCGTTTTGAAAGAGAAAAGAGACAAGTAAAATTTTATTACAAGTTTATGTTTATCCAAAACCCAGCGCCTCAAACTTTTTTTTATATAATATCCGCGAATGTTAAGGTACTTATGGTATTGCACAAACAGTTACTTAATGACCTCTCCACAGAACTCTGCCGCCTGATGTTCCTCATCATGAACAATCATGCGATCAACTTTAAAAGCTCTAACCCAATACCTATCATTCCACTGGTTATATATATTTATCGGTAACTTTATAAATCTGACAAATTTCTGCCGTTTTCACATTTTCAGCACTAAGAAAACAATCGTATTTCATAGACGGCAGGATTCTCAATCGGCGAACCCACTGAAAATACTCAACATGGTCGAATATTTTCTTAATGGCGCCTGTTGTTTGCCAACAGATGTAGATAACAGGGCAGAATGCCAACTGCAGCTCTGCTACGCTAGAATATCAAAACGGTTCTTACTTTGTGAAAAACAGTCCTCGTATCTATATATTACTTCCACTACTTATAGTTTAATCACTGCTAGTAATACATATTTATTGTACGCGTAAATGAAGTTTTACATTACGTAGCACAAACTGTAGATCATCTTCACTTTGGTACAGATTAGATAATGCAGAAAGTAGAGCTTAATAATAATAATGCGACTGCTGACAAAATATAAAATAAAATATGGTATGTGATATCCACTGTCGTTGGGATAAATTTGTAGCGTGAACTGAAACATTGCTTACTAGAACACTCTGAGGGAACATGCCTCCACCAAGCAAGGCAAAAGTGATAAAAAATTCAAATTTCTTCTGAAAACATTATTTCCTTTGTAACAGCACAAACATCTAATAATTTGTGTCTTTCGATACTACTAACAGTTTCTGTAATTTTGTTGAAGATTCGTTAATAACTTTTCGAGCTATATATGCTGCTAACAGACATTCGGACAAACATTAATCAAGCACACAAACAGATCAACCGATCATCACTAAAATCTAATCATTTAGGTATATCACCATTACTAACCACTCCAGCAAGTTTCATAAGAAACTGTTCGTAACTTTTTGAGTTACTTCGCTAACAAGCATAAACTTAAACGAAGAGCCAAACGAATAGCCACCACGTCACAAACATTTGTTCATTTACTTTGCGTCATATCCCTAAAAACTCATGAAAATGTCATAAAAATCTGTCCATTACAATACAATAAAATCAAAACATATAATTTTTGAGTCACGGCAGACAAACAAACAAACAGACAAATAATCAAACAAACGGATCCACGCCAAAAGTAAACCATCTGTTCTTCTAAACAAACCTAATAATCCCTGTGAATTTTGTTTAATTCAGTCAATTTCTCTTTGAGTTATCTAGGCTATAGACAGGCAAACAAACTCAACGCAAACATAACACCCTTGGCGGAAGTAATTATACTAGTTTTTAAAAGACAAAACGGGCAAATAGTTCAAGGTATATTTCAGCAGGATATACCTATAGGTGCAGAGTATATATATAAGCAGTGCGAGATTCACTACACAATTATATTATCTTCCATCCAGGGCTGTATGCTGGACGTTATCGTGATTGTCGTTGCAGAGTTCCATACACCAGAGTATGAAACATATTCAAATTTAGTTTAGGTCAGAATCTGTGTTTCTTCATGATCCCAGTACAATATTGTCACGCATGCTTCTCATATTTTTTTATTTACGGGAAGTAAAAGGATCATTTCTAAAACGTGGAGCGAATCCAGATTCCAGTTCACAATCTATTGCTCTCCTGTCCTAGCTTGGCTGTAAATAAAAGGAGGGATACTAATGTACACAAGATATGGAACCTTCATGGTCTAAGCAGATACCATCAAGATCTATTCGTGATTGGTGTAAGTAATAAAAAAGTGGGGTAGCACACTATTTAGGGAAATGAATCTTCATTTATATTCCATGTANGATACTAATCTACACAAGATATGGAACCTTCATGGTCCAAGCAGATACCATCAAGATCTATTCGTGAATGGTGTAATTAATAAAAAAGTGCGGTAGCACACTATTTAGGAAAATGAATCTTCATTTATATTCCATGTAGTCATAGTCTACAGTTTTCTTGTGTTAGCCATAACTAAGAAAGTAATAATTTAGTATGCTGTAGGATCTAGGCCACATTAATGTTCAGGTCACAGTTCAGATCTTTTTCGTGATGGCCGTCAATAAGATCTTCATACACTAAGGAAATGTTCGATTGGGCACCAAGCTTAAGCCTTCGATGCTTGACCTTTTCGATACTTCAAGGGGCTGGCGTCTTTTGAGTCGCTGAATTAAGTTTTAGACACTGACTCTTGAAACTTTCATAAACTTAATCCTGCTCCGTAAAATGGAGTTCTCAATCTGCGCAAAGTAATTGCGTTGCTTCTAACCCTTACAACTCAATTCAAAGTGACAAAACCAACACTTTCGTATGAAGTCTCAAACAAGTCAAGCTTTGAAAGCCTAATTTTAGTCCCCAGTTGATCGCCCGTAAAATAAGACCCACCTTTTGAATGTTCAGATTTTTCAAAGATTACTGTATGATTGTTTTGCACCAAGATGGGGGGTTTTTCGGCCGAATTGCTGTTACTGTTTCATGCAAAGACAACCAAAGAGCGTGAAATAGCGTTTCACTAGCTTTATGTATCAAGAACTGATTCTGTAACATATGAACATTTTTCAGTGCTAGTCATACAAATTGGAAGGGCAAAAATTTACTGCACCGCTCGTCTTTTAGTCACCATTTGGGTTGCAGTGTTGCTGCTGCTGCTTTCAATACACAAGCATGTGACACACTTGCAGAATCCAACTACTGGAGAAGGTCTGGACTGAAATGTACCTGGCTTGCACTGGCACACTCAAATCCATTTTNAAGCATGTGACACACTTGCAGAATCCAACTACTGGAGAAGGTCTGGACTGAAATGTACCTGGCTTGCACTGGCACACTCAGATCCATTTTCTTCACATAACCTCGATAAGGAGGAGTTCCGAGCTGTCCAATCAGAGTGTAGGAGGAAAAGTTTCCGGTTTCAAGAGAATTGCCAAGTCGAACTTCTATGTCTTTGAAATTTCTGAATATGCCCCAATTTCTCACACCGAAGATGGACACTGACCTCACCAGCTGCGACTGACCCAGGTCCATCAAGAAGTAAGGGTTCGCAGTTTTGTTTAACGTCGCGAAACAATCGAAAGCGGCCCCGAACCAAATGCCATCAAGAAGACGTTCTTCTTTTCTTGGCATGCTTGAATCCGCAATGGTTACATTGGGGCTCGGGAATATTTCGCTCACCGGCAAGGAAGTCCAGCAGTCCGTTTTGGGACCTATCAGATAGTCATCTACATCTGGTGCTATGGAGGCATCGTAGAGCTTGTACTTCTTCTCAGATATTCTACAAATAGATACGCACTTATTTTTCTTCCGGCATTCGAAGAACACTCTATGGATGTTGCTCATGTGGAGTTCCTTAGACCAAGCCTTGTGGTCCTTGTCGAATCGAGATACCGCTACGGACGACCGGCGCCAGTGTGCTTCGTAAGCGGAGCACTTGTAAAGGTTCCAGATGATCAGTGAGATCAATGCTGTCCCTCTTGTTCGACTGCCACCAACGTGTGGAACCAACATGTGCTGGCTGAGTAGACCAAGACTGAGTAATCCGATGTCGATCCTCATTGCTGTGGCAGATAAATATCATATTAACTATATTTTAAAACCTTTAACGCGAACGAAGTGAGAGAGGTGATAATGTTTTCCTTGAAGATTTAAGTATATATATTTGTATGTCTAACCACTCAATAAGTGGTCGAATGAGTTGAGCAATGTTCATAATTTTTTGTAGGGAGTTTGGTGGGTTGACTTAGATATGACCTATTTAAAGAAACTGGGCCTAGCTGGCCATAAAAAATGACGGCGATAAAATTTACTCTCCACCCAAACTCCCAAAAACAGGTAGATGGAGTTGAGGTATGCTCATTAATTTTTGTAGGGAGTCTTGTGAATTACCCTCGATGTGACCCATGCCAAAAAACTAGGATTAGCTGGGCATAAATAATGTTGGGGTGAAATTTACCCTCTGCCCAAAAAAGGTACAAGGAGTTGAGCTATGTTCATGATTTTTTTTTGTAGAGAGTCTGCTGGGCTATCCTCGATGTGGCCCGTGCAAAAATAAACTAGAATTTGCTGGCCATAACAAATGACGGGGATGAAATTTGCTCTCCACCCAAAAACAGGTAGAAGGAGTTAAGCTATGTTCATGATTTTTTGCAGGGAGTCTGGTGGGCTGTCCTCGATGTGACCACGCCAAAGAACAAGGATTAGCCGGCCATCAAAAATGATTGTGATGGAATTTCCTCCCACCGCCGGTGATGGTCTTACGCCAAGAGGCGTTCTAATTTGTCCTACTTTCGTGCTTTAAAACATCTGAAAGTTTGGTCGTGTCCCTGCAAACACAACCGTATGTATACAGCAAAAATCTTAAACCAAATTTTCAACTTGGTTGGCAAGGGTCATAACTAATGCTTAGGATATCTTTTTAAACTTTGAATGAATTAGAAAATGATAGACAGTGCAATTTTCTCTAACTTGAACAGAGACAGTGATGCACTCGAACTGGGTGATGAAGAAGCGTATGATCTCCTATAGACTTGAGTGTGAATTTACCTCAGACAAAACTGTGTGTCTTCTAACTGATTTGTGAAAATGTTAGCCGTTTTGCCCGTTGGCTGAAGCAAGTGTCACTGATAACGTTTTGATATCGCTTATAATTTGCAGCAAGTTAGAGCGAATATCCAGGGTAAGTAAATCAGAGTGGAAGAGAACCCAGAAACCAGATTCCATTCATAGGGAATAGGAACTCAAAACAAAACAAGATTTAAAGTGAATTTGAACTCGAAGGTAAGTTTAATTTTATAGTGATTGAGCACTAAAACACTTGTTTAATTTCAAGAAAAATAAAAACTCTAAAATGTGTATTCTTTTTTGTCGCTTAGAGGACTCTGCTATGCGTTCAAACAAATTAGCTAAAAGAACGTGTGCGAAAAACTATCGTGTGAAGTGAACCTGCATCGGCATGTAGGTGTTGCACAGCGTCACCAGCTGTCCGCAAAGATGCTAGCTAAAGTAACTAGAGCACTCTGAGAGTGCATACTCCGCCAATTCAGCGAGGGAACAGTAGCAAAAAATTCAAAGTAGCTCTGAAACCATAACTATCTTTGCATGAACTCCAAAATCTAATCATTTGTGCCGCTTAAATGTAATAGTAGTTTGTGCAATTTTCTTGAAGATCCGTTCATAACTTTTTGATTTATACTGCTAACAAACGTTATGACAAACATGAGTCAAACATACAAACGAACAAACTGATCTGCATCAAAATTTAATCATTAATGTCTTTAAATATTACTAACAACCTCTATAGATTTCATGAAAATCCATTTTTTATTTCTTGAGTTATTGAGCTAACAACCATAAAATTAAAAACAGTGATAAACGAACGAACAAACAGATCATTACAAAAATTTGGTCATTTACTCTTTGTTTTACACCTAGCAACCCATGAAAATTTCATTAAAATCCAGTTATAAATTTTTGAGTAATGGCATTGAGAAAACTGAGGCAGACAAACAAACCAACGGATGGACATATCTCCACCAAAAGTTAATCATCTGTTCCTCCTAACATACCTAATAATTCCTGTAAATATTGTTCAAATCGGTTCACAACTTTTTGAGTTATCTTGGTGACAGACATACAAACATACAGACAAATAGACAAAGAGACAGACCAACACGACGAAAACATAACCTCGTTGGCGGAGGAAAATGTTTACTCCCGCCAAGGAGGTTTTGTTTTTGTCAAGTTTGTTTGCTTGTCTTTCACAAAGATAAACATAAAAATCAAAGACGGATCTTAACGAAATCCTCTGTAATTATTAGGTATGCTCGGAGGAACAGATGATTAGTTTTTGGTAAAGAGCCGTTCGACGCTCTCTTTGCCTGCCTCTTTTGTGCCTGTTGCATACCTCAAAAACTTGTCTATCGGTTTTTATGAAATTTGCTGGAATTTTGGTGTTATATATATTGGAATGAAACATACACGTTGCAGAAATAGTCATTATGAAGCTGAGACAACGTGCCTGGCTACATCTTACAAGTTCCGTTTCCTCTCGTTGTTATAATAACGTCTTCACAGCTTAAATTTCTATAATAGCTACATAGCGGCGTACCTCTGCTTCCA
>LQNS02278180.1:389266-401568 GCA_001587735.2 Parhyale hawaiensis | reverse complement strand
TAAAAAATGACGGCGATAAAATTTACTCTCCACCCTAACTCCCAAAAACAGGTAGATGGAGTTGAGGTATGCTCATGAATTTTTGTAGGGAGTCTTGTGAATTACCCTCGATGTGACCCATGCCAAAAAACTAGGATTAGCTGGCCATAATAAATGTTGGGGGTGAAATTTACCCTCTGCCCAAAAAAAGGTACAAGGAGTTGAGCTATGTTCATGATTTTTTTTTTAGAGAGTCTGGTGGGCTATCCTCGATGTGGCCCGTGCAAAAAAAAAAAAAAAACTAGAATTTGCTGGCCATAAAAAATGACGCGATGAAATTTGCCCTCTGCCCAAGAAAGGTACAAGGAGTTAAGCTATGCTCATGATTTTTTTTTTTTGGGAGTCTGGTAGACTGTCCTCGATGTGGCCCGTGCCAAAAAAAAAAAAAACAGAATTGGCTGGCCCTAAAAAATGACGGCGATGGAATTTGCTCTCCACCAAAAAACAGGTAGAAGGAGTTAAGCTTTGTTCATGATTTTTACAGGGAGTTTGGGGGGCTGCCCTCGATGTGACCACGCCAAACAACAAGGATTAGCCGGCCATCAAAAATGATGGCAATGAAATTTCCTCCCACCGCGGGTAATGGTCTTACGCCTAGAGGCGTTGCCCTACTTTCGTGCTTTAAAACATCCGAAAGTTTGGTCGTGTCCCTGCAAACACAACCGTGTGTATACAGCAAAAATCTTAAATCAAATTTTCAACTTGGTTGGCAAGGGTCACAACTAATGCTTAGGATATCTTTTTAAGCTTTGAATGAATTAGAAAATGATAGACAGTGCAATGGTCTCTAACTTGAACTTAGGCAGCGACGCACTCGAACTGGGTGATGAAGAAGCGTATGATCTCCTATAGACTTGAGTGTGAATTTGCTTCAGACAAAACTGTGTGTCTTCTAACTGATTTGTGAAAATGTTAGCCGTTTTACCCATTGGCTGAAGCAAGTGTCACTGATAACGTTTTGATATCGCTTATAATTTGCAGCAAGTTGGAGCGAATATCCAGGGTAAGTAAATCAGAGTGAAAGAGAACTCAAAAACCAGAGTCCATTCATAGGGAATTGGAACTCAAAACAAAACAAGATTTAAAGTGAATTCGAACTCGAAGGTAAGTTTAATTTCATAGTGATTGAGCACTAAAACACTTGTTAAATTTCATGAAAAAATAAAAACTCAACAATGTGTGTTCTTTTTTATCGTTTAGAGGACTCCGCTATGCGTTCGAACAATTACCTAAAAGAACTTTTGCAAAAAAACTATCGTGTGAAGTGAACCGGCATCGGCATGTAGGTGTTGCACAGCGTCACCAGCTGTTCGCAACGATGCTAGCTAAAGTAACTAGAGCACTCTGAGAGTGCATACTCCGCCAAGCGAGGCAACAGTAGCAAAAAGTTCAAAGTAGCTCTGAAACCATAACTATCTTTGCATGAACTCCAAAATCTAATCATTTGTGCCGTTTAATAGTAATAAGAGTTTGTGCAATTTTCTTGAAGATCCGTTCATGACTTTTTGAGTTATACTGCTAACAAACGTTACGACAAACATTAGTCAAACATAACCTCCTTGGCGGAGGTAAATGTTTACTCCCGCAAAGGAGGTTATGTTTTTGTCAAGTTTGTTTGCTTGTCTTTCACAAAGATAAACATGAAAATCAAAGACGGATCTTAACGAAATCCTCTGGAATTGTCGGGTATGCTCGGAGGAGCAGATGATTAGTTTTTGGTAAAAAGCCGTTCGACGCTCTCTTTGCCTGCCTCTTTTGTCTCTGTTGCATACCTCAAAAACTTGTCTATCGGTTTTTATGAAATTTGCAGGAATTTTGGTGTTACATATATTGGAATGTAAGGGAAACATACACGTTGTAGAACTGGTCATTATGAAACTGAAACAACGTGCCTGGCTACATCTTACAAGTTCCGTTTCCTTTCGTTGTTGTTATAATAATGTATTCGAAGCTTAAATTTCTATAACTGCTACATAGCGACGAACCTTTGCTTCCACAGACCTAAGTCTCGAAATATTTCTGGCGAATGGTGAGCGCGCCAAATTGGTCCTCTCCTCACCAAAGTTCCCAGGTGAATGAACTGAGACTTCAGAGTGGTGGGGTCTACATTTATATGCTACTTCAACCCAGTGAACCTCCAGGTAGGTATCTACGTCGTTTCGTCGATTTCCGTCTTCATCAAAACTGCCAATTTTTCTATAGTAAATTTGTGGTACAACCGAACCGAAACATTCAAAATTAGAGCACAAATATTCTTTTTAGTCATAAAAGGGTTGACGATGCCTACAATGCGAGAGCTTCGGCTGAAATGCTCCAATTAAAGCGTGAAACCTTGTTCTATGGCTGAGGCCACAATATCAGAAAACTCATCAATCGCCTCTGTTTAAAAGATGGAACCCTGAAGAATTTTAAAATGAAAAAAGTTTGCTAGTATTCCCGTCTGAACCAGTGTATTTCCCAGAAATGTGGCAGATTAATGTCAACGAGATGGGGCTACGCTATTTGCTGAGAGGATAGCCAATGACTTCCCCCAATTCTCTTACCGTTACGGTGAAACTGAAGCCTGAATGACTCGATGATTGGCTACACGAATGGCTGGGAGTCTGTGATTTGTGGGAGGGCTGCCATGATAAAAATCCATGGGCGATGACCATGGCTGTGCTTCCGTCTTCCATGATCAATTACACATGCTCAGCAAGGAAGCATATCAAGGTGCGCTGGATTATCCAGCAAAATTAAGCCTGCTATGCTTGACTAGTCCGGAATTTCAGACGTGTGGACTGTCCTCAAGGTTCATGAATTAACCCTTTATCGAATCTGCCGACTCAATATTGCTCAATAAAATGAAATTTTCAGTCGTATGAAACGTAATGAGGCTAATTCATACAGTTGAAATGTGGTTCTAGTTGCACAGCCAACACTTGCTTGAGGTTCCAAAGAAGTCCAGCCTCCTTGGTACGTGGCGACGACCATTCATTTGCACTTGTCAGGCGGACTGTGGCGATTCTGACGCTGTGAACCATAGCATTGGTAATTGTAGCTCTGAATATTGGGCTACAGAAGAAAACTCTCATATTCCTTAACAAATCACAGTCCCAGCGACTCGTACTATTTTCTCCCCCCATACCCCCTTTTTTAATTTTCAGCTTGTCAGTTGTCATTTTTTGAAGCGACTGCGCATCATAAAATATCAGCAGTGGAAAATGAGCATTTTCAAGCTGGTCGAAAATTCTTGAGATTTATTTCCATTTTGTGTTTTACTTTGTACTCGAGCAATGGTAAAAACACAAAGATGAGATATTTGACCTGAGTCGCTAAAATGCTAACATTCCGTGAATGCCGGGTAATCAATTTCGCTCAAGTTGTCAATCAGCGGTGAATACGTGAAAAGAAAATGGACTTTTGTTGTTACCAGAAGCTAAAGATTTGTCATCTCTTAGAATGAACAACGGTTCCCTCATTGTTAACACTATACGAATAAAAGACTCCAGTAAAAAATTCCTCTTTACCTCGGCCAAAGAGGTTATGTTTTCGTAAAATATGTCTGTTACTAAGATAACTGAAGAAGTTATGAACCAATCTTGACGAAATTAACAAGGACTGTTTGGAATGTTAGGACTAACTGATGATTAACGTTTGAAGAAGATCTGTCGAACATTTGTTTTTATCTGTCTATTTTTTCTTTGTACCATAACTCAAAAAGTAAACGACAGATCTTAATGACATTTACTTGAGCTGTGAGATATAATACGAGGAGTAAATGACCAACTTTTTGTAATGATCTGTAGGTATGTTCGCTACACCTCCCGCCTGTAGAGAAATAAATGTTCGATAAATAAATGTTGTCGCTGTGTTTGATTTTATGTTCGTTAACAGCATAACTCGTGAAGTTATGAACAGATTTTAAAAAAAATTACTGAAGCTATTATTACTGTCAAAAGGCACAAATGATTACATTTTGGCGTTGATGCGAAGGAAATCACCGTTTCAGAACCAATGTGAATTTTTCATTGCATTGCTATGATGACCGAACTTATGCATTCAAGACCCGAAAGGTTTGTATATTTTTTGCCGATCTTGAGGGTGTGATACTCTACGTCATGGAATTCCTCCAGGCAGAAAAAAACTACCATCAACATTCACGGGTGCCTGGTGTACGTTTACGAACTTTAATACGAAGCCGATGCATTTGATGTCATCAGACTTAGGAAATAGGCTCGTCGATGTGAATAACAAAGTGTGCTCCGGATGCCTATGCGTAACCACCACAACCCAGGTGAACAAAGTGCGTCGGCAAATTCATCCAACCAATCGGCGGATAACTGTGAATGAAATGTGCAGAGTTGGATTGGTCAACTCTGACCGTTACGTTGAAACGTTGACCATGCTGAAGGTCCCGATTGCCCAAGTAAGGCCAGTACAACGAGACAGCGAAAGGCCACACACAAGTTTGAAGACCACGGAATGCGTGGAATAGTTCGGCTGGACGCTGTTGTTTCACCCACCATATACTCCCGATCTGGCACCGTTAAACTCGACGTGGCACCGTCAGAGTTCCACTTGTTCGGAACTCTGAAGGACGCATGACGCGGGCAGTTTCCCCGACAACTATGCTATAATCACCGCCGTGAAAAAATAGACCACCTCGGCAGGCGCTGACTTTTACGATCGAAGCGTTAAGGCTCTCGTTCTTCACTGGCATACGTGCCTTGAGAATGGTGGTATCTACACAAAAAATAAATTCCAGAGCACAGATGATCGCTCGCTTTAATGGGGTCATTTCCGTTCCGGCTTCTTAGCTCTACAATTTTTCGAGTTGAGAAATAGAAGGCATAACTTTTGAAAGACCCCCGTAACTTTTGTTTATCTTTGACCATTGACTGCACGGTATCATGTTAACATCATATTGCGGTGTTATATATAGGACACAGTATGAATTTGCTCGCTCAACGTCTGAGCGGGCGCCCACGTCTCACGTCCTTAAGCATATGTACTTACCAATTGGGTAAAATTTTTCAAGTGGACGACACTCGAATTCAGTATTTTTGTTTACATAATTGAGTAAAAGAAGGCATTCTAAGACTGTTTTCATGAATAACGTTTTCGTCGGAAATGCTGATTTTTCGAAATATTTGACTTTGAAGTTCCCATTATTTTTCTATGAGAGAAAATAACCGGCGACTCCATTGAAATCTAAATTAACTTGAACTAACATAACCTATCCTAACCTACCCTAGCCTTGCCTAACCTAGCGTAAAAGCCTATGAAAAGGTTTTCCATTATACTGTGCGTGTGGAGTTGTTTTCTCATAGAAAAATAATGGAAAATTCTCCAAAACAAAGCATTTCCGTCGAATACATTTTTTTAAAAGTCTTAGAACACCTTCCTTCACTCAAATATGTCAACAAAATGACAAGTTCAAATGTGGTCCACTTGTCAAATAAAACCACTGATTGTGTCAATGTTAATCACTTTCACTGAGTAGCGGGCAACGTGCGAGCTCAACATTTTCTCACTAGTTGAGGTGGTGATTATATTTGTTAATTCAGTTATATGGATTTTTCAATTGCTGATAAGTTATGAAGTTTATATTTACGAACTTGTGAAGATGGACCCGCCAGGTGAACTTGTCGATTAGTTGTTGGGCGAATAGAGTTAAAGCGTGCTGGCTTTCTGAGGACAGCTAGTTTTACTTATATCAGTGTAAACATAAAATGGGAAGATATCACATTAGAAGTCACTGATCGTTGAACAGAGCACACTTTTATCCTAAAAAATTTATAAAAGAACTTTTCGACCGTAGTCCATACGTATTAACTGACAACGGTGTTGCCACTGTAGATGTCGGCCATGTAAACAGGAACGTCAAGAAACCCTAATGGCTCAAGCAGTCTAACTGTGCGAGACCTATTATGCTGCCCCTTGCTGTAATTTTCTCCACTATATATTAATACACAGTTGTTGGTCACTCGCTCGCTCTTTGATTGGTCCTTCCCTCCGTCAGGCTGTTGAGGATTTCGATAGAAGAAAATTCATTTACTGAAACAAAAAAAGTTGAGATACCATGAAATTTATCCCTTAGAGTAACGGTGACAAATAAAGCTTTTGAAATAATTGGCCAAAAGCGAAAATGCTGCGTTTTCTGATTCTCGTTTGCTTTGAAAACTAGCTCAGTACTTTTTGTTATGAAGATGGTGAATTTTCTTCTGAACGTGACAGATGAAAGGCGGTATTTTTGATAGAGTTTTTAATTCTGTTAGGTATAAGTTATATCTCATATTTTCAAGCTAAATCTTTTCACAAGAGGTTCAATCTTTGTTGGAGTTTTCGTTCCTGTCGTGCATAATCCGTTTCGTTAATGCTTTCTTTAGACGAATCTCTTAGAAGCAGCTGAAACTTCACGCTGAGACGACGCCTCTTTACATATATTGCATTTACATTGCAGCCAAATTTTGACGCTTCAGGTTCAACTATCGGTTGGTATCCAGGTTACGGTAAGTCCTGAGCATTTTCGGTGAATTCCTTTGACTAAATATCTTCTTAGTGCTGTTTGACCATTTTTAAACTGATATCCGCGCCATATCTTTCAAGGGGGATGTTATGCTCCAGCAGAACTCGTGCCTGTACTACTTGCTTTTCATTAATGGAAGATCAGGCCTGCAGGGATGAGACCTATTTTACAGCAAAACCTGTACTGGGAACCGGAACAATGAAAAGTTTAATCACAAAATGTCTGCCGTCGTTTTTGATGGCTGGGCACTCTAGTTTACCAAGTAAAATTTTGCATTTGAAAGCATCGTATGATAAACCTGGCCACTGAATAGGAGCCTACTGTGGATATCGCGAGTATCAACATCAACGGGATACTAAGTATGTTGAGAGGACGCTGCACACAAGGCTACTTGTACAGAAGGTACGCGATCCTAGGCTACCTGTAAAACGGTACGCGATACACTGGGCTACATGTACAAGGTAACACGGCACACTAGGTAACTTGACTCGTACAGAGGCAACGTGACCTTTTAGTCACATCTACTAGCTGTAGATGTGAGCGGTAGGGCGAAGGTTCCAGCCAGAAGCCCCCAACATCGTTCAGTAAACTAATTCAGTTTCATTCTGCAGTCGCTGTGACGTAGGCAAGAGTAGACCCTTTATCTACGCTACTAAATATAAAAATTATATCTAGGGTAATTTTTTACATGACCTGGATGCTTTAGGCCGTAAAAAACATAGGGCTGTATAAATCGGGGGGGGGGGGCAGTTAATATGAAGGGAGGTGTCAGATTATATTGTTAACCTTAGCTCGTAACAGACCTTCTCATTTTAATCTAATTGGCACAGTTTCGTGTGCCTCAAAGCCGTACTTAAATTCTCTTTATTTGGCCGAGTGCTGCAAGGTTGCATAGGCGACAGGGCCTGGCAAAGTTTCAAATTAACTAATACTTGAAGCTTAGCGAATGAAGAGCGTGCTGCAACTGGTGTCCCAACCGGTGCTTGCATTTGGAGTCTTCTACAACGATAACTGCCGAAGTTTCTTATTTACGCTACCTTTACTGTAGCGACCGTCCGTCTCCTCTATCGACCAAATTTTTCACATTAACTCATTAGCTAACTGCTTTACTGCTGGAGCTCTTTCAATTATTGAATTTTATTTATCTTTCTTAGCTTTCCAATTAAAGAGTGTAGTTTACCAATACCATGCACCAGGATGACTATTGATATTGACCTGAATTATTATTAATAAATTAACTAACGTTTGGAGATCCAGTAGCTTAATACTTTATGCTCTTGACTTCCTCCTATCCTTATCGTTTTTAAAGAAACACTGAATTAGCAAAAAATTCAGGTGAATGTTGGAGTAATGGGGATGGGAGGTTGAGTTAAACAGGGGGAAACAAGTCAAAATCCGTTCGTTAAAAATTCTTCTATTTCGGGGACAACATTTATCTTCCTCATACCTTGCATTCTCACATCAAGTTGACTTTTTCCAAGCATTTTTCATAAATAGTTAACGGTTATCCGCCACATTTTCTAGACTGCTACTGCAAATTGTCCCAGAAAAAACTGTTCAATCCCGGCATTAGTAAACATTTTGTCCCTAAATTAGATTTCTTTCACTCGCTTCCGTACTACAAGAACGCCTCTGTTAGTGCGGTAAACATTTTTACAGCATTCCTCTCTAAAGTGTACCAACATACAAACTTCAAATTTTTATACAAAATGGATGTACCGCAGGGTCCTACTTTAAATTTCAAAACAAAACCTTCCACACCTCTTTTGTCAAGTGTTATTTTAAGTTTTCAAAGCATAGGTTGCAATGCCTCGTACATTGGTGACACTGGGCAACATTTCTTAGCCCGTGTTGGCAAAAATTTACGTGTATCTAGTCGGACCATTTTATCACTCGCAAAAGCCTTTCATTCAGCTCCCTGCCTGCATGCTGAGCAACACAACCATCCCTTCAGCATGAATGACTTCTCCTTTTTAGACTTTTTTTTAAAGCAAATCGAGCTCACAACATTAGAGTTCCTCTACATCCATATAACAAGACCCATCCTTAATATTATGACATCGACTGGACCGCTACACACAGTCAAATATTCGACAATTAGTCCCACATCCACTGACTGTACAGGCGCCGACATCCAGCCCCTCCAAGTAACTCTGTTCATTCATGTTTTAGACTTCCCCCGATAGCATCTATGCTCCCTCCTGTAGTTGAAATAAAGAAAAGTTTTTCCATAGCTGTTAGGTTTCTCTAAATGCTCTTAAGACGGGAAATATTCCCGAAACGTTAAATTTTACTTCTCGTGATTAGTGGACATTATATTTATTAGAAGGAAATATGCAGTGAGTAGGGCTTCATTATTAAATTCCTATTTTTTTTGTAATAAAAACTGGCGCACTTTGAGAGCGCATGCTTCCGCCAAGCGAGTCAACGGTAACGAAAAATTCAAAGTGGTTCTGAGGCCATGAATTTCTTTGTTTTAGCACCAAAATCTAATCATTTGTGCCCTTCAACAATGTTAACAGTTTCTGTAATTTTTTTCAGGATCCGTTCAAAATTTTTGCAAACAACTGAAAAATTTGGCGACAAACATTAGCCAAACTCACAAATGGACAAACCTATAATCGCCAAAATTTAATCATTAATGTCCTTTAATATTACTAACAGCTCCTATAAATTTCACAAAGATCCACTTATAGTTTTTTGAATTATTGTGCAGACACGCATAAAATTAAAAATAGTAATTAACTTACGAACGAACCTACAGATCATTACAAAAATGTGGTCATTTACTTCTCGCAATACACCTAACAACTCATGTAAATTTCGTAAAAATCCGTCCATAACTTTTTGAGCTTCGGCTTTAAGAAACATGAGGCAGACAAATAAGCAAACAGACAGGCGGATCTTCACCAAAAGGTAATAATCTTTTCCTCCTAACATACCAAACAATTCCTGTAAATTTCATCAAACTCCGTCCATAACTTTTTCAGCTATTTTGGTGACAGATAGAATAAGAGACAAACAAACAGAAAGATTAACCCGACATAACCTCATTGCAGAGGTAATTATGTTAATCAAGTTTTACTGCGGAAATTTTGATGTAATTAGTTTTAGCGAGGTATTCTGCTCGCTATTAGGTGATACACGTGGCAATATTCACTTTAATAATTCTTTTTTAGGAAAATTAGAAAAAGCTGTGTTTTCAGGTATCCGGCTTGATTAGGCAAGGGTAGCAATTAATGGGTTCTTGTGTTCAAGAGCTTTTATTTAACGATTTTAGAATAAAATAAACAAAGAAATCATCAAACTAGAGGGTAACGCAAACAAAACTGGTAAAATGCTCTTTATTTGACCTCAGTCGTTAACATAGCCTCCTTCATGTTGGAGGATCTTCAGGAGGCGCTTGTCGACGGATGAAGTCAGGTTTACACTTTACAAGGCTTGATCGACCCACAGGCACCGTCAATTGCATTCCAAAGAGCATCAGTGTTGTCATATTGCTTTCCATCGGCATAAGCGTTCCGTTTAATAATGGCCCATAAAATTTCAATTGAGTTTAAATCGCGGCCTCTTGGAGGCCAAACCATCAGATGTGTTCTTTAAAGCCGTGATCCAATAACCATTTATTTGTATATCGGGACTTGTGCGCTGGTGCATTATCCTGCTGTAATACCAAGAAGGACTTTCTATTCAACAACGTTTGGTCTTCCAACCAGGGAACAAAGAATTTCTCAAGAAGCTAGCAGTATCCCATGGAATTTACTTTTACCCCTTCAGGCACCCTGAACGGTCCAATAATCTCATTTACATTGATTATAGACCAAAATATTACCCCTCCGCCGCCTTGCTGTCAGCGAATCCAGGTTCATGTAGGGCGCCTTCTCGATCTCAATACCCAGCCAGACTACCACGCCTCTCGTTCATCCAGCGTTGCACGGCACCTATTTTTCAGCCCATTGAACACACTTTTCCTTGTGAATTTTGCTCAGTGGCGGTATTTCGCAGGGTTTTCACTTTTCCAAGGCTCCTCAGCGTCTCACACCTCGAAGTTTTTCCCATTTGCGGCACTCCTGCTGGATCAAAAATGCTTATGCTAGAAGAATGGGGTGCTGTAACCATCTCCCTAGCAATTTGGCCTCTATCCTTATCGGTAAGTTTTCTTAAATGAGCTTTCATGTGTTTTTACGCAGTTCTTACCATTTATTACATATGCTTTTATTGCTTAGATTAGATAGGCGGCAGTAGACGAACCAAGAGGCCCATTCCCAAAGAGACATCGGGACTAACACCCCGGCCACTTTGAGTTATTGCCACCCAGACTGTTTTGAGGCTTATCATCAGTAAATAACACCATCAGACTTATTGGTCCACAAATGGCTATGATGATCTCTTCTCATTATCTAGGACATTTCGATGGTAGTCATCCCTTGACGAGCACTGATGTGGATTTCAGTTGATCAGAAGCAGTTACTCCAATTTTCCCCCTTTTTTGAACTCTACAGTAATCGAAGCCGGGCATCTAAAACACCACTGAGCTAAATTTTCCAAAAACAGGATAATTCTTGAACTGAATATTGCTACGTGTTCCCTCTAATATATTTATATATATATATATATCTTCGTTAAACGAGTTACAAAAAAATTTTGGCAGTAGAACTGGAAAACATTTTTTTTTAAATACGATTTGCGTTATCGCTCACTGTAGTTTAATAAAAGCTAATCTAGAAAACAGTAAGTTCTTCATTTTGTTTAGAGTACTACTTTGTCGAGATACTGGAAGGGTACTGTGTATTACTGTCGCTTGGGTGGCGGTCAAGAGCTACGTGGACAGGATTTTTTGTGTACAGCTGTACAACTCCTGTGGAGCTACCATCTTATTAGGGGCTTCTTGTGCTGGTGCGTTGAGCGCGAACTGCTTACACACAGAAAAATGGTTGTTTGTCATTAAGTAAAATTAGTTAACTGTAAACTACCTTGTCGTTTGAATTTGCGTCAATGCACATTGTCGTTTGTGAAGAACAACAGATGAACAACAGTGTCTTTTACGATTAATTATTATTGCTTTGTAGCTAAAATATTACGTCGTTAGTGATAAGAAACCAGGTGTTTTTTTTATCGTAAAGAACATACTTTTCTGCGTGTACTTCTCACTACGTTAATTTCGTGACCTCAGTAAATTTAATTAGCTTTCAGCTATTTTCTCTTCGTTCGATTCCCAAGTGTTTTGTTAAAGGAAACATTTTAATTCTTTTTGAAACCGTGACTTCCCTTTGGGAGGCGTTTCGCTACTAAAACCAAAAGTTAGTAAGGTTTGTCCAAATTTTCTGCGACACTTCGGAGGGTTGCTCAAGCAGTGATTTTCAACTACCTGCATGTCTCTAAAACTAAATGCTCAGAATAAAATGATTATATAGGCAATTGGATTTATTATTTAACCTAAATTAAGGGGGGCTTAATTTTTCTTTTAAGACACACATGGTGGTCTTATCCCTACGAAGCATTCGCGATGCCATAGACTGGCATGACGTAAAGTCGACCGACCAGCTCGTATGCTGTACAGTCCATTGCCGAAAATAGGCCATGCAGCAGTTTTAACCTTATTTACAATTGTAACTACAAAACAAACCTAATAGCGTCACTAATGATTTAACAGAAGTTAGTTACAATATATATGTTGCGCGCGTTTGGTGGATTTGCGCGATCGATCGATCGCGCTGCGCGTTTGGTGGATGTTGTAGGTATTAGGCCGTAA